>JANJGN010000704.1:0-310982 GCA_026770705.1 Isurus oxyrinchus | reverse complement strand
CGCTGTTTTATACTGTGAAAACCCAGCTGTCCTCTCGCTGTTTTAAACTGTGGATAACCTCCTCTCCTCTTGCTGTTTTAAACTGTGAAAACCCAGCTCTCCTCTCGCTGTTTTAAACTGTGAAAACCCAGCTCTCCTCTCGCTGTTTTAAACTGTGAAAAACCTGCTCCCCTCTCGCTGTTTTAAAACTGTGAAAAACCTGCTCTCCTCTCGCTGTTTTTAAACTGTTAAAATCCTGGATCTCCAGTCGTTGTTTTTAACTGTGAAAACCCAGCTCTCCTCTCGCTGTTTTAAACTGTGAAAACCCTGCTCTCCTCTCACTGTTTTAATCTGTGAAAACCCTGCTCTCCTCTCGCAGTTTTAAACTGTGAAATTCCTGCTCACCTCTCGCTGTTTTAAATTGTGAAAAACCTGCTCTCCTCTCGCTGTTTTTAAACTGTGAAATTCCTGCTCTCCTCTCGCGGTATTAAATTGTGAAACTCCTGCTCACCTCTTGCTGTTTTAAACTGGGAAAAGCCTGCTCTCCTCTTGCTGTTTAAAACTGTGAAAACCCTGCTCTCCTCTCGCAGTTTTAAAACTGTGAAATTCCTGCTCTCCTCTCGCTGTTGAAAACTGTGAAAAATCTGCTTTCCTCTCGCTGTTTTAAACTGTGAAATTCCTGCTCGCCTCTCGCTGTTTAAAACTGTGAAAATCCCAGCTCTCCTCTCGCTGTTTTAAACTGTGAAAACCCTGCCTTCCTCTCACTGTTTTAAACTGTGAGAAACCTGCTCACCTCTCGTTGTTTTAAACTGTGAGAAACCTGCTCTCTTCTCGCTGTTTTATACTGTGAAAACCCAGCTGTCCTCTCGCTGTTTTAAACTGTGGAAAACCTCCTCTCCTCTTGCTGTTTTAAACTGTGAAAAACCTGCTCTCCTCTCGCTGTTTTAAACTGTGAAAACCCAGCTCTCCTCTCGCTGTTTTAAACTGTGAAAAACCTGCTCCCCTCTCGCTGTTTTAAACTGTGAAGAACCTGCTCTCCTCTCGCTGTTTTAAACTGTGAAAATCCTGGATCTCCAGTCGCTGTTTTTAACTGTGAAAACCCTGTTCTCCTCTCGCTGTTTTAAAACGATGAAAACCCTGTTCCCCTCTTGCTGTTTTAAACTGTGAAAAACCTGCTTTCCTCTCGCTGTTTTAAACTGTGGAAACCCAGCTCTCCTCTCGCTGTTTTAAACTGTGAAAATCCTGCTCTCTTCTCGCGGTTTTAAACTGTAAAAACCCTGCTATCCTCTCGCTGTTTTAAACTCTGAAAATCCCAGCTCACCTCTCGCTGTTTTAAACTGTGAAACTCCTGCTCTCCTCTTGCTGTTTTCAATTCTGAAAAACCGACTCTCCACCGCTGTTTTAAACTGTGAAATTCCTGCTCTCCTCTCGCTGTTTTAAAATGTGAAAAACCTGCTCTCCTCTCGCTGTTTTAAACTGTGAAAAACCTGCTCTCCTCTCGCAGTTTTAAACTGTGAAAATCGTGCTGACCTCTCGCTGTTTTAAACAGTGAATAGCCGACTATCCTCTCGCTGTTATAAACTGTGAGAACTCAGCTCTCCTCTCGCTGTTTTAAACTGTGAAAATAGTGCAGTCCTCTCGCTGTTTTAAACTGTGAAAATCCTGCTCTCCTCTCGCTGTTTTAAACTGTGAAATTCCTGCTCTCCTCTCGCTGTTTTAAACTAGTGAAATTCCTGCTCTCCTCTCGCTGTTTTAAACTGTGAAAAAACTGCTCTCCTCTCGCTGTTTTAAACTGTGAAATGCCTGCTCCCCTCTTGCTGTTTTAAACTGTGAAAATCCTGGGTCTCCGCACGCTGTTTTAAACTGTGAAAATCGTGCTGACCTCTCGCTGTTTTAAACAGTGAATAGCTGACTATCCTCTCGCTGTTTTAAACTGTGAAAACTCAGCTCTCCTCTCGCTGTTTTAAACTGTGAAAATAGTGCAGTCCTCTCGCTGTTTTAAACTGTGAAAATCCTGCTCCTCTCGCTGTTTTAAACTGTGAAATTCCTGCTCTCCTCTCGCTGTTTTAAACTAGTGAAATTCCTGCTCGCCTCTCGCTGTTTTAAACTGTGAAAAAACTGCTCTCCTCTCGCTGTTTTAAACAGTGAAATTCCTGCTCCCCTCTTGCTGTTTTAAACTGTGAAAATCCTGGGTCTCCGCGCGCTGTTTTAAACTGTGAAATTCCTGGGTCTCCAGTCGCTGTTTTAAACTTTGAAATTCCTGCTCTCCTCTCGCTGTTTTAAACTGTGAAATTCCTGCTCTCCTCTCGCTGTTTTAAACTGTGAAAACCCAGCTCTCCTCTCGCTGTTTTAAAGTGTGAAAACCCTGCTCTCCTCTCGCTGTTTTAAACTGTGAAAACCCTGCTCTCCTCTCGCTGTTTTATACTGTGAAAATCCTGGGTCTCCAGTCGCTGTTTTAAACTTTGAAATTCCTGCTCTCCTCTCGCTGTTTTAAACTGTGAAAATCCTGCGTTCCCCTCGCTGTTTTAAACTGTGAAAAACCTGCTCTCCTCTCGCTGTTTTAAACAGTGAAAACCCTGCTCTCCTCTCGCTGTTTTGAACTGTGAAATTCCTGCTCTCCTCTCGCTGTTTTAAACTGTGAAATACCTGCTCCCCTCTCGTTGTTTTAAAACTGTTTAAATCCTGCTCACCACTCGTTGTTTTAAACTGTGGAAAACCTGTTCTCCTCTCGCTGTTTTGAACTGTGAAAACCCTGCTCTCCTCTCGCTGTTTTAAACTGTGAAAACCCTGCTCTCCTCTCACTGTTATAAACTGTGAAATTCCTGCTCTCCTCTCGCTGTTTTAAACAGTGAAAACCCTGCTCTCCTCTCGCTGTTTTAAACTGTGAAAAAGCTGCTCTCCTCTCGCTGTTTTAAACTGTGAAATTCCTGCTCTCCTCTCGCTGTTTTAAACTGTGAAAAAAATGCTCACCTCTCGCTGTTTTAAACTGTGAAATTCCTGCTCCCCTCTTGCTGTTTTAAACTGTGAAAATCCTGGGTCTCCGCACGCTGTTTTAAACTGTGAAATTCCTGGGTCTCCAGTCGCTGTTTTAAACTTTGAAATTCCTGCTCTCCTCTCGCTGTTTTAAACTGTGAAATTCCTGCTCTCCTCTCGCTGTTTTAAACTGTGAAAACCCAGCTCTCCTCTCGCTGTTTTAAAGTGTGAAAACCCTGCTCTCCTCTCGCTGTTTTAAACTGTGTAAACCCTGCTCTCCTCTCGCTGTTTTAATTCTGTGAAAATCCTGGGTCTCCAGTCGCTGTTTTAAACTTTGAAATTCCTGCTCTCCTCTCGCTGTTTTAAACTGTGAAAATCCTGCGTTCCCCTCGCTGTTTTAAACTCTGAAAAACCTGCTCTCCTCTCGCTGTTTTGAACAGTGAAAACCCTGCTCCCCTCTCGCTGTTTTGAACTGTGAAATTCCTGCTCTCATCTCGCTGTTTTAAACTGTGAAATACCTGCTCCCCTCTCGTTGTTTTAAACTGTTTAAATCCTGCTCACCACTCGTTGTTTTAAACTGTGGAAAACCTGTTCTCCTCTCGCTGTTTTAAACTGTGAAAAACCTGCTCTCCTCTCGCTGTTTTAAACTGTGAAAACCCTGCTCTCCTCTCACTGTTATAAACTGTGAAATTCCTGCTCTCCTCTCGCTGTTTTAAACAGTGAAAACCCTGCTCTCCTCTCGCTGTTTTAAACTGTGAAAAAGCTCCTCTCCTCTCGCTGTTTTAAACTGTGAAATTCCTGCTCTCCTCCTGCTGTTTTAAACTGTGAAATTCCTGTCTCCTCTTGCTGTTTTAAAGTGTGAAAATCCCGATGTCGTCTCGCAGTGTTAAACTGTGAAAATCCCGCTCTCCCCTCGCTATTTTGAACTGTGAAAATCCGGCCCTCTTGTGTTGTTTGAAACAGTGAAAACCCGGCTCTCCACTCGATGTTTTGAACTGTGAAAATGCCGCCTTCCTCTCGCTGCTTTAATCTGTGTAAATCCCGGCCAATCTCTCGTTGTTATAAATTGTGAAAACCGGGCTCTCCTCTCTCTGTTTTAAACTGTGAAAACCCTGCTCCCCTCTCGCTGTTTTAAACAGTGAAAATCGTGCTGTCCTCTCGCTGTTTTAAACAGTGAAATTCGTGCTGTCCTCTCGCTGTTTTAAACTGTGAATAGCCGACTAGCCTCTCGCTGTTTAAAACTCAGAAAATCCAGGCTTTCCTCTCGCTGTTTTAAACTCTGAAAATCCTGGGTTCCACTCGCTTTCTTAAACTGTGAAAACGCTGCTCGCCACTCGCTGTTTTAAACTGTGAAATTCCTGCTCTCCTCTTGCTGTTTTAAACTGTGAAAACCCTGCTCTCCTCTAGCTGTTTTAAAACTGTGAAAAACCTACTCTCCTCCCGCTGTTTTAAACTGTGAAAACCCTGCTCTCCTCTCGCTGTTTTAAATTGTGAAACTCCTGCTCACCTCTTGCTGTTTTAAACTGGGAAAACCCTGCTCTGCTCTTGCTGCTTAAAACTGTGAAAACCCTGCTCTCCTCTCGCAGTTTTAAACTGTGAAATTCCTGCTCTCCTCTCGCTGTTTAAAACTGTGAAAAATCTGCTCTCCTCTCGCTGTTTTAAACTGTGAAATTCCTGCTCTCCTCTCGCTGTTTTAAACTGTGAAATTCCTGCTCGCCTCTCGCTGTTTAAAACTGTGAAAATCCCAGCTCTCCTCTCGCTGTTTTAAACTGTGAAAACCCTGCCTGCCTCTCACTGTTTTAAACTGTGAGAAACCTGCTCACCTCTCGTTGTTTTAAACTGTGAGAAACCTGCTCACTTCTCGCTGTTTTATACTGTGAAAACCCAGCTGTCCTCACGCTGTTTTAAACTGTGGAAAACCTCCTCTCCTCTTGCTGTTTTAAACTGTGAAAACCCAGCTCTCCTCTCGCTGTTTTAAACTGTGAAAACCCAGCTCTCCTCTCGCTGTTTTAAACTGTGAAAAACCAGCTCCCCTCTCGCTGTTTTAAACTGTGAAAAACCAGCTCTCCTCTCGCTGTTTTAAACTGTGAAAATCCTGGATCTCCAGTCGTTGTTTTTAACTGTGAAAACCCTGCTCTCCTCTCGCTGTTTTAAACTGTGAAAACCCTGCTCTCCTCTCACTGTTTTAAACTGTGAAAACCCTGCTCTCCTCTCGCTGTTTTAAACTGTGAAATTCCTACTCTCCTCTCGCTGTTTTAAATTGTGAAAAACCTGCTCTCCTCTCGTTTTTTTAAACTGTGAAATTCCTGCGCTCCTCTCGCTGTATTAAATTGTGAAACTCCTTCTCACAACTTGCTGTTTTAAACTGGGAAAAGCCTGCTCTCCTCTTGCTGTTTAAAACTGTGAAAACCCTGCTCTCCTCTCGCAATTTTAAACTGTGAAATTCCTGCTCTCCACTCGCTGTTTAAAACTGTGAAAAATCTGCTTTCCTCTCGCTGTTTTAAACTGTGAAATTCCAGCTCGCCTCTCGCTGTTTAAAACTGTGAAAATCCCAGCTCTCCTCTCGCTGTTTTAAACTGTGAAAACCCTGCCTGCCTCTCACTGTTTTAAACTGTGAGAAACCTGCTCACCTCTCGTTGTTTTAAACTGTGAGAAACCTGCTCTCTTCTCGCTGTTTTATACTGTGAAAACCCAGCTGTCCTCTCGCTGTTTTAAACTGTGGAAAACCTCCTCTCCTCTTGCTGTTTTCAATTCTGAAAAACCTACTCTCCACCGCTGTTTTAAACTGTGAAATTCCTGCTCTCCTCTCGCTGTTTTAAAATGTGAAAAATCTGCTCTCCTCTCGCTGTTTTAAACTGTGAAAAACCTGCTCTCCTCTCGCAGTTTTAAACTGTGAAAATCGTGCTGACCTCTCGCTGTTTTAAACAGTGAATAGCCGACTATCCTCTCGCTGTTTTAAACTGTGAAAACTCAGCTCTCCTCTCGCTGTTTTAAACTGTGAAAATAGTGCAGTCCTCTCGCTGTTTTAAACTGTGAAAATCCTGCTCTCCTCTCGCTGTTTTAAACTGTGAAATTCCTGCTCTCCTCTCGCTGTTTTAAACTAGTGAAATTCCTGCTCTCCTCTCGCTGTTTTAAACTGTGAAAAAACTGCTCTCCTCTCGCAGTTTTAAACTGTGAAATTCCTGCTCCCCTCTTGCTGTTTTAAACTGTGAAAATCCTGGGTCTCCGCACGCTGTTTTAAACTGTGAAATTCCTGCTCTCCTCTTGCTGTTTTAAACTGTGAAAACCCTGCTCTCCTCTAGCTGTTTAAAACTGGGAAAAACCTACTCTCCTCCCGCTGTTTTAAACTGTGAAATTCCTGCTCTCCTCTCGCTGTTTTAAATTGTGAAAATCTGGCTCTCCTCTCGCTGTTTAAAACTCTGATAAACCTGGGTCTCCTATCGCTGTTTAAAACTGTGAAATCCCTGCTCACTTCTTGCTGTTTTAAACTGTGAAAAACCTGCCCTGCTCTCACTGTTTTAAACTGTGAAAACACAGCTACCTCTCGCTATTTTAACTGCGAAAACCCTGCTCTCCTCTCGCTGTTTTAAACTGTGAAAATTCTAGCTCAACATCTCGCTGTTTTAAACTGTGAAAAACCTGCTCTCCTCTCGCTGTTTTAAACTGTGAAATTCCTGCTCTCCTCTAGCTGTTTTAAACAGTGAAAAACCTGCTCTCCTCTCGCTGCTTTTAACTGTGAAAACCCAGCTCTCCTCTCGCTGTTTTAAACTGTGAAAAACCTGCTCCCCTCTCGCTGTTTTAAACTGTGAAAAACCTGCTCTCCTCTCGCTGTTTTAAACTGTGAAAATCCTGGCTCCTCTCGCTGTTTAAAATTCTGAAAGTCGTGCTCACCTCTCGCTGTTTTAAACTGTGAAAAACCTGCTCGGCTCTCGCTGTTTCAAATTGTGAAAAACCTGCTCTCCTCTCGCTGTTTTAAACTGTGAAAAACCTGCTCTCCTCTCACTGTTTTAAACTGTGAAAACCCTGCTCTCCTCTCGCTGTCTTAAACTGTGAAAACCCTGCTCTCCTCTCGCTGTTTTAAACTGTGAAAACCCAGGTCTCCTCTCGCTGTTTTAAACTGTGTAATTCGTGCTCTCCTCTCACTGTTTTAAACAGTGAAAACCCTGCCTTCCTCTCGCAGTTTTAAACTGTGAAATTCCTGCTCTCCTCTCGCTGTTTTAAATTGTGAAAAATATGCTCTCCTCTCGCTGTTTTAAACTGTGAAATTCCTGCTCTCCTCTCGCTGTATTAAATTGTGAAATTCCTGCTCACCTCTTGCTGTTTTAAACTGGGAAAATCCTGCTCACCTCTTGCTGTTTAAAACTGTGAAAACCCTGCTCTCCTCTCACAGTTTTAAACTGTGAAATTCCTGCTCTCCTCTCGCTGATTTAAACTGTGAAAACCCTGCTCTCCTCTCACTGTTTTAAACTGTGAAACTCCTGCTCTCCTCTCGCTGTTTTAAACAGTGAAAACCCTGCTCTCCTCTCGCTGTTTTAAACTGTGAAAAAGCTGCTCTCCTCTCGCTGTTTTAAACTGTGAAATTCCTGCTCTCCTCTCGCTGTTTTAAAGTGTGAAAAAACTGCTCTCCTCTTGCTGTTTTAAACAGTGAAAACCCTGCCTTCCTCTCGCTGTTTTAAACTGTGAAATTCCTGCTCTCCATTCGCTATTTTAAACTGAAAATCCTGGTCCCCTCTCGCTGTTTTAAACTGTGAAATTCCTGCTCTCTTCTCGCTGTTTTAAACTGTGAAATTCCTGCTCTCCACTCGCTATTTTAAACTGTGAAAATCCAGGTCCGCTCTCGCTGTTTTAAAGTGTGATAATCCCGATGTCCTCTCGCTGTGTTAAACTGTGAAAATCCCGCTGTCCCCTCGCTATTTTGAACTGTGAAAATCCGGCCCTGTTGTGTTGTTTGAAAGAGTGAAAACCTGGCTCTCCACTCGCTGTTTTGAACTGTGAAAATGCTGCATTCCTCTCGCTGTTTTAATCTGTGAAAATCCCGGCCCATCTCTCGTTGTTATAAATTGTGAAAACCTGGCTCTCCTCTCTATGTTTTAAACTATGAAATTCGTGCTGTCCTCTCGCTGTTTTAAACACTGAAAATCGTGCTGTCCTCTCGCTGTTTTAAACTGTGAAAGCCCTGCTCTCCTCTCGCTGTTTTATACTGTGAAAACCAGGCTCTCCTCTCGCTGTTTTAAACTGTGAAAAACCTGCTCACCTCTCGGTTTTTTAAACTTTGAAAACCCTGCTCACCTCTCGTTGTTTTAAACTGTTTAAATCCTGCTCACCACTCGTTTTAAACTGTGGAAAACCTGCTCTCCTCTCGCTGTTTTAAACAGTGAAAACCCTGCCTTCCTCTCACTGTTTTAAACTGTGAAATTCTTGCCCTCCACTCGCTATTTTAAACTGTGAAAATCCTGGTCCCCTCTTGCTGTTTTAAACTGTGAAATTCCTGCTCTCCTCTCGCTGTTTTAAACTGTGAAATTCCTGTCTCTCTTGCTGTTTTAAAGTGTGAAAATCCCGATGTCGTCTCGCAGTGTTAAACTGTGAAAATCCCGCTCTCCCCTCGCTATTTTGAACTGTGAAAAACCGGCCCTCTTGTGTTGTTTGAAACAGTGAAAACCCGGCTCTCCACTCCATGTTTTGAACTGTGAAAATGCCGTCTTCCTCTCGCTGCTTTAATCTGTGTAAATCCCGGCCAATCTCTCGTTTTTATAAATTGTGAAAACCGGGCTCTCCTCTCTCTGTTTTAAACTGTGAAAACCCTGCTCCCCTCTCGCTGTTTTAAACAGTGAAAATCGTGCTGTCCTCTCGCTGTTTTAAACAGTGAAATTCGTGCTGTCCTCTCGCTGTTTTAAACTCTGAAAATCCTGGGTTCCACTCGCTTTTTTAAACTGTGAAAACCCTGCTCGCTTCTCGCTGTTTTAAACTGTGAAATTCCTGCTCTCCTCTTGCTGTTTTAAGCTGTGAAAAACCTACTCTCCTCCCGCTGTTTTAAACTGTGAAATTCCTGCTCTCCTCTCGCTGTTTTAAATTGTGAAAATCTGGCTCTCCTCTCGCTGTTTAAAACTCTGATAATCCTGGGTCTCCTATCGCTGTTTAAAACTGTGAAATCCCTGCTCACTTCTTGCTGTATTAAACTGTGAAAAACCTGCTCTGCTCTCGCTGTTTTAAACTGTGAAAACACAGCTCACCTCTCGCTATTTTAACTGCGAAAAACCTGCTCTCCTCTCGCTGTTTTAAACTGTGAAAATCCCAGCTCAACCTCTCGCTGTTTTAAACTGTGAAAAGCCTGCTCTCCTCTCGCTGTTTTAAACTGTGAAAAACCAGCTCTCCTCTCGCTGTTTTAAAATATGAAAAACCTGCTCTCCTCTCGCTGTTTTAAACTGTGAAATTCCTGCTCTCCTCTCGCTGTTTTAAACTGTGAAATTCCTGCTCGCCTCTCGCTGTTTTAAACTGTGAAAATCCCAGCTCTCCTCTCGCTGTTTTAAACTGTGAAAACCCTGCCTGCCTCTCACTGTTTTAAACTGTGAGAAACCTGCTCACCTCTCGTTGTTTTAAACTGGGAGAAACCTGCTCACTTCTCGCTGTTTTATACTGTGAAAACCCAGCTCTCCTCTCGCTGTTTTAAACTGTGAAATTCCTGCTCTCCTCTAGCTGTTTTAAACAGTGAAAAACCTGCTCTCCTCTCGCTGCTTTTAACTGTGAAAACCCAGCTCTCCTCTCGCTGTTTTAAACTGTGAAAAACCTGCTCCCCTCTCGCTGTTTTAAACTGTGAAAAACCTGCTCTCCTCTCGCTGTTTTAAACTGTGAAAATCCTGGATCTCCAGTCGCTGTTTTTAAATGTGAAAACCCTGCTCTCCTCTCGCTGTTTTAAACTGTGAAAACCCTGCTCCCCTCTTGCTGTTTTAAACTGTGAAAAACCTGCTTTCCTCTCGCTGTTTTAAACTGTGGAAACCCAGCTCTCCTCTCGCTGTTTAAAACTGTGAAAATCCTGCTCTCTTCTCGCTGTTTTAAACTGTAAAAACCCTGCTATCCTCTCGCTGTTTTAAACTCTGAAAATCCCAGCTCACCTCTCGCTGTTTTAAACTGTGAAACTCCTGCTCTCCTCTTGCTGTTTTCAATTCTGAAAAACCTACTCTCCACCGCTGTTTTAAACTGTGAAATTCCTGCTCTCCTCTCGCTGTTTTAAAATGTGAAAAACCTGCTCTCCTCTCGCTGTTTTAAACTGTGAAAAACCTGCTCTCCTCTCGCTGTTTTAAACTGTGAAAAACCTGCTCTCCTCTCGCAGTTTTAAACTGTGAAAATCGTGCTGACCTCTCGCTGTTTTAAACAGTGAATAGCCGACTATCCTCTCGCTGTTTTAAACGGTGAAAACTCAGCTCTCCTCTCGCTGTTTTAAACTGTGAAAATAGTGCAGTCCTCTCGCTGTTTTAAACTGTGAAAATCCTGCTCTCCTCTCGCTGTTTTAAACTGTGAAATTCCTGCTCTCCTCTCGCTGTTTTAAATTAGTGAAATTCCTGCTTTCCTCTCGCTGTTTTAAACTGTGAAAAAACTGCTCTCCTCTCGCTGTTTTAAACTGTGAAATTCCTGCTCCCCTATTGCTGTTTTAAACTGTGAAAATCCTGGGTCTCCGCACGCTGTTTTAAACTGTGAAAATCGTGCTGACCTCTCGCTGTTTTAAACAGTGAATAGCCGACTATCCTCTCGCTGTTTTAAACTTGAAAACTCAGCTCTCCTCTCGCTGTTTTAAACTGTGAAAATAGTGCAGTCCTCTCGCTGTTTTAAACTGTGAAAATCCTGCTCTCCTCTCACTGTTTTAAACTGTGAAATTCCAGCTCTCTTCTCGCTGTTTTAAACTAGTGAAATTCCTGCTGTCCTCTCGCTGTTTTAAACTGTGAAAAAACTGCTCTCCTTTCGCTGTTTTAAACTGTGAAATTCCTGCTCCCCTCTTGCTGTTTTAAACTGTGAAAATCTTGGGTCTCCGCACGCTGTTTTAAACTGTGAAATTCCTGGGACTCCAGTCGCTGTTTTAAACTTTGAAATTCCTGCTCTCCTCTCGCTGTTTTAAACTGTGAAATTACTGCTCTCCTCTCACTGTTTTAAACTGTGAAAACCCAGCTCTCCTCTCGCTTTTTTAAACTGTGAAATTCCTGCTCTCCTCTCGCTGTTTTAAACTGTGAAAACCCTGCTCTCCTCTCGCTGTTTTATACTGTGAAAATCCTGTGTCTCCAGTCGCTGTTTTAATCTTTGAAATTCCTGCTCTCCTCTCGCTGTTGTAAACTGTGAAAATCCTGCGTTCCCCTCGCTGTTTTAAACTGTGAAAAACCTGCTCTCCTCTCGCTGTTTTCAACTGTGAAATTCCTGCTCTCCTCTCGCTGTTTTAAACAGTGAAAACCCTGCTCTCCTCTCGCTGTTTTAAACTGTGAAAAAGCTGCTCTCCTCTCGCTGTTTTAAACTGTGAAATTCCTGCTCTCCTCACGCTGTTTTAAACTGTGAATTTCCTGTTTCCTCTCGCTTTTTTAAAGTGTGAAAATCCCGATGTCGTCTCGCAGTGTTAAACTGTGAAAATCCCGCTCTCCCCTCGCTATTTTGAACAGTGAAAATCCGGCCCTCTTGTGTTGTTTGAAACAGTGAAAACCCGGCTCTCCACTCGATGTTTTGAACTGTGAAAATGCCGCCTTCCTCTCGCTGCTTTAATCTGTGTAAATCCCGGCCAATCTCACGTTGTTATAAATTGTGAAAACCGGGCTCTCCTCTCTCTGTTTTAAACTGTGAAAACCCTGCTCCCCTCTCGCTGTTTTAAACAGTGAAAATCGTGCTGTCCTCTCGCTGTTTTAAACAGTGAAATTCGTGCTGTCCTCTCGCTGTTTTAAACTGTGAATAGCCGACTATCCTCTCGCTGTTTAAAACTCAGAAAATCCTCGCTCTCCTCTCGCTGTTTTAAACTCTGAAAATCCTGGGTTCCACTCGCTTTCTTAAACTGTGAAAACCCTGCTCGCCTCTCGGTGTTTTAAACTGTGAAATTCCTGCTCTCCTCTTGCTGTTTTAAACTGTGAAAACCCAGCTCTCCTCTAGCTGTTTAAAACTGTGAAAAACCTACTCTCCTCCCGCTGTTTTAAACTGTGAAAACCCTGCTCTCCTCTCGCTGTTTTAAATTGTGAAACTCCTGCTCACCTCTTGCTGTTTTAAACTGGGAAAACCCTGCTCTCCTCTTGCTGTTTAAAACTGTGAAAACCCTGCTCTCCTCTCGCAGTTTTAAACTGTGAAATTCCTGCTCTCCTCTCGCTGTTTAAAACTGTGAAAAATCTGCTCTCCTCTCGCTGTTTTAAACTGTGAAATTCCAGCTCTCCTCTCGCTGTTTTAAACTGTGAAATTCCTGCTCGCCTCTCGCTGTTTAAAACTGTGAAAATCCCAGCTCTCCTCTCGCTGTTTTAAACTGTGAAAACCCTGCCTGCCTCTCACTGTTTTAAAGTGTGAGAAACCTGCTCACCTCTCGTTGTTTTAAACTGTGAGAAACCTGCTCTCTTCTCGCTGTTTTATACTGTGAAAACCCAGCTGTCCTCTCGCTGTTTTAAACTGTGGAAAACCTCCTCTCCTCTTGCTGTTTTAAACTGTGAAAAACCTGCTCTCCTCTCACTGTTTTAAACTGTGAAAAACCTGCTCTCCTCTCGCTGTTTTAAACTGTGAAAATCCTGGCTCCTCTCGCTGTTTAAAATTCTGAAAGTCGTGCTCACCTCTCGCTGTTTTAAACTGTGAAAAACCTGCTCGGCATTCGCTGTTTCAAATTGTGAAAAACCTGCTCTCCTCTCCCTGTTTTAAACTGTGAAAAACCTGCTCTCCTCTCACTGTTTTAAACTGTGAAAACCCTGCTCTCCTCTCGCTGTTTTAAACTGTGAAAACCCTGCTCTCCTCTCGCTGTTTTAAACTTTGAAAACCCAGGTCTCCTCTCGCTGTTTTAAACTGTGAAATTCGTGCTCTCCTCTCACTGTTTTAAACAGTGAAAACCCTGCCTTCCTCTCGCAGTTTTAAATTGTGAAATTCCTGCTCTCCTCTCGCTGTTTTAAATTGTGAAAAATATGCTCTCCTCTCGCTGTTTTAAACTGTGAAATTCCTGCTCTCCTCTCGCTGTATTAAATTGTGAAATTCCTGCTCACCTCTTGCTGTTTTAAACTGTGAAAACCCTGCTCTCCTCTTGCTGTTTAAAACTGTGAAAACCCTGCTCTCCTCTCACAGTTTTAAACTGTGAAATTCCTGCTCTCCTCTCGCTGTTTTAAACTGTGAAAACCCTGCTCTCCTCTCACTGTTTTAAACTGTGAAATTCCTGCTCTCCTCTCGCTGTTTTAAACAGTGAAAACCCTGCTCTCCTCTCGCTGTTTTAAACTGTGAAAAAGCTGCTCTCCTCTCGCTGTTTTAAACTGTGAAATTCCTGCTCTCCTCTCGCTGTTTTAAAGTGTGAAAAAACTGCTCTCCTCTCGCTGTTTTAAACAGTGAAAACCCTGCTCTCCACTCGCTATTTTACACTGAAAATCCTGGTCCCCTCTCGCTGTTTTAAACTGTGAAATTCCTGCTCTCTTCTCGCTGTTTAAAACTGTGAAATTCCTGCTCTCCACTCGCTATTTTAAACTGTGAAAATCCTGGTCCCCTCTCGCTGTTTTAAAGTGTGATAATCCCGATGTCCTCTCGCTGTGTTAAACTGTTAAAATCCCGCTCTCCCCTCGCTATTTTGAACTGTGAAAATCCGGCCCTGTTGTGTTGTTTGAAAGAGTGAAAACCTGGCTCTCCACTCGCTGTTTTGAAATGTGAAAATGCTGCATTCCTCTCGCTGTTTTAATCTGTGAAAATCCCGGCCCATCTCTCGTTGTTATAAATTGTGAAAACCTGGCTCTCCTCTCTATGTTTTAAACTATGAAATTCGTGCTGTCCTCTTGCTGTTTTAAACAGTGAAAATCGTGCTGTCCTCTCGCTGTTTTAAACTGTGAAAGCCCTGCTCTCCTCTCGCTGTTTTATACTGTGAAAACCAGGCTCTCCTCTCGCTGTTTTAAACTGTGAAAAACCTGCTCACCTCTCGGTGTTTTAAACTGTGAAAAACCTGCTCACCTCTCGGTGTTTTAAGCTTTGAAAACCCTGCTCACCTCTCGTTGTTTTAAACTGTTTAAATCCTGCTCACCACTCGTTTTAAACTGTGGAAAACCTGCTCTCCTCTCGCTGTTTTAAACAGTGAAAACCCTGCCTTCCTCTCGCTGTTTTAAACTGTGAAATTCTTGCCCTCCACTCGCTATTTTAAACTGTGAAAATCCTGGTCCCCTCTTGCTGTTTTAAACTGTGAAATTCCTGCTCTCCTCTCGCTGTTTTAAACTGTGAAATTCCTGTCTCCTCTTGCTGTTTTAAAGTGTGAAAATCCCGATGTCGTCTCGCAGTGTTAAACTGTGAAAATCCCGCTCTCCCCTCGCTATTTTGAACTGTGAAAATCCGGCCCTGTTGTGTTTATTGAAACAGTGAAAACCCGGCTCTCCACTCGATGTTTTGAACTGTGAAAATGCCGCCTTCCTCTCGCTGCTTTAATCTGTGTAAATCCCGGCCTATCTCTCGTTGTTATAAATTGTGAAAACCGGGCTCTCCTCTCTCTGTTTTAAACTGTGAAAACCCTGCTCCCCTCTCGCTGTTTTAAACAGTGAAAATCGTGCTGTCCTCTCGCTGTTTTAAACAGTGAAATTCGTGCTGTCCTCTCGCTGTTTTAAACTGTGAATAGCCGACTATCCTCTCGCTGTTTAAAACTCAGAAAATCCTGGCTCTCCTCTCGCTGTTTTAAACTGTGAAATTACTGCTCTCCTCTCACTGTTTTAAACTGTGAAAACCCAGCTCTCCTCTCGCTTTTGTAAACTGTGAAATTCCTGCTCTCCTCTCGCTGTTTTAAACTGTGAAAACCCTGCTCTCCTCTCGCTGTTTTATACTGTGAAAATCCTGGGTCTCCAGTCGCTGTTTTAAACTTTGAAATTCCTGCTCTCCTCTCGCTGTTGTAAACTGTGAAAATCCTGCGTTCCCCTCGCTGTTTTAAACTGTGAAAAACCTGCTCTCCTCTCGCTGTTTTAAACAGTGAAAACCCTGCTCTCCTCTCGCTGTTTTCAACTGTGCAATTCCTGCTCTCCTCTCGCTGTTTTAAACTGTGAAATACCTTCTCCCCTCTCGTTGTTTTAAACTGTTTAAATCCTGCTCACCACTCGTTGTTTTAAACTGTGGAAAACCTGCTCTCCTCTCGCTGTTTTAAACTGTGAAAACCCTGCTCTCCTCTCGCTGTTTTAAACTGTGAAAACCCTGCTCTCCTCTCACTGTTATAAACTGTGAAATTCCTGCTCTCCTCTCGCTGTTTTAAACAGTGAAAACCCTGCTCTCCTCTCGCTGTTTTAAACTGTGAAAAAGCTGCTCTCCTCTCGCTGTTTTAAACTGTGAAATTCCTGCTCTCCTCACGCTGTTTTAAACTGTGAAATTCCTGTTTCCTCTCGGTTTTTTAAAGTGTGAAAATCCCGATGTCGTCTCGCAGTGTTAAACTGTGAAAATCCCGCTCTCCCCTCGCTATTTTGAACTGTGAAAATCCGGCCCTCTTGTGTTGTTTGAAACAGTGAAAACCCGGCTCTCCACTCGATGTTTTGAACTATGAAAATGCCGCCTTCCTCTCGCTGCTTTAATCTGTGTAAATCCCGGCCAATCTCACGTTGTTATAAATTGTGAAAACCGGGCTCTCCTCTCTCTGTTTTAAACTGTGAAAACCCTGCTCCCCTCTCGCTGTTTTAAACAGTGAAAATCGTGCTGTCCTCTCGCTGTTTTAAACAGTGAAATTTGTGCTGTCCTCTCGCTGTTTTAAACTGTGAATAGCCGACTATCCTCTCGCTGTTTAAAACTCAGAAAATCCTGGCTCTCCTCTCGCTGTTTTAAACTCTGAAAATCCTGGGTTCCACTCGCTTTCTTAAACTGTGAAAACCCTGCTCGCCTCTCGCTGTTTTAAACTGTGAAAAACCTGCTCACCTCTCGGTGTTTTAAACTGTGAAAAACCTGCTCACCTCTCGGTGTTTTAAACTTTGAAAACCCTGCTCACCTCTCGTTGTTTTAAACTGTTTAAATCCTGCTCACCACTCGTTTTAAACTGTGGAAAACCTGCTCTCCTCTCGCTGTTTTAAACAGTGAAAACCCTGCCTTCCTCTCGCTGTTTTAAACTGTGAAATTCTTGCCCTCCACTCGCTATTTTAAACTGTGAAAATCCTGGTCCCCTCTTGCTGTTTTAAACTGTGAAATTCCTGCTCTCCTCTCGCTGTTTTAAACTGTGAAATTCCTGTCTCCTCTTGCTGTTTTAAAGTGTGAAAATCCCGATGTCGTCTCGCAGTGTTAAACTGTGAAAATCCCGCTCTCCCCTCGCTATTTTGAACTGTGAAAATCCGGCCCTGTTGTGTTTATTGAAACAGTGAAAACCCGGCTCTCCACTCGATGTTTTGAACTGTGAAAATGCCGCCTTCCTCTCGCTGCTTTAATCTGTGTAAATCCCGGCCTATCTCTCGTTGTTATAAATTGTGAAAACCGGGCTCTCCTCTCTCTGTTTTAAACTGTGAAAACCCTGCTCCCCTCTCGCTGTTTTAAACAGTGAAAATCGTGCTGTCCTCTCGCTGTTTTAAACAGTGAAATTCGTGCTGTCCTCTCGCTGTTTTAAACTGTGAATAGCCGACTATCCTCTCGCTGTTTAAAACTCAGAAAATCCTGGCTCTCCTCTCGCTGTTTTAAACTGTGAAATTACTGCTCTCCTCTCACTGTTTTAAACTGTGAAAACCCAGCTCTCCTCTCGCTTTTGTAAACTGTGAAATTCCTGCTCTCCTCTCGCTGTTTTAAACTGTGAAAACCCTGCTCTCCTCTCGCTGTTTTATACTGTGAAAATCCTGGGTCTCCAGTCGCTGTTTTAAACTTTGAAATTCCTGATCTCCTCTCGCTGTTGTAAACTGTGAAAATCCTGCGTTCCCCTCGCTGTTTTAAACTGTGAAAACCCTGCTCTCCTCTCGCTGTTTTAAACAGTGAAAACCCTGCTCTCCTCTCGCTGTTTTCAACTGTGCAATTCCTGCTCTCCTCTCGCTGTTTTAAACTGTGAAATACCTGCTCCCCTCTCGTTGTTTTAAACTGTTTAAATCCTGCTCACCACTCGTTGTTTTAAACTGTGGAAAACCTGCTCTCCTCTCGCTGTTTTAAACTGTGAAAACCCTGCTCTCCTCTCGCTGTTTTAAACTGTGAAAACCCTGCTCTCCTCTCACTGTTATAAACTGTGAAATTCCTGCTCTCCTCTCGCTGTTTTAAACAGTGAAAACCCTGCTCTCCTCTCGCTGTTTTAAACTGTGAAAAAGCTGCTCTCCTCTCGCTGTTTTAAACTGTGAAATTCCTGCTCTCCTCACGCTGTTTTAAACTGTGAAATTCCTGTTTCCTCTCGGTTTTTTAAAGTGTGAAAATCCCGATGTCGTCTCGCAGTGTTAAACTGTGAAAATCCCGCTCTCCCCTCGCTATTTTGAACTGTGAAAATCCGGCCCTCTTGTGTTGTTTGAAACAGTGAAAACCCGGCTCTCCACTCGATGTTTTGAACTGTGAAAATGCCGCCTTCCTCTCGCTGCTTTAATCTGTGTAAATCCCGGCCAATCTCACGTTGTTATAAATTGTGAAATCCGGGCTCTCCTCTCTCTGTTTTAAACTGTGAAAACCCTGCTCCCTTCTCGCTGTTTTAAACAGTGAAAATCGTGCTGTCCTCTCGCTGTTTTAAACAGTGAAATTTGTGCTGTCCTCTCGCTGTTTTAAACTGTGAATAGCCGACTATCCTCTCGCTGTTTAAAACTCAGAAAATCCTGGCTCTCCTCTCGCTGTTTTAAACTCTGAAAATGCTGGGTTCCACTCGCTTTCTTAAACTGTGAAAACCCTGCTCGCCTCTCGCTGTTTTAAACTGTGAAATTCCTGCTCTCCTCTTTCTGTTTTAAACTGTGAAAACCCTGCTCTCCTCTAGCTGTTTAAAACTGTGAAAAACCTACTCTCCTCCCGCTGTTTTAAACTGTGAAAACCCTGCTCTCCTCTCGCTGTTTTAAATTGTGAAACTCCTGCTCACCTCTTGCTGTTTTAAACTGGGAAAACCCTGCTCTCCTCTTGCTGTTTAAAACTGTGAAAACCCTGCTCTCCTCTCGCAGTTTTCAACTGTGAAATTCCTGCTCTCCTCTCGCTGTTTAAAACTGTGAAAAATCTGCTCTCCTCTCGCTGTTTTAAACTGTGAAATTCCAGCTCTCCTCTCGCTGTTTTAAACTGTGAAATTCCTGCTCGCCTCTCGCTGTTTAAAACTGTGAAATTCCAGCTCTCCTCTCGCTGTTTTAAACTGTGAAAACCCTGCCTGCCTCTCACTGTTTTAAAGTGTGAGAAACCTGCTCACCTCTCGTTGTTTTAAACTGTGAGAAACCTGCTCTCTTCTCGCTGTTTTATACTGTGAAAACCCAGCTGTCCTCTCGCTGTTTTAAACTGTGGAAAACCTCCTCTCCTCTTGCTGTTTTAAACTGTGAAAAACCTGCTCTCCTCTCGCTGTTTTAAACTGTGAAAAGCCAGCTCTGCTCTCGCTGTTTTAAACTGTGAAAAACCTGCTCCCCTCTCGCTGTTTTAAACTGTGAAAAACCTGCTCTCCTCTCGCTGTTTTAAACTGTGAAAATCCTGGATCTCCAGTCGCTGTTTTTAACTGTGAAAACCCTGCTCTCCTCTCGCTGTTTTAAACTGTGAAAACCCTGCTCCCCTCTTGCTGTTTTAAACTGTGAAAAACCTGCTTTCCTCTAGCTGTTTTAAACTGTGGAAACCCAGCTCTCCTCTCGCTGTTTTAAACTGTGAAAATCCTGCTCTCTTCTCGCTGTTTTAAACTGTAAAAACCCTGCTATCCTCTCGCTGTTTTAAACTCTGAAAATCCCAGCTCACCTCTCGCTGTTTTAAACTGTGAAACTCCTGCTCTCCTCTTGCTGTTTTCAATTCTGAAAAACCTACTCTCCACCGCTGTTTTAAACTGTGAAATTCCTGCTCTCCTCTCGCTGTTTTAAAATGTGAAAAATCTGCTCTCCTTTCGCTGTTTTAAACTGTGAAAAACCTGCTCTCCTCTCGCAGTTTTAAACTGTGAAAATCGTGCTGACCTCTCGCTGTTTTAAACAGTGAATAGCCGACTATCCTCTCGCTGTTTTAAACTGTGAAAACTCAGCTCTCCTCTCGCTGTTTTAAACTGTGAAAATAGTGCAGTCCTCTCGCTGTTTTAAACTGTGAAAATCCTGCTCTCCGCTCGCTGTTTTAAACTGTGAAATTCCTGCTCTCCTCTCGCTGTTTTAAACTGTGAAAAAACTACTCTCCTCTCGCAGTTTTAAACTGTGAAATTCCTGCTCCCCTCTTGCTGTTTTAAACTGTGAAAATCCTGGGTCTCCGCACGCTGTTTTAAACTGTGAAATTCCTGCTCTCCTCTTGCTGTTTTAAACTGTGAAAACCCTGCTCTCCTCTAGCTGTTTAAAACTGTGAAAAACCTACTCTCCTCCCGCTGTTTTAAACTGTGAAATTCCTGCTCTCCTCTCGCTGTTTTAAATTGTGAAAATCTGGCTCTCCTCTCGCTGTTTAAAACTCTGATAATCCTGGGTC
Organism: Isurus oxyrinchus; assembly: GCA_026770705.1. Classification (NCBI taxonomy): domain Eukaryota; kingdom Metazoa; phylum Chordata; class Chondrichthyes; order Lamniformes; family Lamnidae; genus Isurus; species Isurus oxyrinchus. The sequence continues at coordinate 291,332 of JANJGN010000704.1, read as the reverse complement.
TCCTATCGCTGTTTAAAACTGTGAAATCCCTGCTCACTTCTTGCTGTTTTAAACTGTGAAAAACCTGCCCTGCTCTCGATGTTTTAAACTGTGAAAACACAGCTCACCTCTCGCTATTTTAACTGCGAAAACCCTGCTCTCCTCTCGCTGTTTTAAACTGTGAAAATTCTAGCTCAACCTCTCGCTGTTTTAAACTGTGAAAAACCTGCTCTCCTCTCGCTGTTTTAAACTGTGAAAAACCAGCTCTCCTCTCGCTGTTTTAAACTTTGAAAAACCTGCTCTCCTCTCGCTGTTTTAAACTGTGAAAATCCTGGCTCCTCTCGCTGTTTAAAATTCTGAAAGTCGTGCTCACCTCTCGCTGTTTTAAACTGTGAAAAACCTGCTCGGCATTCGCTGTTTCAAATTGTGAAAAACCTGCTCTCCTCTCGCTGTTTTAAACTGTGAAAAACCTGCTCTCCTCTCACTGTTTTAAACTGTGAAAACCCTGCTCTCCTCTCGCTGTTTTAAACTGTGAAAACCCTGCTCTCCTCTCGCTGTTTTAAACTTTGAAAACCCAGGTCTCCTCTCGCTGTTTTAAACTGTGAAATTCGTGCTCTCCTCTCACTGTTTTAAACAGTGAAAACCCTGCCTTCCTCTCGCAGTTTTAAATTGTGAAATTCCTGCTCTCCTCTCGCTGTTTTAAATTGTGAAAAATATGATCTCCTCTCGCTGTTTTAAACTGTGAAATTCCTGCTCTCCTCTCGCTGTATTAAATTGTGAAAATCCTGCTCACCTCTTGCTGTTTTAAACTGTGAAAACCCTGCTCTCCTCTTGCTGTTTAAAACTGTGAAAACCCTGCTCTCCTCTCACAGTTTTAAACTGTGAAATTCCTGCTCTCCTCTCGCTGTTTTAAACTGTGAAAACCCTGCTCTCCTCTCACTGTTTTAAACTGTGAAATTCCTGCTCTCCTCTCGCTGTTTTAAACAATGAAAACCCTGCTCCCCTCTCGCTGTTTTAAACTGTGAAAAAGCTGCTCTCCTCTCGCTGTTTTAAACTGTGAAATTCCTGCTCTCCTCTCGCTGTTTTAAAGTGTGAAAAAACTGCTCTCCTCTCGCTGTTTTAAACAGTGAAAACCCTGCCTTCCTCTCGCTGTTTTCAACTGTGAAATTCCTGCTCTCCACTCGCTATTTTAAACTGAAAATCCTGGTCCCCTCTCGCTGTTTTAAACTGTGAAATTCCTGCTCTCTTCTCGCTGTTTAAAACTGTGAAATTCCTGCTCTCCACTCGCTATTTTAAACTGTGAAAATCCTGGTCCCCTCTCGCTGTTTTAAAGTGTGATAATCCCAATGTCCTCTCGCTGTGTTAAACTGTGAAAATCCCGCTCTCCCCTCTCTATTTTGAACTGTGAAAATCCGGCTCTGTTGTGTTGTTTGAAAGAGTGAAAACCTGGCTCTCCACTCGCTGTTTTGAAATGTGAAAATGCTGCATTCCTCTCGCTGTTTTATTCTGTGAAAATCCCGGCCCATCTCTCGTTGTTATAAATTGTGAAAACCTGGCTCTCCTCTCTATGTTTTAAACTATGAAATTCGTGCTGTCCTCTTGCTGTTTTAAACAGTGAAAATCGTGCTGACCTCTCGCTGTTTTAAACAGTGAAAGCCCTGCTCTCCTCTCGCTGTTTTATACTGTGAAAACCAGGCTCTCCTCTCGCTGTTTTAAACTGTGAAAAACCTGCTCCCCTCTCGGTGTTTTAAACTTTTAAATCCTGCTCACCACTCGTTTTAAACTGTAGAAAACCTGCTCTCCTCTCGCTGTTTTAAACAGTGAAAACCCTGCCTTCCTCTCACTGTTTTAAACTGTGAAATTCTTGCCCTCCACTCGCTATTTTAAACTGTGAAAATCCTGGTCCCCTCTTGCTGTTTCAAACTGTGAAATTCCTGCTCTCCTCTCGCTGTTTTAATCTGTGAAATTCCTGGCTCCTCTTGCTGTTTTAAAGTGTGAAAATCCCGATGTCGTCTCGCAGTGTTAAACTGTGAAAATCCCGCTCTCCCCTCGCTATTTTGAACTGTGAAAATCCGGCCCTATTGTGTTTTTTGAAACAGTGAAAACCCGGCTCTCCACTCGATGTTTTGAACTGTGAAAATGCCGCCTTCCTCTCGCTGCTTTAATCTGTGTAAATCCCGGCCTATCTATCGTTGTTATAAATTGTGAAAACCGGGCTCTCCTCTCTCTGTTTTAAACTGTGAAAACCCTGCTCCCCTCTCGCTGTTTTAAACAGTGAAAATCGTGCTGTCCTCTCGCTGTTTTAAACAGTGAAATTCGTGCTGTCCTCTCGCTGTTTTAAACTGTGAATAGCCGACTATCCTCTCGCTGTTTTAAACTCAGAAAATCCTGGCTCTCCTCTCGCTGTTTTAAACTCTGAAAATCCAGGGTTCCACTCGCTTTTTTAAACTGTGAAAACCCTGCTCGCTTCTCGCTGTTTTAAACTGTGAAATTCCTGCTCTCCTCTTGCTGTTTTAAGCTGTGAAAACCCTGCTCTCCTCTAGCTGTTTAAAACTGTGAAAAACCTACTCTCCTCCCGCTGTTTTAAACTGTGAAATTCCTGCTCTCCTCTCGCTGTTTTAAATTGTGAAAATCTGGCTCTCCTCTCGCTGTTTAAAACTCTGATAATCCTGGGTCTCCTATCGCTGTTTAAAACTGTGAAATCCCTGCTCACTTCTTGCTGTATTAAACTGTGAAAAAGCTGCTCTGCTCTCGCTGTTTTAAACTGTGAAAACACATCTCACCTCTCGCTATTTTAACTGCGAAATACCTGCTCTCCTCTCGCTGTTTTAAACTGTGAAAATCCCAGCTCAACCTCTCGCTGTTTTAAACTGTGAAAAACCAGCTCTCCTCTCGCTGTTTTAAACTGTGAAAAACCAGCTCTCCTCTCGCTGTTTTAAATTGTGAAAAACCTGCTCTCCTCTCGCTGTTTTAAACTGTGAAATTCCTGCTCTCCTCTCGCTGTTTTAAACTGTGAAATTCCTGCTCGCCTCTCGCTGTTTTAAACTGTGAAAATCCCAGCTCTCCTCTCGCTGTTTTAAACTGTGAAAACCCTGCCTGCCTCTCACTGTTTTAAACTGTGAGAAACCTGCTCACCTCTCGTTGTTTTAAACTGGGAGAAACCTGCTCACTTCTCGCTGTTTTATACTGTGAAAACCCAGCTCTCCTCTCGCTGTTTTAAACTGTGAAAAACCTGCTCCCCTCTCGCTGTTTTTAACTGTGAAAACCCTGCTCTCCTCTCGCTGTTTTAAACTGTGAAAAACCTGCTCCCCTCTTGCTGTTTTAAACTGTGAAAAACCTGCTTTCCTCTCGCTGTTTTAAACTGTGGAAACCCAGCTCTCCTCTCGCTGTTTAAAACTGTGAAAATCCTGCTCTCTTCTCGCTGTTTTAAACTGTAAAAACCCTGCTATCCTCTCGCTGTTTTAAACTCTGAAAATCCCAGCTCACCTCTCGCTGTTTTAAACTGTGAAACTCCTGCTCTCCTCTTGCTGTTTTCAATTCTGAAAAACCGACTCTCCACCGCTGTTTTAAACTGTGAAATTCCTGCTCTCCTCTCGCTGTTTTAAAATGTGAAAAACCTGCTCTCCACTCGCTGTTTTAAACTGTGAAAAACCTGCTCTCCTCTCGCTGTTTTAAACTGTGAAAAACCTGCTCTCCTCTCGGAGTTTTAAACTGTGAAAATCGTGCTGACCTCTCGCTGTTTTAAACAGTGAATAGCCGACTATCCTCTCGCTGTTTTAAACGGTGAAAACTCAGCTCTCCTCTCGCTGTTTTAAACTGTGAAATTCCTGCTCTCCTCTCGCTGTTTTAAACTAGTGAAATTCCTGCTTTCCTCTCGCTGTTTTAAACTGTGAAAAAACTGCTCTCCTCTCGCTGTTTTAAACTGTGAAATTCCTGCTCCCCTCTTGCTGTTTTAAACTGTGAAAATCCTGGGGTCTCCGCACGCTGTTTTAAACTGTGAAAATCGTGCTGACCTCTCGCTGTTTTAAACAGTGAATAGCCGACTATCCTCTCGCGGTTTTAAACTTGAAAACTCAGCTCTCCTCTCGCTGTTTTAAACTGTGAAAATAGTGCAGTCCTCTCGCTGTTTTAAACTGTGAAAATCCTGCTCTCCTCTCGCTGTTTTAAACTGTGAAATTCCAGCTCTCTTCTCGCTGTTTTAAACTAGTGAAATTCCTGCTCTCCTCTCGCTGTTTTAAACTGTGAAAAAACTGCTCTCCTTTCGCTGTTTTAAACTGTGAAAACACAGCTCTCCTCTCGCTGTTTTAAACTGTGAAAAACCTGCTCTCCTCTCGCTGTTTTAAACTGTGAAAAACCTGCTCTCCTCTCGCTGTTTTAAACTGTGAATTTCCTGGATCTCCAGTCGTTGTTTTAAACTGTGAAAACCCTGCTCTCCTCTCGATGTTTTAAACTGGGAAAACCCTGCTCTCCTCTCACTGTTTTAAACTGTGAAAACCCTGCTTTCCTCTCGCTGTTTTAAATTGTGAAAACCCAGCTCTCCTCTCGCTGTTTTAAACTGTGAAAAACCTGCTCCCCTCTCGCTGTTTTAAACTGTGAAAATCCTGGGTCTCCAGTCGCTGTTTTTAACTGTGAAAACCCTGCTCTCCTCTCGCTGTTTTAAAGTGTGAAAACCCTGCTCTCCTCTTGCTGTTTTATGCTGTGAAAAACCTGCTTTCCTCTCGCTGTTTTAAACTGTGGAAACCCAGCTCTCCTCTCGCTGTTTTAAACTTTGAAAATCCTGCTCTCTTCTCGCTGTTTTAAACTGTAAAAACCCTGCTATCCTCTCGCTGTTTTAAACTCTGAAAATCCCAGCTCACCTCTCGGTGTTTTAAACTGTGAAACTCCTGCTCTCCTCTTGCTGTTTTCAATTCTGAAAAACCTACTCTCCACCGCTGTTTTAAACTGTGAAATTCCAGCTCTCCTCTCGCTGTTTTAAAATGTGAAAAACCTGCTCTCCTCTCGCTGTTTTAAACTGTGAAAAACCTGCTCTCCTCTCGCTGTTTTAAACTGTGAAAAACCTGCTCTCCTCTAGCTGTTTTAAACTGTGAAAAACCTGCTCTCCTCTCGCAGTTTTAAACTGTGAAAAACCTGCTCTCCTCTATCTGTTTTAAACTGTGAAAAACCTGCTCTCCTCTCGCTGTTTTAAACTGTGAAAAACCTGCTCTCCTCTCGCAGTTTTAAACTGTGAAAATCGTGCTGACCTCTCGCTGTTTTAAACAGTGAATAGCCGACTATCCTCTCGCTGTTTTAAACTGTGAAAACTCAGCTCTCCTCTCGCTGTTTTAAACTGTGAAAATAGTGCAGTCCTCTCGCTGTTTTAAACTGTGAAAATCCTGCTCCTCTCGCTGTTTTAAACTGTGAAATTCCTGCTCTCCTCTCGCTGTTTTAAAATGTGAAAAACCTGCTCTCCACTCGCTGTTTTAAACTGTGAAAAACCTGCTCTCCTCTCGCTGTTTTAAACTGTGAAAAACCTGCTCTCCTCTCGGAGTTTTAAACTGTGAAAATCGTGCTGACCTCTCGCTGTTTTAAACAGTGAATAGCCGACTATCCTCTCGCTGTTTTAAACGGTGAAAACTCAGCTCTCCTCTCGCTGTTTTAAACTGTGAAATTCCTGCTCTCCTCTCGCTGTTTTAAACTAGTGAAATTCCTGCTTTCCTCTCGCTGTTTTAAACTGTGAAAAAACTGCTCTCCTCTCGCTGTTTTAAACTGTGAAATTCCTGCTCCCCTCTTGCTGTTTTAAACTGTGAAAATCCTGGGGTCTCCGCACGCTGTTTTAAACTGTGAAAATCGTGCTGACCTCTCGCTGTTTTAAACAGTGAATAGCCGACTATCCTCTCGCGGTTTTAAACTTGAAAACTCAGCTCTCCTCTCGCTGTTTTAAACTGTGAAAATAGTGCAGTCCTCTCGCTGTTTTAAACTGTGAAAATCCTGCTCTCCTCTCGCTGTTTTAAACTGTGAAATTCCAGCTCTCTTCTCGCTGTTTTAAACTAGTGAAATTCCTGCTCTCCTCTCGCTGTTTTAAACTGTGAAAAAACTGCTCTCCTTTCGCTGTTTTAAACTGTGAAAACACAGCTCTCCTCTCGCTGTTTTAAACTGTGAAAAACCTGCTCTCCTCTCGCTGTTTTAAACTGTGAAAAACCTGCTCTCCTCTCGCTGTTTTAAACTGTGAATTTCCTGGATCTCCAGTCGTTGTTTTAAACTGTGAAAACCCTGCTCTCCTCTCGATGTTTTAAACTGGGAAAACCCTGCTCTCCTCTCACTGTTTTAAACTGTGAAAACCCTGCTTTCCTCTCGCTGTTTTAAATTGTGAAAACCCAGCTCTCCTCTCGCTGTTTTAAACTGTGAAAAACCTGCTCCCCTCTCGCTGTTTTAAACTGTGAAAATCCTGTGTCTCCAGTCGCTGTTTTTAACTGTGAAAACCCTGCTCTCCTCTCGCTGTTTTAAAGTGTGAAAACCCTGCTCTCCTCTTGCTGTTTTATGCTGTGAAAAACCTGCTTTCCTCTCGCTGTTTTAAACTGTGGAAACCCAGCTCTCCTCTCGCTGTTTTAAACTTTGAAAATCCTGCTCTCTTCTCGCTGTTTTAAACTGTAAAAACCCTGCTATCCTCTCGCTGTTTTAAACTCTGAAAATCCCAGCTCACCTCTCGGTGTTTTAAACTGTGAAACTCCTGCTCTCCTCTTGCTGTTTTCAATTCTGAAAAACCTACTCTCCACCGCTGTTTTAAACTGTGAAATTCCAGCTCTCCTCTCGCTGTTTTAAAATGTGAAAAACCTGCTCTCCTCTCGCTGTTTTAAACTGTGAAAAACCTGCTCTCCTCTCGCTGTTTTAAACTGTGAAAAACCTGCTCTCCTCTAGCTGTTTTAAACTGTGAAAAACCTGCTCTCCTCTCGCAGTTTTAAACTGTGAAAAACCTGCTCTCCTCTATCTGTTTTAAACTGTGAAAAACCTGCTCTCCTCTCGCTGTTTTAAACTGTGAAAAACCTGCTCTCCTCTCGCAGTTTTAAACTGTGAAAATCGTGCTGACCTCTCGCTGTTTTAAACAGTGAATAGCCGACTATCCTCTCGCTGTTTTAAACTGTGAAAACTCAGCTCTCCTCTCGCTGTTTTAAACTGTGAAAATAGTGCAGTCCTCTCGCTGTTTTAAACTGTGAAAATCCTGCTCTCCTCTCGCTGTTTTAAACTGTGAAATTCCTGCTCTCCTCTCGCTGTTTTAAACTCGTGAAATTCCTGCTTTCCTCTCGCTGTTTTAAACTGTGAAAAAACTGCTCTCCTCTCGCTGTTTTAAACTGTGAAATTCCTGCTCCCCTCATGCTGTTTTAAACTGTGAAAATCCTGGGTCTCCGCACGCTGTTTTAAACTGTGAAAATCGTGCTGACCTCTCGCTGTTTTAAACAGTGAATAGCCGACTATCCTCTCGCTGTTTTAAACTGTGAAAACTCAGCTCTCCTCTCGCTGTTTTAAACTGTGAAAATAGTGCAGTCCTCTCGCTGTTTTAAACTGTGAAAATCCTGCTCTCCTCTCGCTGTTTTAAAATGTGAAATTCCAGCTCTCTTCTCGCTGTTTTAAACTAGTGAAATTCCTGCTCTCCTCTCGCTGTTTTAAACTGTGAAAAAACTGCTCTCCTTTCGCTGTTTTAAACTGTGAAATTCCTGCTCCCCTCTTGCTGTTTTAAACTGTGAAAATCTTGGGTCTCGGCACGCTGTTTTAAACTGTGAAATTCCTGGGACTCCAGTCGCTGTTTTAAACTTTGAAATTCCTGCTCTCCTCTCGCTGTTTTAAACTGTGAAATTACTGCTCTCCTCTCACTGTTTTAAACTGTGAAAACCCAGCTCTCCTCTCGCTTTTGTAAACTGTGAAATTCCTGCTCTCCTCTCGCTGTTTTAAACTGTGAAAACCCTGCTCTCCTCTCGCTGTTTTATACTGTGAAAATCCTGGGTCTCCAGTCGCTGTTTTAAACTTTGAAATTCCTGCTGTCCTCTCGCTGTTGTAAACTGTGAAAATCCTGCGTTCCCCTCGCTGTTTTAAACTGTGAAAAACCTGCTCTCCTCTCGCTGTTTTAAACAGTGAAAACCCTGCTCTCCTCTCGCTGTTTTCAACTGTGCAATTCCTGCTCTCCTCTCGCTGTTTTAAACTGTGAAATACCTGCTCCCCTCTCGTTGTTTTAAACGGTTTAAATCCTGCTCACCACTCGTTGTTTTAAACTGTGGAAAACCTGCCCTCCTCTCGCTATTTTAAACTGTGAAAACCCTGCTCTCCTCTCGCTGTTTTAAACTGTGAAATTCCTGGGACTCCAGTCGCTGTTTTAAACTGTGAAATTCCTGCTCTCCTCTCGCTGTTTTAAACTGTGAAATTACTGCTCTCCTCTCACTGTTTTAAACTGTGAAAACCCAGCTCTCCTCTCGCTTTTTTAAACTGTGAAATTCCTGCTCTCCTCTCGCTGTTTTAAACTGTGAAAACCCTGCTCTCCTCTCGCTGTTTTATACTGTGAAAATCCTGGGTCTCCAGTCGCTGTTTTAAACTTTGAAATTCCTGCTGTCCTCTCGCTGTTGTAAACTGTGAAAATCCTGCGTTCCCCTCGCTGTTTTAAACTGTGAAAAACCTGCTCTCCTCTCGCTGTTTTAAACAGTGAAAACCCTGCTCTCCTCTCACTGTTTTCAACTGTGCAATTCCTGCTCTCCTCTCGCTGTTTTAAACTGTGAAATACCTGCTCCCCTCTCGTTGTTTTAAACTGTTTAAATCCTGCTCACCACTCGATGTTTTAAACTGTGGAAAACCTGCTCTCCTCTCGCTGTTTTAAACTGTGAAAACCCTGCTCTCCTCTCGCTGTTTTAAACAGTGAAAATCGTGCTGTCCTCTCGCTGTTTTAAACAGTGAAATTCGTGCTGTCCTCTCGCTGTTTTAAACTGTGAATAGCCGACTATCCTCTCGCTGTTTAAAACTCAGAAAATCCTGGCTCTCCTCTCGCTGTTTTAAACTCTGAAAATCCTGGGTTCCACTCGCTTTCTTAAACTGTGAAAACCCTGCTCGCATCTCGGTGTTTTAAACTGTGAAATTCCTGCTCTCCTCTTGCTGTTTTAAACTGTGAAAACCCTGCTCTCCTCTAGCTGTTTAAAACTGTGAAAAACCTACTCTCCTCCCGCTGTTTTAAACTGTGAAAACCCTGCTCTCCTCTCGCTGTTTTAAATTATGAAACTCCTGCTCACCTCTTGCTGTTTTAAACTGGGAAAAGCCTGCTCTCCTCTTGCTGTTTAAAACTGTGAAAACCCTGCTCTCCTCTCGCAGTTTTAAACTGTGAAATTCCTGCTCTCCTCTCGTTGTTTAAAACTGTGAAAAATCTGCTCTCCTCTCGCTGTTTTAAACTGTGAAATTCCAGCTCTCCTCTCGCTGTTTTAAACTGTGAAATTCCTGCTCGCCTCTCGCTGTTTAAAACTGTGAAAATCCCAGCTCTCCTCTCGCTGTTTTAAACTGTGAAAAACCTGCCTGCCTCTCACTGTTTTAAACTGTGAGAAACCTGCTCACCTCTCGTTGTTTTAAACTGTGAGAAACCTGCTCACTTCTCGCTGTTTTATGCTGTGAAAACCCAGCTGTCCTCTCGCTGTTTTAAACTGTGGAAAACCTCCTCTCCTCTTGCTGTTTTAAACTGTGAAAAACCTGCTCTCCTCTCGCTGTTTTAAACTGTGAAAACCCAGCTCTCCTCTCGCTGTTTTAAACTGTGAAAAACCTGCTCCCCTCTCGCTGTTTTAAACTGTGAAATACCTGCTCTCCTCTCGCTGTTTTAAACTGTGAAATTCCTGGATCGCCAGTCGTTGTTTTTAACTGTGAAAACCCTGCTCTCCTCTCGCTGTTTTAAACTGTGAAAACCCTGCTCTCCTCTCACTGTTTTAAACTGTGAAAACCCTGCTCTCCTCTCGCAGTTTTAAATTGTGAAAACCCAGCTCTCCTCTCGCTGTTTTAAACTGTGAAAAACCTGCTCCCCTCTCGCTGTTTTAAACTGTGAAAATCCTGGATCTCCAGTCGCTGTTTTTAACTGTGAAAACCCTGCTCTCCTCTCGCTGTTTTAAACTGTGAAAACCCTCCTCCCCTCTTGCTGTTTTAAACTGTGAAAAACCTGCTTGCCTCTCGCTGTTTTAAACTGTGGAAACCCAGCTCTCCTCTCGCTGTTTTAAACTGTGAAAATCCTGCTCTCGTCTCGCTGTTTTAAACTGTAAAAACCCTGCTATCCTCTCGCTGTTTTAAACTCTGAAAATCCCAGCTCACTTCTCGCTGTTTTAAACTGTGAAACTCCTGCTCTCCTCTTGCTGTTTTCAACTCTGAAAAACCTACTCTCCACCGCTGTTTTAAACTGTGAAATTCCAGCTCTCCTCTCGCTGTTTTAAAATGTGAAAAACCTGCTCTCCTCTCGCTGTTTTAAACTGTGAAAAACCTGCTCTCCTCTCGCTGTTTTAAACTGTGAAAAACCTGCTCTCCTCTAGCTGTTTTAAACTGTGAAAAACCTGCTCTCCTCTCGCAGTTTTAAACTGTGAAAAACCTGCTCTCCTCTATCTGTTTTAAACTGTGAAAAACCTGCTCTCCTCTCGCTGTTTTAAACTGTGAAAAACCTGCTCTCCTCTCGCAGTTTTAAACTGTGAAAATCGTGCTGACCTCTCGCTGTTTTAAACAGTGAATAGCCGACTATCCTCTCGCTGTTTTAAACTGTGAAAACTCAGCTCTCCTCTCGCTGTTTTAAACTGTGAAAATAGTGCAGTCCTCTCGCTGTTTTAAACTGTGAAAATCCTGCTCCCCTCTCGCTGTTTTAAACTGTGAAATTCCTGCTCTCCTCTCGCTGTTTTAAACTAGTGAAATTCCTGCTCTCCTCTCGCTGTTTTAAACTGTGAAAAAACTGCTCTCCTCTCGCTGTTTTAAACTGTGAAATTCCTGCTCCCCTCTTGCTGTTTTAAACTGTGAAAATCCTGGGTCTCCGCACGCTGTTTTAAACTGTGAAATTCCTGCTCTCCTCTTGCTGTTTTAAACTGTGAAAACCCTGCTCTCCTCTAGCTGTTTAAAACTGTGAAAAACCTACTCTCCTCCCGCTGTTTTAAACTGTGAAATTCCTGCTCTCCTCTCGCTGTTTTAAATTGTGCAAATCTGGCTCTCCTCTCGCTGCTTTAAACTGTGAAATTAGTGCTCTCCTCTCACTGTTTTAAACAGTGAAAACCCTGCCTTCCTCTCGCAGTTTTAAATTTGAAATTCCTGCTCACCTCTTGCTGTTTTAAACTGGGAAAACCCTGCTCTCCTCTTGCTGTTTAAAACTGTGAAAACCCTGCTCTCCTCTCACAGTTTTAAACTGTGAAATTCCTGCTCTCCTCTCGCTGTTTTAAACTGTGAAAACCCTGCTCTCCTCTCACTGTTTTAAACTGTGAAATTCCTGCGCTCCTCTCGCTGTTTTAAACAGTGAAAACCCTGCTCGCCTCTCGCTGTTTTAAACTGTGAAAAAGCTGCTCTCCTCTCGCTGTTTTAAACTGTGAAATTCCTGCTCTCCTCTCGCTGTTTTAAAGTGTGAAAAAACTGCTCTCCTCTCGCTGTTTTAAACAGTGAAAACCCTGCCTTCCTCTCGCTGTTTTAAACTGTGAAATTCCTGCTCTCCACTCGCTGTTTCAAACTGTGAAAATCCTGGTCCCCTCTCGCTGTTTTAAAGTGTGATAATCCCGATGTCCTCTCGCTGTGTTAAACTGTGAAAATCCCGCTCTCCCCTCGCTATTTTGAACTGTTAAAATCCGGCCCTGTTGTGTTGTTTGAAAGAGTGAAAATCTGGCTCTCCAGTCGCTGTTTTGAACTGTGAAAATGCTGCATTCCTCTCGCTGTTTTAATCTGTGAAAATCCCGGCCCATCTCTCGTTGTTATAAATTATGAAAACCTGGCTCTCCTCTCTAAGTTTTAAACTATGAAATTCGTGCTGTCCTCTCGCTGTTTTGAACAGTGAAAATCGTGCTGTCCTCTCGCTGTTTTAAACTGTGAAAACCCTGCTCGATTCTCGCTGTTTTAAACTGTGAAATTCCTGCTCTCCTCTTGCTGTTTTAAGCTGTGAAAACCCTGCTCTCCTCTAGCTGTTTAAAACTGTGAAAAACCTACTCTCCTCCCGCTGTTTTAAACTGTGAAATTCCTGCTCTCCTCTCGCTGTTTTAAATTGAGAAAATCTGGCTCTCCTCTCGCTATTTAAAACTCTGATAATCCTGGGTCTCCTATCGCTGTTTAAAACTGTGAAATCCCTGCTCACTTCTTGCTGTATTAAACTGTGAAAAAGCTGCTCTGCTCTCGCTGTTTTAAACTGTGAAAACTCAGCTCACCTCTCGCTATTTTAACTGCGAAAAACCTGCTCTCCTCGCGCTGTTTTAAACTGTGAAAATCCCAGCTCAACCTCTCGCTGTTTTAAACTGTGAAAAACCTGCTCTCCTCTCGCTGTTTTAAACTGTGAAAAACCTGCTCTCCTCTCGCTGTTTTAAACTGTGAAAAACCTGCTCTCCTCTCGCTGTTTTAAACTGTGAAAATCCTGGCTCCTCTCGCTGTTTAAATTTCTGAAAGTCGTGCTCACCTCTCGCTGTTTTAAACTGTGAAAACCCTGCCTGCCTCTCTCTGTTTTAAACTGTGAGAAACCTGCTCACCTCTCGTTGTTTTAAACTGTGAGAAACCTGCTCACTTCTCGCTGTTTTATACTGTGAAAACCCAGCTGTCCTCTCGCTGTTTTAAACTGTGGAAAACTTCCTCTCCTCTTGCTGTTTTAAACTGTGATAAACCTGCTCTCCTCTCGCTGTTTTAAACTGTGAAAACCCTGCTCTCCTCTCACTGTTTTTAACTGTGAAAACCCAGCTCTCCTCTCGCAGTTTTAAACTGTGAAATTCCTGCTCCCCTCTCGCTGTTTTAAATTGTGAAAAACCTGCTCTCCTCTCGCTGTTTTAAACGGTGAAATTCCTGCTCTCCTCTCGCTGTATTAAATTGTGAAACTCCTGCTCACCTCTTGCTGTTTTAAACTGGGAAAACCCAGCTCTCCTCTCGCTGTTTAAAACTGTGAAAAATCTGCTCTCCTCTCGCAGTTTTAAACTGTGAAATTCCTGCTTTCCTCTCGCTCTTTAAAACTGTCAAAAATCTGCTCTCCTCTCGCTGTTTTAAACTGTGAAATTCCTGCTCTCCTCTCGGTGTTTTAAACTGTGAAATTCCTGCTCGCCTCTCGCTGTTTTAAACTGTGAAAATCCCAGCTCTCCTCTCGCTCTTTTAAACTGTGAAAACCCTGCCTGCCTCTCACTGTTTTAAACTGTGAGAAACCTGCTCACCTCTCGTTGTTTTAAACTGGGAGAAACCTGCTCACTTCTCGCTGTTTTATACTGTGAAAACCCAGCTGTCCTCTCGCTGTTTTAAACTGTGGAAAACCTCCTCCTCTCTTGCTGTTTTAAACAGTGAAAAACCTGCTCTCCTCTCGCTGTTTTTAACTGTGAAAACCCAGCTCTCCTCTCGCTGTTTTAAACTGTGAAAAACCTGCTCCCCTCTCGCTGTTTTAAACTGTGAAAAACCTGCTCTCCTCTCGCTGTTTTAAACTGTGAAAATCCTGGATCTCCAGTCGCTGTTTTTAACTGTGAAAACCCTGCTCTCCTCTCGCTGTTTTAAACTGTGAAAACCCTGCTCTCCTCTTGCTGTTTTAAACTGTGAAAAACCTGCTCTCCTCTCGCTGTTTTAAACTGTGGAAACCCAGCTCTCCTCTCGCTGTTTAAAACTGTGAAAATCCTGCTCTCTTCTCGCTGTTTTAAACTGTAAAAACCCTGCTATCCTCTCGCTGTTTTAAACTCTGAAAATCCCAGCTCACCTCTCGCTGTTTTAAACTGTGAAACTCCTGCTCTCCTCTTGCTGTTTTCAATTCTGAAAAACCTACTCTCCACCACTGTTTTAAACTGTGAATTTCCTGCTCTCCTCTCGCTGTTTTAAAATGTGAAAAACCTGCTCTCCTCTCGCTGTTTTAAACTGTGAAAAACCTGCTCTCCTCTCGCTGTTTTAAACTGTGAAAAACCTGCTCTCCTCTCGCTGTTTTAAACTGTGAAAAACCTGCTCTCCTCTCGCAGTTTTAAACTGTGAAAATCGTGCTGACCTCTCGCTGTTTTAAACAGTGAATAGCCGACTATCCTCTCGCTGTTTTAAACTGTGAAAACTCAGCTCTCCTCTCGCTGTTTTAAACTGTGAAAATAGTGCAGTCCTCTCGCTGTTTTAAACTGTGAAAATCCTGCTCTCCTCTCACTGTTTTAAACTGTGAAATTCCTGCTCTCCTCTCGCTGTTTTAAACTAGTGAAATTCCTGCTTTCCTCTCGCTGTTTTAAACTGTGAATAAACTGCTCTCCTCTCGCTGTTTTAAACTGTGAAATTCCTGCTCCCCTCATGCTGTTTTAAACTGTGAAAATCCTGGGTCTCCGCACGCTGTTTTAAACTGTGAAAATCGTGCTGACCTCTCGCTGTTTTAAACAGTGAATAGCCGACTATCCTCTCGCTGTTTTAAACTTGAAAACTCAGCTCTCCTCTCGCTGTTTTAAACTGTGAAAATAGTGCAGTCCTCTCGCTGTTTTAAACTGTGAAAATCCTGCTCTCCTCTCACTGTTTTAAACTGTGAAATTCCAGCTCTCTTCTCGCTGTTTTAAACTAGTGAAATTCCTGCTGTCCTCTCGCTGTTTTAAACTGTGAAAAAACTGCTCTCCTTTCGCTGTTTTAAACTGTGAAATTCCTGCTCCCCTCTTGCTGTTTTAAACTGTGAAAATCTTGGGTCTCCGCACGCTGTTTTAAACTGTGAAATTCCTGGGACTCCAGTCGCTGTTTTAAACTTTGAAATTCCTGCTCTCCTCTCGCTGTTTTAAACTGTGAAATTACTGCTCTCCTCTCACTGTTTTAAACTGTGAAAACCCAGCTCTCCTCTCGCTTTTTTAAACTGTGAAATTCCTGCTCTCCTCTCGCTGTTTTAAACTGTGAAAACCCTGCTCTCCTCTCGCTGTTTTATACTGTGAAAATCCTGTGTCTCCAGTCGCTGTTTTAATCTTTGAAATTCCTGCTCTCCTCTCGCTGTTGTAAACTGTGAAAATCCTGCGTTCCCCTCGCTGTTTTAAACTGTGAAAAACCTGCTCTCCTCTCGCTGTTTTCAACTGTGAAATTCCTGCACTCCTCTCGCTGTTTTAAACAGTGAAAACCCTGCTCTCCTCTCGCTGTTTTAAACTAGTGAAATTCCTGCTTTCCTCTCGCTGTTTTAAACTGTGAATAAACTGCTCTCCTCTCGCTGTTTTAAACTGTGAAATTCCTGCTCCCCTCATGCTGTTTTAAACTGTGAAAATCCTGGGTCTCCGCACGCTGTTTTAAACTGTGAAAATCGTGCTGACCTCTCGCTGTTTTAAACAGTGAATAGCCGACTATCCTCTCGCTGTTTTAAACTGTGAAAACTCAGCTCTCCTCTCGCTGTTTTAAACTGTGAAAATAGTGTATTCCTCTCGCTGTTTTAAACTGTGAAAATCCTGCTCTCCTCTCGCTGTTTTAAACTGTGAAAAACCTGCTCTCCTCTCGCTGTTTTAAACTGTGAAAAACCTGCTCTCCTCTGGCAGTTTTAAACTGTGAAAATCGTGCTGACCTCTCGCTGTTTTAAACAGTGAATAGCCGACTATCCTCTCGCTGTTTTAAACTGTGAAAACTCAGCTCTCCTCTCGCTGTTTTAAACTGTGAAAATAGTGCAGTCTTCTCGCTGTTTTAAACTGTGAAAATCCTGCTCTCCTCTCGCTGTTTTAAACTGTGAAAAAACTGCTCTCCTCTCGCTGTTTTAAACTGTGAAATTCCTGCTCCCCTCTTGCTGTTTTAAACTGTGAAAATCCTGGGTCTCCGCACGCTGTTTTAAACTGTGAAAATCGTGCTGACCTCTCGCTGTTTTAAACTGTGAAAAAACTGCTCTCCTCTCGCTGTTTTAAACTGTGAAATTCCTGCTCCCCTCTTGCTGTTTTAAACTGTGAAAATCCTGGGTCTCCGCACGCTGTTTTAAACTGTGAAAATCGTGCTGACCTCTCGCTGTTTTAAACAGTGAATAGCCGACTATCCTCTCGCTGTTTTAAACTGTGAAAACTCAGCTCTCCTCTCGCTGTTTTAAACTGTGAAAATAGTGCAGTCTTCTCGCTGTTTTAAACTGTAAAAATCCTGCTCTCCTCTCGCTGTTTTAAACTAGTGAAATTCCTGCTCTCCTCTCGCTGTTTTAAACTGTGAAAAAACTGCTCTCCTTTCGCTGTTTTAAACTGTGAAATTCCTGCTCCCCTCTTGCTGTTTTAAACTGTGAAAATCTTGGGTCTCCGCACGCTGTTTTAAACTGTGAAATTCCTGGGACTCCAGTCGCTGTTTTAAACTTTGAAATTCCTGCTCTCCTCTCGCTGTTTTAAACTGTGAAATTACTGCTCTCCTCTCGCTGTTTTAAACTGTGAAATTCCTGCTCTCCTCTCGCTTTTTTAAACTGTGAAATTCCTGCTCTCCACTCGCTGTTTTAAACTGTGAAAACCCTGCTCTCCTCTCGCTGTTTTATACTGTGAAAATCCTGGGTCTCCAGTCGCTGTTTTAAACTTTGAAATTCCTGCTCTCCTCTCGCTGTTGTAAACTGTGAAAATCCTGCATTCCCCTCGCTGTTTTAAACTGTGAAAAACCTGCTCTCCTCTCGCTGTTTTAAACAGTGAAAACCCTGCTCTCCTCTCGCTGTTTTCAACTGTGCAATTCCTGCTCTCCTCTCGCTGTTTTAAACTGTGAAATACCTGCTCCCCTCTCGTTGTTTTAAACTGTTTAAATCCTGCTCACCACTCGTTGTTTTAAACTGTGGAAAACCTGCTCTCCTCTCGCTGTTTTAAACTGTGAAAACCCTGCTCTCCTCTCGCTGTTTTAAACTGTGAAAACCCTGCTCTCCTCTCACTGTTATAAACTGTGAAATTCCTGCTCTCCTCTCGCTGTTTTAAACAGTGAAAACCCAGCTCTCCTCTCGCTGTTTAAAACTGTGAAAAATCTGCTCTCCTCTCGCAGTTTTAAACTGTGAAATTCCTGCTTTCCTCTCGCTCTTTAAAACTGTCAAAAATCTGCTCTCCTCTCGCTGTTTTAAACTGTGAAATTCCTGCTCTCCTCTCGGTGTTTTAAACTGTGAAATTCCTGCTCGCCTCTCGCTGTTTTAAACTGTGAAAATCCCAGCTCTCCTCTCGCTCTTTTAAACTGTGAAAACCCTGCCTGCCTCTCACTGTTTTAAACTGTGAGAAACCTGCTCACCTCTCGTTGTTTTAAACTGGGAGAAACCTGCTCACTTCTCGCTGTTTTATACTGTGAAAACCCAGCTGTCCTCTCGCTGTTTTAAACTGTGGAAAACCTCCTCCTCTCTTGCTGTTTTAAACAGTGAAAAACCTGCTCTCCTCTCGCTGTTTTTAACTGTGAAAACCCAGCTCTCCTCTCGCTGTTTTAAACTGTGAAAAACCTGCTCCCCTCTCGCTGTTTTAAACTGTGAAAAACCTGCTCTCCTCTCGCTGTTTTAAACTGTGAAAATCCTGGATCTCCAGTCGCTGTTTTTAACTGTGAAAACCCTGCTCTCCTCTCGCTGTTTTAAACTGTGAAAACCCTGCTCTCCTCTTGCTGTTTTAAACTGTGAAAAACCTGCTCTCCTCTCGCTGTTTTAAACTGTGGAAACCCAGCTCTCCTCTCGCTGTTTAAAACTGTGAAAATCCTGCTCTCTTCTCGCTGTTTTAAACTGTAAAAACCCTGCTATCCTCTCGCTGTTTTAAACTCTGAAAATCCCAGCTCACCTCTCGCTGTTTTAAACTGTGAAACTCCTGCTCTCCTCTTGCTGTTTTCAATTCTGAAAAACCTACTCTCCACCACTGTTTTAAACTGTGAATTTCCTGCTCTCCTCTCGCTGTTTTAAAATGTGAAAAACCTGCTCTCCTCTCGCTGTTTTAAACTGTGAAAAACCTGCTCTCCTCTCGCTGTTTTAAACTGTGAAAAACCTGCTCTCCTCTCGCTGTTTTAAACTGTGAAAAACCTGCTCTCCTCTCGCAGTTTTAAACTGTGAAAATCGTGCTGACCTCTCGCTGTTTTAAACAGTGAATAGCCGACTATCCTCTCGCTGTTTTAAACTGTGAAAACTCAGCTCTCCTCTCGCTGTTTTAAACTGTGAAAATAGTGCAGTCCTCTCGCTGTTTTAAACTGTGAAAATCCTGCTCTCCTCTCACTGTTTTAAACTGTGAAATTCCTGCTCTCCTCTCGCTGTTTTAAACTAGTGAAATTCCTGCTTTCCTCTCGCTGTTTTAAACTGTGAATAAACTGCTCTCCTCTCGCTGTTTTAAACTGTGAAATTCCTGCTCCCCTCATGCTGTTTTAAACTGTGAAAATCCTGGGTCTCCGCACGCTGTTTTAAACTGTGAAAATCGTGCTGACCTCTCGCTGTTTTAAACAGTGAATAGCCGACTATCCTCTCGCTGTTTTAAACTTGAAAACTCAGCTCTCCTCTCGCTGTTTTAAACTGTGAAAATAGTGCAGTCCTCTCGCTGTTTTAAACTGTGAAAATCCTGCTCTCCTCTCACTGTTTTAAACTGTGAAATTCCAGCTCTCTTCTCGCTGTTTTAAACTAGTGAAATTCCTGCTGTCCTCTCGCTGTTTTAAACTGTGAAAAAACTGCTCTCCTTTCGCTGTTTTAAACTGTGAAATTCCTGCTCCCCTCTTGCTGTTTTAAACTGTGAAAATCTTGGGTCTCCGCACGCTGTTTTAAACTGTGAAATTCCTGGGACTCCAGTCGCTGTTTTAAACTTTGAAATTCCTGCTCTCCTCTCGCTGTTTTAAACTGTGAAATTACTGCTCTCCTCTCACTGTTTTAAACTGTGAAAACCCAGCTCTCCTCTCGCTTTTTTAAACTGTGAAATTCCTGCTCTCCTCTCGCTGTTTTAAACTGTGAAAACCCTGCTCTCCTCTCGCTGTTTTATACTGTGAAAATCCTGTGTCTCCAGTCGCTGTTTTAATCTTTGAAATTCCTGCTCTCCTCTCGCTGTTGTAAACTGTGAAAATCCTGCGTTCCCCTCGCTGTTTTAAACTGTGAAAAACCTGCTCTCCTCTCGCTGTTTTCAACTGTGAAATTCCTGCTCTCCTCTCGCTGTTTTAAACAGTGAAAACCCTGCTCTCCTCTCGCTGTTTTAAACTAGTGAAATTCCTGCTTTCCTCTCGCTGTTTTAAACTGTGAATAAACTGCTCTCCTCTCGCTGTTTTAAACTGTGAAATTCCTGCTCCCCTCATGCTGTTTTAAACTGTGAAAATCCTGGGTCTCCGCACGCTGTTTTAAACTGTGAAAATCGTGCTGACCTCTCGCTGTTTTAAACAGTGAATAGCCGACTATCCTCTCGCTGTTTTAAACTGTGAAAATAGTGTATTCCTCTCGCTGTTTTAAACTGTGAAAATCCTGCTCTCCTCTCGCTGTTTTAAACTGTGAAAAACCTGCTCTCCTCTCGCTGTTTTAAACTGTGAAAAACCTGCTCTCCTCTGGCAGTTTTAAACTGTGAAAATCGTGCTGACCTCTCGCTGTTTTAAACAGTGAATAGCCGACTATCCTCTCGCTGTTTTAAACTGTGAAAACTCAGCTCTCCTCTCGCTGTTTTAAACTGTGAAAATAGTGCAGTCTTCTCGCTGTTTTAAACTGTGAAAATCCTGCTCTCCTCTCGCTGTTTTAAACTGTGAAAAAACTGCTCTCCTCTCGCTGTTTTAAACTGTGAAATTCCTGCTCCCCTCTTGCTGTTTTAAACTGTGAAAATCCTGGGTCTCCGCACGCTGTTTTAAACTGTGAAAATCGTGCTGACCTCTCGCTGTTTTAAACTGTGAAAAAACTGCTCTCCTCTCGCTGTTTTAAACTGTGAAATTCCTGCTCCCCTCTTGCTGTTTTAAACTGTGAAAATCCTGGGTCTCCGCACGCTGTTTTAAACTGTGAAAATCGTGCTGACCTCTCGCTGTTTTAAACAGTGAATAGCCGACTATCCTCTCGCTGTTTTAAACTGTGAAAACTCAGCTCTCCTCTCGCTGTTTTAAACTGTGAAAATAGTGCAGTCTTCTCGCTGTTTTAAACTGTAAAAATCCTGCTCTCCTCTCGCTGTTTTAAACTAGCGAAATTCCTGCTCTCCTCTCGCTGTTTTAAACTGTGAAAAAACTGCTCTCCTTTCGCTGTTTTAAACTGTGAAATTCCTGCTCCCCTCTTGCTGTTTTAAACTGTGAAAATCTTGGGTCTCCGCACGCTGTTTTAAACTGTGAAATTCCTGGGACTCCAGTCGCTGTTTTAAACTTTGAAATTCCTGCTCTCCTCTCGCTGTTTTAAACTGTGAAATTACTGCTCTCCTCTCGCTGTTTTAAACTGTGAAATTCCTGCTCTCCTCTCGCTTTTTTAAACTGTGAAATTCCTGCTCTCCACTCGCTGTTTTAAACTGTGAAAACCCTGCTCTCCTCTCGCTGTTTTATACTGTGAAAATCCTGGGTCTCCAGTCGCTGTTTTAAACTTTGAAATTCCTGCTCTCCTCTCGCTGTTGTAAACTGTGAAAATCCTGCATTCCCCTCGCTGTTTTAAACTGTGAAAAACCTGCTCTCCTCTCGCTGTTTTAAACAGTGAAAACCCTGCTCTCCTCTCGCTGTTTTCAACTGTGCAATTCCTGCTCTCCTCTCGCTGTTTTAAACTGTGAAATACCTGCTCCCCTCTCGTTGTTTTAAACTGTTTAAATCCTGCTCACCACTCGTTGTTTTAAACTGTGGAAAACCTGCTCTCCTCTCGCTGTTTTAAACTGTGAAAACCCTGCTCTCCTCTCGCTGTTTTAAACTGTGAAAACCCTGCTCTCCTCTCACTGTTATAAACTGTGAAATTCCTGCTCTCCTCTCGCTGTTTTAAACAGTGAAAACCCAGCTCTCCTCTCGCTGTTTAAAACTGTGAAAAATCTGCTCTCCTCTCGCAGTTTTAAACTGTGAAATTCCTGCTTTCCTCTCGCTCTTTAAAACTGTCAAAAATCTGCTCTCCTCTCGCTGTTTTAAACTGTGAAATTCCTGCTCTCCTCTCGGTGTTTTAAACTGTGAAATTCCTGCTCGCCTCTCGCTGTTTTAAACTGTGAAAATCCCAGCTCTCCTCTCGCTCTTTTAAACTGTGAAAACCCTGCCTGCCTCTCACTGTTTTAAACTGTGAGAAACCTGCTCACCTCTCGTTGTTTTAAACTGGGAGAAACCTGCTCACTTCTCGCTGTTTTATACTGTGAAAACCCAGCTGTCCTCTCGCTGTTTTAAACTGTGGAAAACCTCCTCCTCTCTTGCTGTTTTAAACAGTGAAAAACCTGCTCTCCTCTCGCTGTTTTTAACTGTGAAAACCCAGCTCTCCTCTCGCTGTTTTAAACTGTGAAAAACCTGCTCCCCTCTCGCTGTTTTAAACTGTGAAAAACCTGCTCTCCTCTCGCTGTTTTAAACTGTGAAAATCCTGGATCTCCAGTCGCTGTTTTTAACTGTGAAAACCCTGCTCTCCTCTCGCTGTTTTAAACTGTGAAAACCCTGCTCTCCTCTTGCTGTTTTAAACTGTGAAAAACCTGCTCTCCTCTCGCTGTTTTAAACTGTGGAAACCCAGCTCTCCTCTCGCTGTTTAAAACTGTGAAAATCCTGCTCTCTTCTCGCTGTTTTAAACTGTAAAAACCCTGCTATCCTCTCGCTGTTTTAAACTCTGAAAATCCCAGCTCACCTCTCGCTGTTTTAAACTGTGAAACTCCTGCTCTCCTCTTGCTGTTTTCAATTCTGAAAAACCTACTCTCCACCACTGTTTTAAACTGTGAATTTCCTGCTCTCCTCTCGCTGTTTTAAAATGTGAAAAACCTGCTCTCCTCTCGCTGTTTTAAACTGTGAAAAACCTGCTCTCCTCTCGCTGTTTTAAACTGTGAAAAACCTGCTCTCCTCTCGCTGTTTTAAACTGTGAAAAACCTGCTCTCCTCTCGCAGTTTTAAACTGTGAAAATCGTGCTGACCTCTCGCTGTTTTAAACAGTGAATAGCCGACTATCCTCTCGCTGTTTTAAACTGTGAAAACTCAGCTCTCCTCTCGCTGTTTTAAACTGTGAAAATAGTGCAGTCCTCTCGCTGTTTTAAACTGTGAAAATCCTGCTCTCCTCTCACTGTTTTAAACTGTGAAATTCCTGCTCTCCTCTCGCTGTTTTAAACTAGTGAAATTCCTGCTTTCCTCTCGCTGTTTTAAACTGTGAATAAACTGCTCTCCTCTCGCTGTTTTAAACTGTGAAAACCCTGCTCTCCTCTCGCTGTTTTATACTGTGAAAATCCTGTGTCTCCAGTCGCTGTTTTAATCTTTGAAATTCCTGCTCTCCTCTCGCTGTTGTAAACTGTGAAAATCCTGCGTTCCCCTCGCTGTTTTAAACTGTGAAAAACCTGCTCTCCTCTCGCTGTTTTCAACTGTGAAATTCCTGCTCTCCTCTCGCTGTTTTAAACAGTGAAAACCCTGCTCTCCTCTCGCTGTTTTAAACTAGTGAAATTCCTGCTTTCCTCTCGCTGTTTTAAACTGTGAATAAACTGCTCTCCTCTCGCTGTTTTAAACTGTGAAATTCCTGCTCCCCTCATGCTGTTTTAAACTGTGAAAATCCTGGGTCTCCGCACGCTGTTTTAAACTGTGAAAATCGTGCTGACCTCTCGCTGTTTTAAACAGTGAATAGCCGACTATCCTCTCGCTGTTTTAAACTGTGAAAACTCAGCTCTCCTCTCGCTGTTTTAAACTGTGAAAATAGTGTATTCCTCTCGCTGTTTTAAACTGTGAAAATCCTGCTCTCCTCTCGCTGTTTTAAACTGTGAAAAACCTGCTCTCCTCTCGCTGTTTTAAACTGTGAAAAACCTGCTCTCCTCTGGCAGTTTTAAACTGTGAAAATCGTGCTGACCTCTCGCTGTTTTAAACAGTGAATAGCCGACTATCCTCTCGCTGTTTTAAACTGTGAAAACTCAGCTCTCCTCTCGCTGTTTTAAACTGTGAAAATAGTGCAGTCTTCTCGCTGTTTTAAACTGTGAAAATCCTGCTCTCCTCTCGCTGTTTTAAACTGTGAAAAAACTGCTCTCCTCTCGCTGTTTTAAACTGTGAAATTCCTGCTCCCCTCTTGCTGTTTTAAACTGTGAAAATCCTGGGTCTCCGCACGCTGTTTTAAACTGTGAAAATCGTGCTGACCTCTCGCTGTTTTAAACTGTGAAAAAACTGCTCTCCTCTCGCTGTTTTAAACTGTGAAATTCCTGCTCCCCTCTTGCTGTTTTAAACTGTGAAAATCCTGGGTCTCCGCACGCTGTTTTAAACTGTGAAAATCGTGCTGACCTCTCGCTGTTTTAAACAGTGAATAGCCGACTATCCTCTCGCTGTTTTAAACTGTGAAAACTCAGCTCTCCTCTCGCTGTTTTAAACTGTGAAAATAGTGCAGTCTTCTCGCTGTTTTAAACTGTAAAAATCCTGCTCTCCTCTCGCTGTTTTAAACTAGTGAAATTCCTGCTCTCCTCTCGCTGTTTTAAACTGTGAAAAAACTGCTCTCCTTTCGCTGTTTTAAACTGTGAAATTCCTGCTCCCCTCTTGCTGTTTTAAACTGTGAAAATCTTGGGTCTCCGCACGCTGTTTTAAACTGTGAAATTCCTGGGACTCCAGTCGCTGTTTCAAACTTTGAAATTCCTGCTCTCCTCTCGCTGTTTTAAACTGTGAAATTCCTGCTCTCCACTCGCTGTTTTAAACTGTGAAAACCCTGCTCTCCTCTCGCTGTTTTATACTGTGAAAATCCTGGGTCTCCAGTCGCTGTTTTAAACTTTGAAATTCCTGCTCTCCTCTCGCTGTTGTAAACTGTGAAAACCCTGCATTCCCCTCGCTGTTTTAAACTGTGAAAAACCTGCTCTCCTCTCGCTGTTTTAAACAGTGAAAACCCTGCTCTCCTCTCGCTGTTTTCAACTGTGCAATTCCTGCTCTCCTCTCGCTGTTTTAAACTGTGAAATACCTGCTCCCCTCTCGTTGTTTTAAACTGTTTAAATCCTGCTCACCACTCGTTGTTTTAAACTGTGGAAAACCTGCTCTCCTCTCGCTGTATTAAACTGTGAAAACCCTGCTCTCCTCTCGCTGTTTTAAACTGTGAAAACCCTGCTCTCCTCTCACTGTTATAAACTGTGAAATTCCTGCTCTCCTCTCGCTGTTTTAAACAGTGAAAACCCTGCTCTCCTCTCGCTGTTTTAAACTGTGAAAAAGCTCCTCTCCTCTCGCTGTTTTAAACTGTGAAATTCCTGCTCTCCTCACGCTGTTTTAAACTGTGAATTTCCTGTTTCCTCTTGCTTTTTTAAAGTGTGAAAATCCCGATGTCGTCTCGCAGTGTTAAACTGTGAAAATCCCGCTCTCCCCCTCGCTATTTTGAACTGTGAAAATCCGGCCCTCTTGTGTTGTTTGAAACAGTGAAAACCCGGCTCTCCACTCGATGTTTTGAACTGTGAAAATGCCGCCTTCCTCTCGCTGCTTTAATCTGTGTAAATCCCGGCCAATCTCTCGTTGTTATAAATTGTGAAAACCGGGCTCTCCTCTCTCTGTTTTAAACAGTGAAAATCGTGCTGTCCTCTCGCTGTTTTAAACAGTGAAATTCGTGCTGTCCTCTCGCTGTTTTAAACTGTGAATAGCCGACTATCCTCTCGCTGTTTAAAACTCAGAAAATCCTGGCTCTCCTCTCGCTGTTTTAAACTCTGAAAATCCTGGGTTCCACTCGCTTTCTTAAACTGTGAAAACCCTGCTCGCCTCTCGCTGTTTTAAACTGTGAAATTCCTGCTCTCCTCTTGCTGTTTTAAACTGTGAAAACCCAGCTCTCCTCTAGCTGTTTAAAACTGTGAAAAACCCACTCTCCTCCCGCTGTTTTAAACTGTGAAAACCCTGCTCTCCTCTCGCTGTTTTAAACTGGGAAAAGCCTGCTCTCCTCTTGCTGTTTAAAACTGTGAAAACCCTGCTCTCCTCTCGCAGTTTTAAACTGTGAAATTCCTGCTCTCCTCTCGCTGTTTAAAACTGTGAAAAATCTGCTCTCCTCTCGCTGTTTCAAACTGTGAAATTCCTGCTCTCCTCTCGCTGTTTTAAACTGTGAAATTCCTGCTCGCCTCTCGCTGTTTAAAACTGTGAAAATCCCAGCTCTCCTCTCGCTGTTTTAAACTGTGAAAACCCTGCCTGCCTCTCACTGTTTTAAACTGTGAGAAACCTGCTCACCTCTCGTTGTTTTAAACTGTGAGAAACCTGCTCACTTCTCGCTGTTTTATACTGTGAAAACCCAGCTGTCCTCTCGCTGTTTTAAACTGTGGAAAACCTCCTCTCCTCTTGCTGTTTTAAACTGTGAAAAACCTGCTCTCCTCTCGCTGTTTTAAACTGTGAAAACCCAGCTCTCCTCTCGCTGTTTTAAACTGTGAAAAACCTGCTCCCCTCTCGCTGTTTTAAACTGTGAAAAACCTGCTCTCCTCTCGCTGTTTTAAACTGTGAAATTCCTGGATCTCAAGTCGTTGTTTTTAACTGTGAAAACCCTGCTCTCCTCTCGCTGTTTTAAACTGTGAAAACCCTGCTCTCCTCTCACTGTTTTAATCTGTGAAAACCCTGCTCTCCTCTTGCTGTTTTAAATTGTGAAAACCCAGCTCTCCTCTCGCTGTTTTAAACTGTGAAAAACCTGCTCCCCTCTCGCTGTTTTAAACTGTGAAAATCCTGGATCTCCAGTCGCTGTTTTTAACTGTGAAAACCCTGCTCTCCTCTCGCTGTTTTAAACTGTGAAAACCCCGCTCCCCTCTTGCTGTTTTAAACTGTGAAAAACCTGCTTTCCTCTCGCTGTTTTAAACTGTGGAAACCCAGCTCTCCTCTCGCTGTTTTAAACTGTGAAAATCCTGCTCTCATCTCGCTGTTTTAAACTGTAAAAACCCTGCTATCCTCTCGCTGTTTTAAACTCTGAAAATTCCAGCTCACCTCTCGCTGTTTTAAACTGTGAAACTCCTGCTCTCCTCTTGTTGTTTTCAATTCTGAAAAACCTACTCTCCACCGCTGTTTTAAACTGTGAAATTCCAGCTCTCCTCTCGCTGTTTTAAAATGTGAAAAACCTGCTCTCCTCTCGCTGTTTTAAACTGTGAAAAACCTGCTCTCCTCTCGCTGTTTTAAACTGTGAAAAACCTGCTCTCCTCTAGCTGTTTTAAACTGTGAAAAACCTGCTCTCCTCTCGCAGTTTTAAACTGTGAAAAACCTGCTCTCCTCTAGCTGTTTTAAACTGTGAAAAACCTGCTCTCCTCTCGCTGTTTTAAACTGTGAAAAACCTGCTCTCCTCTCGCAGTTTTAAACTGTGAAAATCGTGCTGACCTCTCGCTGTTTTAAACAGTGAATAGCCGACTATCCTCTCGCTGTTTTAAACTGTGAAAACTCAGCTCTCCTCTCGCTGTTTTAAACTGTGAAAATAGTGCAGTCCTCTCGCTGTTTTAAACTGTGAGAATCCTGCTCCCCTCACGCTGTTTTAAACTGTGAAATTCCTGCTCTCCTCTCGCTGTTTTAAACTGTGAAAAAACTGCTCTCCTCTCGCTGTTTTAAACTGTGAAATTCCTGCTCCCCTCTTGCTGTTTTAAACTGTGAAAATCCTGGGTCTCCGCACGCTGTTTTAAACAGTGAAATTCCTGCTCTCCTCTTGCTGTTTTAAACTGTGAAAACCCTGCTCTCCTCTAGCTGTTTAAAACTGTGAAAACACAGCTCACCTCTCGCTATTTTAACTGCGAAAACCCTGCTCTCCTCTCGCTGTTTTAAACTGTGAAAAACCTGCTCTCCTCTCGCTGTTTTAAACTGTGAAAACCCTGCTCTCCTCTCACTGTTTTTAACTGTGAAAACCCTGCTCTCCTCTCGCTGTTTTAAACTGTGAAAACCCTGCTCTCCTCTCGCTGTTCTAAACTGTGAAAACCCAGGTCTCCTCTCGCTGTTTTAAACTGTGAAATTCGTGCTCTCCTCTCGCTGTTTTAAACTGTGATAACCCTGCTCTCCTCTCGCTGTTTTAAACTGTGAAAACCCTGCTCTCCTCTCGCTGTTTTAAACTGTGAAAACCCTGCTCTCCTCTCACTGTTTTAATCTGTGAAAACCCTGCTCTCCTCTTGCTGTTTTAAATTGTGAAAACCCAGCTCTCCTCTCGCTGTTTTAAACTGTGAAAAACCTGCTCCCCTCTCGCTGTTTTAAACTGTGAAAATCCTGGATCTCCAGTCGCTGTTTTTAACTGTGAAAACCCTGCTCTCCTCTCGCTGTTTTAAACTGTGAAAACCCTGCTCTCCTCTCACTGTTTTAATCTGTGAAAACCCTGCTCTCCTCTTGCTGTTTTAAATTGTGAAAACCCAGCTCTCCTCTCGCTGTTTTAAACTGTGAAAAACCTGCTCCCCTCTCGCTGTTTTAAACTGTGAAAATCCTGGATCTCCAGTCGCTGTTTTTAACTGTGAAAACCCTGCTCTCCTCTCGCTGTTTTAAACTGTGAAAACCCCGCTCCCCTCTTGCTGTTTTAAACTGTGAAAAACCTGCTTTCCTCTCGCTGTTTTAAACTGTGGAAACCCAGCTCTCCTCTCGCTGTTTTAAACTGTGAAAATCCTGCTCTCATCTCGCTGTTTTAAACTGTAAAAACCCTGCTATCCTCTCGCTGTTTTAAACTCTGAAAATTCCAGCTCACCTCTCGCTGTTTTAAACTGTGAAACTCCTGCTCTCCTCTTGCTGTTTTCAATTCTGAAAAACCTACTCTCCACCGCTGTTTTAAACTGTGAAATTCCAGCTCTCCTCTCGCTGTTTTAAAATGTGAAAAACCTGCTCTCCTCTCGCTGTTTTAAACTGTGAAAAACCTGCTCTCCTCTCGCTGTTTTAAACTGTGAAAAACCTGCTCTCCTCTAGCTGTTTTAAACTGTGAAAAACCTGCTCTCCTCTCGCAGTTTTAAACTGTGAAAAACCTGCTCTCCTCTAGCTGTTTTAAACTGTGAAAAACCTGCTCTCCTCTCGCTGTTTTAAACTGTGAAAAACCTGCTCTCCTCTCGCAGTTTTAAACTGTGAAAATCGTGCTGACCTCTCGCTGTTTTAAACAGTGAATAGCCGACTATCCTCTCGCTGTTTTAAACTGTGAAAACTCAGCTCTCCTCTCGCTGTTTTAAACTGTGAAAATAGTGCAGTCCTCTCGCTGTTTTAAACTGTGAGAATCCTGCTCCCCTCACGCTGTTTTAAACTGTGAAATTCCTGCTCTCCTCTCGCTGTTTTAAACTGTGAAAAAACTGCTCTCCTCTCGCTGTTTTAAACTGTGAAATTCCTGCTCCCCTCTTGCTGTTTTAAACTGTGAAAATCCTGGGTCTCCGCACGCTGTTTTAAACAGTGAAATTCCTGCTCTCCTCTTGCTGTTTTAAACTGTGAAAACCCTGCTCTCCTCTAGCTGTTTAAAACTGTGAAAACACAGCTCACCTCTCGCTATTTTAACTGCGAAAACCCTGCTCTCCTCTCGCTGTTTTAAACTGTGAAAAACCTGCTCTCCTCTCGCTGTTTTAAACTGTGAAAACCCTGCTCTCCTCTCACTGTTTTTAACTGTGAAAACCCTGCTCTCCTCTCGCTGTTTTAAACTGTGAAAACCCTGCTCTCCTCTCGCTGTTTTAAACTGTGAAAACCCAGGTCTCCTCTCGCTGTTTTAAACTGTGAAATTCGTGCTCTCCTCTCGCTGTTTTAAACTGTGATAACCCTGCTCTCCTCTCGCAGTTTTAAACTGTGAAATTCCTGCTCTCCTCTCGCTGTTTTAAATTGTGAAAAACCTGCTCTCCTTTCGCTGTTTTAAACTGTGAAATTCCTGCTCTCCTCTCGCTGTATTAAATTGTGAAATTCCTGCTCACCTCTTGCTGTTTTAAACTGGGAAAACCCTGCTCTCCTCTTGCTGTTTAAAACTGTGAAAACCCTGCTCTCCTCTCACAGTTTTAAACTGTGAAATTCCGGCGCTCCTCTCGCTGTTTTAAACAGTGAAAACCCTGCTCTCCTCTCGCTGTTTTAAACTGTGAAAAAGCTGCTCTCCTCTCGCTGTTTTAAACTGTGAAATTCCTGCTCTCCTCTCGCTGTTTTAAAGTGTGAAAAAACTGCTCTCCTGTCGCTGTTTTAAACAGTGAAAACCCTGCCTTCCTCTCGCTGTTTTAAACTGTGAAATTCCTGCTCTCCACTCGCTATTTTAAACTGAAAATCCTGGTCCCCCCTCGCTGTTTTAAAGTGTGATAATCCCGATGTCCTCTCGCTGTGTTAAACTGTGAAAATCCCGCTCTCCCCTCGCTATTTTGAACTGTGAAAATCCGGCCCTGTTGTGTTGTTTGAAAGAGTGAAAACCTGGCTCTCCACTCGCTGTTTTGAACTGTGAAAATGCTGCATTCCTCTCGCTGTTTTAATCTGTGAAAAAAACGGCCCATCTCTCGTTGTTATAAATTGTGAAAACCTGGCTCTCCTCTCTATGTTTTAAACTATGAAATTCGTGCTGTCCTCTCGCTGTTTTAAACAGTGAAAATCGTGCTGTCCTCTCGCTGTTTTAAACTGTGAAAGCCCTGCTCTCCTCTCGCTGTTTTATACTGTGAAAACCAGGCTCTCCTCTCGCTGTTTTAAACTGTGAAAAACCTGCTCACCTCTCGGTGTTTTAAACTTTGAAAACCCTGCTCACCTCTCGTTGTTTTAAACTGTTTAAATCCTGCTCACCACTCGTTTTAAACTGTGGAAAACCTGCTCTCCTCTCGCTGTTTTAAACAGTGAAAACCCTGCCTTCCTCTCGCTGTTTTAAACTGTGAAATTCCTGTCTCCTCTTGCTGTTTTAAAGTGTGAAAATGCCGATGTCGTCTCGCAGTGTTAAACTGTGAAAATCCCGCTCTCCCCTCGCTATTTTGAACTGTGAAAATCCGGCCCTCTTGTGTTGTTTGAAACAGTGAAAACCCGGCTCTCCACTCGATGTTTTGAACTGTGAAAATGCCGCCTTCCTCTCGCTGCTTTAATCTGTGTAAATCCCGGCCTATCTCTCGTTGTTATAAATTGTGAAAACCGGGCTCTCCTCTCTCTGTTTTAAACTGTGAAAACCCTGCTCCCCTCTCGCTGTTTTAAACAGTGAAAATCGTGCTGTCCTCTCGCTGTTTTAAACAGTGAAATTCGTGCTGTCCTCTCGCTGTTTTAAACTGTGAATAGCCGACTATCCTCTCGCTGTTTAAAACTCAGAAAATCCTGGCTCTCCTCTCGCTGTTTTAAACTCTGAAAATCCTGGGTTCCACTCGCTTTCTTAAACTGTGAAAACCCTGCTCGCCTCTCGCTGTTTTAAACTGTGAAATTCCTGCTCTCCTCTTGCTGTTTTAAACTGTGAAAACCCTGCTCTCCTCTAGCTGTTTAAAACTGTGAAAAACCTACTCTCCACCCGCTGCTTTAAACTGTGAAATTCCTGCTCTCCTCTTGCTGTTTTAAATTGTGAAAATCTGGCTCTCCTCTCGCTGTTTAAAACTCTGATAATCCTGGGTCTCCTATCGCTGTTTAAAACTGTGAAATCCCTGCTCACTTCTTGCTGTATTAAACTGTGAAAAACCTGCTCTGCTCTCGCTGTTTTAAACTGTGAAAACACAGGTCACCTCTCGCTATTTTAACTGCGAAAAACCTGCTCTCCTCTCGCTGTTTTAAACTGTGAAAATCCCAGCTCAACCTCTCGCTGTTTTAAACTGTGAAAAACATGCTCTCCTCTCGCTGTTTTAAACTTTGAAAACCCTGCCTGCCTCTCGCTGTTTTAAACTGTGAAAAACCTGCTCTCCTCTCGCTGTTTTAAACTGTGAAAATCCTGGCTCCTCTCGCTGTTTAAAATTCTGAAAGTCGTGCTCAACTCTCGCTGTTTTAAACTGTGAAAACCCTGCCTGCCTCTCACTGTTTTAAACTGTGAGAAACCTGCTCACCTCTCGTTGTTTTAAACTGTGAGAAACCTACTCACTTCTCGCTGTTTTATACTGTGAAAACCCAGCTGTCCTCTCGCTGTTTTAAACTGTGAAAACCCTGCTCTCCTCTCACTGTTTTAAACTGTGAAATTCCGGCGCTCCTCTCGCTGTTTTAAACAGTGAAAACCCTGCTCTCCTCTCGCTGTTTTAAACTGTGAAAAAGCTGCTCTCCTCTCGCTGTTTTAAACTGTGAAATTCCTGCTCTCCTCTCGCTGTTTTAAAGTGTGAAAAAACTGCTCTCCTGTCGCTGTTTTAAACAGTGAAAACCCTGCCTTCCTCTCGCTGTTTTAAACTGTGAAATTCCTGCTCTCCACTCGCTATTTTAAACTGAAAATCCTGGTCCCCCCTCGCTGTTTTAAAGTGTGATAATCCCGATGTCCTCTCGCTGTGTTAAACTGTGAAAATCCCGCTCTCCCCTCGCTATTTTGAACTGTGAAAATCCGGCCCTGTTGTGTTGTTTGAAAGAGTGAAAACCTGGCTCTCCACTCGCTGTTTTGAACTGTGAAAATGCTGCATTCCTCTCGCTGTTTTAATCTGTGAAAAAAACGGCCCATCTCTCGTTGTTATAAATTGTGAAAACCTGGCTCTCCTCTCTATGTTTTAAACTATGAAATTCGTGCTGTCCTCTCGCTGTTTTAAACAGTGAAAATCGTGCTGTCCTCTCGCTGTTTTAAACTGTGAAAGCCCTGCTCTCCTCTCGCTGTTTTATACTGTGAAAACCAGGCTCTCCTCTCGCTGTTTTAAACTGTGAAAAACCTGCTCACCTCTCGGTGTTTTAAACTTTGAAAACCCTGCTCACCTCTCGTTGTTTTAAACTGTTTAAATCCTGCTCACCACTCGTTTTAAACTGTGGAAAACCTGCTCTCCTCTCGCTGTTTTAAACAGTGAAAACCCTGCCTTCCTCTCGCTGTTTTAAACTGTGAAATTCCTGTCTCCTCTTGCTGTTTTAAAGTGTGAAAATCCCGATGTCGTCTCGCAGTGTTAAACTGTGAAAATCCCGCTCTCCCCTCGCTATTTTGAACTGTGAAAATCCGGCCCTCTTGTGTTGTTTGAAACAGTGAAAACCCGGCTCTCCACTCGATGTTTTGAACTGTGAAAATGCCGCCTTCATCTCGCTGCTTTAATCTGTGTAAATCCCGGCCTATCTCTCCTTGTTATAAATTGTGAAAACCGGGCTCTCCTCTCTCTGTTTTAAACTGTGAAAACCCTGCTCCCCTCTCGCTGTTTTAAACAGTGAAAATCGTGCTATCCTCTCGCTGTTTTAAACAGTGAAATTCGTGCTGTCCTCTCGCTGTTTTAAACTGTGAATAGCCGACTATCCTCTCGCTGTTTAAAACTCAGAAAATCCTGGCTCTCCTCTCGCTGTTTTAAACTCTG
This sequence comes from Isurus oxyrinchus, assembly GCA_026770705.1. Lineage (NCBI taxonomy): Eukaryota > Metazoa > Chordata > Chondrichthyes > Lamniformes > Lamnidae > Isurus > Isurus oxyrinchus. Next base: position 258,946 of record JANJGN010000704.1, on the reverse strand, counting down.
AAAATCCTGGGTTCCACTCGCTTTCTTAAACTGTGAAAACCCTGCTCGCCTCTCGCTGTTTTAAACTGTGAAATTCCTGCTCTCCTCTTGCTGTTTTAAACTGTGAAAACCCTGCTCTCCTCTAGCTGTTTAAAACTGTGAAAAACCTACTCTCCACCCGCTGCTTTAAACTGTGAAATTCCTGCTCTCCTCTTGCTGTTTTAAATTGTGAAAATCTGGCTCTCCTCTCGCTGTTTAAAACTCTGATAATCCTGGGTCTCCTATCGCTGTTTAAAACTGTGAAATCCCTGCTCACTTCTTGCTGTATTAAACTGTGAAAAACCTGCTCTGCTCTCGCTGTTTTAAACTGTGAAAACACAGCTCACCTCTCGCTATTTTAACTGCGAAAAACCTGCTCTCCTCTCGCTGTTTTAAACTGTGAAAATCCCAGCTCAACCTCTCGCTGTTTTAAACTGTGAAAAACCTGCTCTCCTCTCGCTGTTTTAAACTTTGAAAACCCTGCCTGCCTCTCGCTGTTTTAAACTGTGAAAAACCTGCTCTCCTCTCGCTGTTTTAAACTGTGAAAATCCTGGCTCCTCTCGCTGTTTAAAATTCTGAAAGTCGTGCTCAACTCTCGCTGTTTTAAACTGTGAAAACCCTGCTTGCCTCTCACTGTTTTAAACTGTGAGAAACCTGCTCACCTCTCGTTGTTTTAAACTGTGAGAAACCTACTCACTTCTCGCTGTTTTATACTGTGAAAACCCAGCTGTCCTCTCGCTGTTTTAAACTGTGGAAAACCTCCTATCCTCTTGCTGTTTTAAACTGATATAAACCTGCTCTCCTCTCGCTGTTTTAAACTGTGAAAACCCAGCTCTCCTCTCGCTGTTTTAAACTGTGAAAAACCTGCTCCCCTCTCGCTGTTTTAAACTGTGAAAAACCTGCTCTCCTCTCGCTGTTTTAAACTGAAAATTCTGGATCTCCAGTCGTTGTTTTTAACTGTGAAAACCCTGCTCTCCTCTCGCAGTTTTAAACTGTGAAATTCCTGCTCTCCTCTCGCTGTTTTAAATTGTGAAAAACCTGCTCTCCTCTCGCTGTTTTAAACTGTGAAATTCCTGCTCTCCTCTCGCTGTATTAAATTGTGAAACTCCTGCTCACCTCTTGCTGTTTTAAACTGGGAAAACCCTGCTCTCCTCTTGCTGTTTAAAACTGTGAAAACCCTGCACTCCTCTCACAGTTTTAAACTGTGAAATTCCTGCTTTCCTCTCGCTGTTTAAAACTGTGAAAAATCTGCTCTCCTCTCGCTGTTTTAAACTGTGAAATTCCTGCTCTCCTCTCGCTGTTTTAAACTGTGAAATTCCTGCTCGCCTCTCGCTGTTTTAAACTGTGAAAATCCCAGCTCTCCTCTCGCTGTTTTAAACTGTGAAAACCATGCCTGCCTCTCACTGTTTTAAACTGTGAGAAACCTGCTCACCTCTCGTTGTTTTAAACTGTGAGAAACCTGCTCTCCTCTCGCTGTTTTAAACTGTGAAAACCCAGCTCTCCTCTCGCTGTTTTAAACTGTGAAAAACCTGCTCCCCTCTCGCTGTTTTAAACTGTGAAAAACCTGCTCTCCTCTCGCTGTTTTAAACTGTGAAAATCCTGGATCTCCAGTCGCTGTTTTTAACTGTGAAAACCCTGCTCTCCGCTCGCTGTTTTAAACTGTGAAAACCCTGCTCCCCTCTTGCTGTTTTATACTGTGAAAAACCTGCTTTCCTCTCGCTGTTTTAAACTGTGGAAACCCAGCTCTCCTCTCGCTGTTTTAAACTGTGGAAAAGCTGCTCTCCTCTCGCTGTTTTAAACTGTGAAATTCCTGCTCTCCTCTCGCTGTTTTAAAGTGTGAAAAAACTGCTCTCCTCTCGCTGTTTTAAACAGTGAAATTCCTGCTCTCCACTCGCTATTTTAAACTGTGAAAATCCTGGTCCCCTCTCGCTGTTTTAAAGTGTGATAATCCCGATGTCCTCTCGCTGTGTTAAACTGTGAAAATCCCGCTCTCCCCTCGCTATTTTGAACTGTGAAAATCCGGCCCTGTTGTGTTGTTTGAAAGAGTGAAAACCTGGCTCTCCACTCGCTGTTTTGAACTGTGAAAATGCTGCATTCCTCTCGCTGTTTTAATCTGTGAAAATCCCGGCCCATCTCTCGTTGTTATAAATTGTGAAAACCTGGCTCTCCTCTCTATGTTTTAAACTATGAAATTCGTGCTGTCCTCTCGCTGTTTTAAACAGTGAAAATCGTGCTGTCCTCTCGCTGTTTTAAACTGTGAAAGCCCTGCTCACCTCTCGCTGTTTTATACTGTGAAAACCAGGCTCTCCTCTCGCTGTTTTAAACTGTGAAAAACCTGCTCTCCTCTCGGTGTTTTAAACTTTGAAAACCCTGCTCACCTCTCGTTGTTTTAAACTGTTTAAATCCTGCTCACCACTCGTTTTAAACTGGAAAACCTGCTCTCCTCTCGCTGTTTTAAACAGTGAAAACCCTGCCTTCCTCTCGCTGTTTTAAAATGTGAAATTCTTGCCCTCCACTCGCTATTTTAAACTGTGAAAATACTGGTCCCCTCTTGCTGTTTTAAACTGTGAAATTCCTGCTCTCCTCTCGCTGTTTTAAACTGTGAAATTCCTGTCTCCTCTTGCTGTTTTAAAGTGTGAAAATCCCGATGTCGTCTCGCAGTGTTAAACTGTGAAAATCCCGCTCTCCCCTCGCTATTTTGAACTGTGAAAATCCGACCCTCTTGTGTTGTTTGAAACAGTGAAAACCCGGCTCTCCACTCGATGTTTTGAACGGTGAAAATGCCGCCTTCCTCTCGCTGCTTTAATCTGTGTAAATCCCGGCCTATCTCTCGTTGTTATAAATTGTGAAAACCGGGCTCTCCTCTCTTTGTTTTAAACTGTGAAAACCCTGCTCCCCTCTCGCTGTTTTAAACAGTGAAAATCGTGCTGTCCTCTCGCTGTTTTAAACAGTGAAAATCCCAGCTCACCTCTCGCTGTTTTAAACTGTGAAACTCCTTCTCTCCTCTTGCTGTTTTCAATTCTGAAAAACCTACTCTCCACCGCTGTTTTAAACTGTGAAATTCCTGCTCTCCTCTCGCTGTTTTAAAATGTGAAAAACCTGCTCTCCTCTCGCTGTTTTAAACTGTGAAAACCCAGCTCTCCTCTCACTGTTTTAAACTGTGAAAAACCTGCTCCCCTCTCGCTGTTTTAAACTGTGAAAAACCTGCTCTCCTCTCGCTGTTTTAAACTGTGAAATTCCTGGATCTCCAGTCGTTGTTTTTAACTGTGAAAACCCTGCTCTTCTCTCGCTGTTTTAAACTGTGAAAACCCTGCTCTCCTCTCACTGTTTTAAACTGTGAAAACCCTGCTCTCCTCTCGCAGTTTTAAACTGTGAAATTCCTGCTCTCCTCTCGCTGTTTTAAATTGTGAACAACCTGCTCTCCTCTCGCTGTTTTAAACTGTGAAATTCCTGCTCTCCTCTCGCTGTATTAAATTGTGAAACTCCTGCTCACCTCTTGCTGTTTTAAACTGGGAAAAGCCTGCTCTCCTCTCGCTGTTTAAAACTGTGAAAAATCTGCTCTCCTCTCGCTGTTTTAAACTGTGAAATTCCTGCTCGCCTCTCGCTGTTTAAAACTGTGAAAATCCCAGCTCTCCTCTCGCTGTTTTAAACTGTGAAAACCCTGCCTGCCTCTCACTGTTTTAAACTGTGAGAAACCTGCTCACCTCTCGTTGTTTTAAACTGTGAGAAACCTGCTCTCTTCTCGCTGTTTTATACTGTGAAAACCCAGCTGTCCTCTCGCTGTTTTAAACTGTGGAAAACCTCCTCTCCTCTTGCTGTTTTAAACTGTGAAAAACCTGCTCTCCTCTCACTGTTTTAAACTGTGAAAACCCAGCTCTCCACTCGCTGTTTTAAACTGTGAAAAACCTGCTCCCCTCTCGCTGTTTCAAACTGTGAAAATCCTGGATCTCCAGTCGCTGTTTTTAACTGTGAAAACCCTGCTCTCCTCTCGCTGTTTTAAACTGTGAAAACCCTGCTCCCCTCTTGCTGTTTTAAACTGTGAAAAACCTGCTTTCCTCTCGCTGTTTTAAACTTTGGAAACCCAGCTCTCCTCTCGCTGTTTTAAACTGTGAAAATCCTGCTCTCTTCTCGCTGTTTTAAACTGCAAATACCCTGCTATCCTCTCGCTGTTTTAAACTCTGAAAATCCCAGCTCACCTCTCGCTGTTTTAAACTGTGAAACTCCTGCTCTCCTCTTGCTGTTTTCAATTCTGAAAAACCTACTCTCCACCGCTGTTTTAAACTGTGAAATTCCAGCTCTCCTCTCGCTGTTTTAAAATGTGAAAAACCTGCTCTCCTCTCGCTGTTTTAAACAGTGAAAAACCTGCTCTCCTCTCGCTGTTTTAAACTGTGAAAAACCTGCTCTCCTCTAGCTGTTTTAAACTGTGAAAAACCTGCTCTCCTCTCGCAGTTTTAAACTGTGAAAAACCTGCTCTCCTCTAGCTGTTTTAAACTGTGAAAAACCTGCTCTCCTCTCGCTGTTTTAAACTGTGAAAAACCTGCTCTCCTCTCGCAGTTTTAAACTGTGAAAATCGTGCTGACCTCTCGCTGTTTTAAACAGTGAATAGCCGACTATCCTCTCGCTGTTTTAAACTGTGAAAACTCAGCTCTCCTCTCGCTGTTTTAAACTGTGAAAATAGTGCAGTCCTCTCGTTGTTTTAAACTGTGAAAATCCTGCTCCCCTCTCGCTGTTTTAAACTGTGAAATTCCTGCTCTCCTCTCGCTGTTTTAAACTGTGAAAAAACTGCTCTCCTCTCGCTGTTTTAAACTGTGAAATTCCTGCTCCCCTCTTGCTGTTTTAAACTGTGAAAATCCTGGGTCTCCGCACGCTGTTTTAAACTGTGAAATTCCTGCTCTCCTCTTGCTGTTTTAAACTGTGAAAACCCTGCTCTCCTCTAGCTGTTTAAAACTGTGAAAACACAGCTCACCTCTCGCTATTTTAACTGCGAAAACCCTGCTCTCCTCTCGCTGTTTTAAACTGTGAAAATCCTGGTCCCCTCTTGCTGTTTTAAACTGTGAAATTCCTGCTCTCCTCTCGCTGTTTTAAACTGTGAAATTCCTGTCTCCTCTTGCTGTTTTAAAGTGTGAAAATCCCGATGTCGTCTCGCAGTGTTAAACTGTGAAAATCCCGCTCTCCCCTCGCTATTTTGAACTGTGAAAATCCGGCCCTCTTGTGTTGTTTGAAACAGTGAAAACCCGGCTCTCCACTCGATGTTTTGAACGGTGAAAATGCCGCCTTCCTCTCGCTGCTTTAATCTGTGTAAATCCCGGCCAATCTCTCGTTGTTATAAATTGTGAAAACCGGGCTCTCCTCTCTTTGTTTTAAACTGTGAAAACCCTGCTCCCCTCTCGCTGTTTTAAACAGTGAAAATCGTGCTGTCCTCTCGCTGTTTTAAACTGTGAAAATCCTGCTCTCTTCTCGCTTTTTGAACTGTAAAAACCCTGCTATCCTCTCGCTGTTTTAAACTCTGAAAATCCCAGCTCACCTCTCGCTGTTTTAAACTGTGAAACTCCTGCTCTCCTCTTGCTGTTTTCAATTCTGAAAAACCTACTCTCCACCGCTGTTTTAAACTGTGAAATTCCTGCTCTCCTCTCGCTGTTTTAAAATGTGAAAAACCTGCTCTCCTCTCGCTGTTTTAAACTGTGAAAAACCTGCTCTCCTCTCGCTGTTTTAAACTGTGAAAAACCTGCTCTCCTCTCGCAGTTTTAAACTGTGAAAATTGTGCTGATCTCTCGCTGTTTTAAACAGTGAATAGCCGACTATCCTCTCGCTGTTTTAAACTGTGAAAACTCAGCTCTCCTCTCGCTGTTTTAAACTGTGAAAATAGTGCAGTCCTCTCGCTGTTTTAAACTGTGAAAATCCTGCTCTCCTCTCGCTGTTTTAAACTGTGAAATTCCTGCTCTCCTCTCGCTGTTTTAAACTAGTGAAATTCCTGCTCTCCTCTCGCTGTTTTAAACTGTGAAAAAACTGCTCTCGTCTCGCTGTTTTAAACTGTGAAATTCCTGGGTCTCCAGTCGCTGTTTTAAACTTTGAAATTCCTGCTCTCCTCTCGCTGTTTTAAACTGTGAAATTCCTGCTCTCCTCTCGCTGTTTTAAACAGTGAAAACCCAGCTCTCCTCTCGCTTTTTTAAACTGTGAAATTCCTGCTCTCCTCTCGCTGTTTTAAACTGTGAAAACCCTGCTCTCCTCTCGCTGTTTTATACTGTGAAAATCCTGGGTCTCCAGTCGCTGTTTTAAACTTTGAAATTCCTGCTCTCCTCTCGCTGTTTTAAACTGTGAAAATCCTGCGTTCCCCTCGTTGTTTTAAACTGTGAAATTCCTGCTCTCTTCTCGCTGTTTTAAACAGTGAAAACCCTGCTCTCCTCTCGCTGTTATGAACTGTGAAATTCCTGCTCTCCTCTCGCTGTTTTAAACTGTGAAATACCTGCTCCCCTCTCGTTGTTTTAAACTGTTTAAATCCTGCTCACCACTCATTGTTTTAAACTGTGGAAAACCTGCTCTCCTCTCGCTGTTTTAAACTGTGAAAACCCTGCTCTCCTCTCGCTGTTTTAAACTGTGAAAACCCTGCTCTCCTCTCACTGTTATAAACTGTGAAATTCCTGCTCTCCTCTCGCTGTTTTAAACAGTGAAAACCCTGCTCTCCTCTCGCTTTTTTAAACTGTGAAAAAGCTGCTCTCCTCTCGCTATTTTAATCTCTGAAATTCCTGCTCTCCTCTCGCTGTTTTAAACTGTGAAATTCCTGTCTCCTCTTGCTGTTTTAAAGTGTGAAAATCCCGATGTCGTCTCGCAGTGTTAAACTGTGAAAATCCCGCTCTCCCCTCGCTATTTTGAACTGTGAAAATCCGGCCCTCTTGTGTTGTTTGAAACAGTGAAAACCCGGCTCTCCACTCGATGTTTTGAACTGTGAAAATGCCGCCTTCCTCTCGCTGCTTTAATCTGTGTAAATCCCGGCCTATCTCTCGTTGTTATAAATTGTGAAAACCGGGATCTCCTCTCTATGTTTTAAACTGTGAAAACCCTGCTCCCCTCTCGCTGTTTTAAACAGTGAAAATCGTGCTATCCTCTCGCTGTTTTAAACAGTGAAATTCGTGCTGTCCTCTCGCTGTTTTAAACTGTGAATAGCCGACTATCCTCTCGCTGTTTAAAACTCAGAAAATCCTGGCTCTCCTCTCGCTGTTTTAAACTCTGAAAATCCTGGGTTCCACTCGCTTCTTAAACTGTGAAAACCCTGCTCGCCTCTCGCTGTTTTAAAGTGTGAAAACCCTGCTCTCCTCTAGCTGTTTAAAACTGTGAAAAACCTACTCTCCTCCCGCTGTTTTAAACTGTGAAAACCCTGCTCTCCTCTCACTGTTTTAAACTGTGAAAACCCTGGTATCCTCTCGCAGTTTTAAACTTTGAAATTCCTGCTCTCCTCTCGCTGTTTTAAACTGTGAAATTCCTGCTCTCCTCTCGCTGTTTTAAACAGTGAAAACCCAGCTCTCCTCTCGCTTTTTTAAACTGTGAAATTCCTGCTCTCCTCTCGCTGTTTTAAACTGTGAAAACCCTGCTCTCCTCTCGCTGTTTTATACTGTGAAAATCCTGGGTCTCCAGTCGCTGTTTTAAACTTTGAAATTCCTGCTCTCCTCTCGCTGTTTTAAACTGTGAAAATCCTGCGTTCCCCTCGTTGTTTTAAACTGTGAAATTCCTGCTCTCTTCTCGCTGTTTTAAACACTGAAAACCCTGCTCTCCTCTCGCTGTTATGAACTGTGAAATTCCTGCTCTCCTCTCGCTGTTTTAAACTGTGAAATACCTGCTCCCCTCTCGTTGTTTTAAACTGTTTAAATCCTGCTCACCACTCGTTGTTTTAAACTGTGGAAAACCTGCTCTCCTCTCGCTGTTTTAAACTGTGAAAACCCTGCTCTCCTCTCGCTGTTTTAAACTGTGAAAACCCTGCTCTCCTCTCACTGTTATAAACTGTGAAATTCCTGCTCTCCTCTCGCTGTTTTAAACAGTGAAAACCCTGCTCTCCTCTCGCTGTTTTAAACTGTGAAAAAGCTGCTCTCCTCTCGCTATTTTAAACTCTGAAATTCCTGCTCTCCTCACGCTGTTTTAAACTGTGAAATTCCTGTCTCCTCTTGCTGTTTTAAAGTGTGAAAATCCCGATATCGTCTCGCAGTGTTAAACACTGAAAATCCCGCTCTCCCCTCGCTATTTTGAACTGTGAAAATCCGGCCCTCTTGTGTTGTTTGAAACAGTGAAAACCCGGCTCTCCACTCGATGTTTTGAACTGTGAAAATGCCGCCTTCCTCTCGCTGCTTTAATCTGTGTAAATCCCGGCCTATCTCTCGTTGTTATAAATTGTGAAAACCGGGCTCTCCTCTCTCTGTTTTAAACTGTGAAAAGCCTGCTCCCCTCTCACTGTTTTAAACAGTGAAAATCGTGCTATCCTCTCGCTGTTTTAAACAGTGAAATTCGTGCTGTCCTCTCGCTGTTTTAAACTGTGAATAGCCGACTATCCTCTCGCTGTTTAAAACTCAGAAAATCCTGGCTCTCCTCTCGCTGTTTCAAACTCTGAAAATCCTGGGTTCCACTCGCTTTCTTAAACTGTGAAAACCCTGCTCGCCTCTCGCTGTTTTAAACTGTGAAAACCCTGCTCTCCTCTACCTGTTTAAAACTGTGAAAAACCTACTCTCCTCCCGCTGTTTTAAACTGTGAAAACCCTGCTCTCCTCTCACTGTTTTAAACTGTGAAAACCCTGGTATCCTCTCGCAGATCTAAACTGTGAAATTCCTGCTCTCCTCTCGCTGTTTTAAATTGTGAAAAACCTGCTCTCCTCTCGCTGTTTTAAACTGTGAAATTTCCTGCTCTCCTCTCGCTGTATTAAATTGTGAACCTCTTGCTCACATCTTGCTGTTTTAAACTGAGAAAACCCTGCTCTCCTCTTGCTGTTTAAAACTGTGAAATTCCTGCTCTCCTCTCGCTGTTTAAAACTGTGAAAAATCTGCTCTCCTCTCGCTGTTTTAAACTGTGAAAACCCTGCTCCCCTCTTGCTGTTTTAAACTGTGGAAGCCCAGCTCTCCTCTCGCTGTTTTAAACTGTGAAAATCCTGCTCTCTTCTCGCTTTTTCAAACTGTAAAAACCCTGCTATCCTCTCGCTGTTTTAAACTCTGAAAATCCCAGCTCACCTCTCGCTGATTTAAACTGTGAAACTCCTGCTCTCCTCTTGCTGTTTTCAATTCTGAAAAACCTACTCTCCACCGCTGTTTTAAACTGTGAAATTCCTGCTCTCCTCTCGCTGTTTTAAAATGTGAAAAACCTGCTCTCCTCTCGCTGTTTTAAACTGTGAAAAACCTGCTCTCCTCTCGCAGTTTTAAACTGTGAAAATCGTGCTGACCTCTCGCTGTTTTAAACAGTGAATAGCCGACTATCCTCTTGCTCTTTTAAACTGTGAAAATAGTGCAGTCCTCTCGCTGTTTTAAACTGTGAAAATGCTGCTCTCCTCTCGCTGTTTTAAACTGTGAAATTCCGGCTCTCCTCTCGCTGTTTTAAACTAGTGAAATTCCTGCTCTCCTCTCGCTGTTTTAAACTGTGAAAAAACTGCTCTCCTCTCGCTGTTTTAAACTGTGAAATTCCTGCTCCCCTCTTGCTGTTTTAAACTGTGAAAATCCTGGGTCTCCGCGCGCTGTTTTAAACTGTGAAATTCCTGGGTCTCCAGTCGCTGTTTTAAACTTTGAAATTCCTGCTCTCCTCTCGCTGTTTTAAACTGTGAAATTACTGCTCTCATCTCGCTGTTTTAAACTGTGAAAACCCAGCTCTCCTCTCGCTTTTTTAAACTGTGAAATTCCTGCTCTCCTCTCGCTGTTTTAAACTGTGAAAACTCTGCTCTCCTCTCGCTGTTTTATACTGTGAAAATCCTGGGTCTCCAGTCGCTGTTTTAAACTTTGAAATTCCTGCTCTCCTCTCGCTGTTTTAAACTGTGAAAACCCTGCTCTCCTCTCGCTGTTTTAAACTGTGAAAACCCTGCTCTCCTCTCGCTGTTTTAAACTGTGAAAACCCTGCTCCCCTCTCACTCTTATAAACTGTGAAATTCCTGCTCTCCTCTCGCTGTTTTAAACAGTGAAAACCCTGCTCTCCTCTCACTATTTTTAACTGTGAAAAAGCTGCTCTCCTCTCGCTGTTTTAAACTGTGAAATTCCTGCTCTCCTCACGCTGTTTTAAACTGTGAAATTCCTGTCTCCTCTTGCTTTTTTAAAGTGTGAAAATCCCGATGTCGTCTCGCAGTGTTAAACTGAGAAAATCCCGCTCTCCCCTCGCTATTTTGAACTGTGAAAATCCGGCCCTCTTGTGTTGTTTGAAACAGTGAATACCCGGCTCTCCACTCGATGTTTTGAACTGTGAAAATGCCGCCTTCCTCTCGCTGCTTTAATCTGTGTAAATCCCGGCCTATCTCTCGTTGTTATAAATTGTGAAAACCGGGCTCTCCTCTCTCTGTTTTAAACTGTGAAAAGCCTGCTCCCCTCTCACTGTTTTAAACAGTGAAAATCGTGCTATCCTCTCGCTGTTTTAAACAGTGAAATTCGTGCTGTCCTCTCGCTGTTTTAAACTGTGAATAGCCGACTATCCTCTCGCTGTTTAAAACTCAGAAAATCCTGGCTCTCCTCTCGGTGTTTCAAACTCTGAAAATCCTGGGTTCCACTCGCTTTCTTAAACTGTGAAAACCCTGCTCGCCTCTCGCTGTTTTAAACTGTGAAAACCCTGCTCTCCTCTACCTGTTTAAAACTGTGAAAAACCTACTCTCCTCCCGCTGTTTTAAACTGTGAAAACCCTGCTCTCCTCTCGCTGTTTTAAATTGTGAAACTCCTGCTCACCTCTTGCTGTTTTAAACTGGGAAAACCCTGCTCTCGTCTTGCTGTTTAAAACTGTGAAAACCCTGCTCTCCTCTCGCAGTTTTAAACTGTGAAATTCCTGCTCTCCTCTCGCTGTTTAAAACTGTGAAAAATGTGCTCTCCTCTCGCTGTTTTAAACTGTGAAATTCCTGCTCTCCTCTCGCTGTTTTAAACTGTGAAATTCCTGCTCGCCTCTCGCTGTTTAAAACTGTGAAAATCCCAGCTCTCCTCTCGCTGTTTTAAACTGTGAAAACCCAGATCTCCTCTCGCTGTTTTAAACTGTGAAAAACCTGCTCCCCTCTCGCTGTTTTAAACTGTGAATAGCCGACTATCCTCTCGCTGTTTAAAACTCAGAAAATCCTGGCTCTCCTCTCGGTGTTTCAAACTCTGAAAATCCTGGGTTCCACTCGCTTTCTTAAACTGTGAAAACCCTGCTCGCCTCTCGCTGTTTTAAACTGTGAAAACCCTGCTCTCCTCTAGCTGTTTAAAACTGTGAAAAACCTACTCTCCTCCCGCTGTTTTAAACTGTGAAAACCCTGCTCTCCTCTCACTGTTTTAAACTGTGAAAACCCTGGTATCCTCTCGCAGATCTAAACTGTGAAATTCCTGCTCTCCTCTCGCTGTTTTAAATAGTGAAAAACCTGCTCTCCTCTCGCTGTTTTAAACTGTGAAATTTCCTGCTCTCCTCTCGCTGTATTAAATTGTGAACCTCTTGCTCACATCTTGCTGTTTTAAACTGAGAAAACCCTGCTCTCCTCTTGCTGTTTAAAACTGTGAAATTCCTGCTCTCCTCTCGCTGTTTAAAACTGTGAAAAATCTGCTCTCCTCTCGCTGTTTTAAACTGTGAAAACCCTGCTCCCCTCTTGCTGTATTAAACTGTGGAAGCCCAGCTCTCCTCTCGCTGTTTTAAACTGTGAAAATCCTGCTCTCTTCTCGCTTTTTCAAACTGTAAAAACCCTGCTATCCTCTCGCTGTTTTAAACTCTGAAAATCCCAGCTCACCTCTCGCTGATTTAAACTGTGAAACTCCTGCTCTCCTCTTGCTGTTTTCAATTCTGAAAAACCTACTCTCCACCGCTGTTTTAAACTGTGAAATTCCTGCTCTCCTCTCGCTGTTTTAAAATGTGAAAAACCTGCTCTCCTCTCGCTGTTTTAAACTGTGAAAAACCTGCTCTCCTCTCGCAGTTTTAAACTGTGAAAATCGTGCTGACCTCTCGCTGTTCTAAACAGTGAATAGCCGACTATCCTCTCGCTGTTTTAAACTGTGAAAATAGTGCAGTCCTCTCGCTGTTTTAAACTGTGAAAATGCTGCTCTCCTCTCGCTGTTTTAAACTGTGAAATTCCGGCTCTCCTCTCGCTGTTTTAAACTAGTGAAATTCCTGCTCTCCTCTCGCTGTTTTAAACTAGTGAAAAAACTGCTCTCCTCTCGCTGTTTTAAACTGTGAAATTCCTGCTCCCCTCTTGCTGTTTTAAACTGTGAAAATCCTGGGTCTCCGCGCGCTGTTTTAAACTGTGAAATTCCTGGGTCTCCAGTCGCTGTTTTAAACTTTGAAATTCCTGCTCTCCTCTCGCTGTTTTAAACTGTGAAATTACTGCTCTCATCTCGCTGTTTTAAACTGTGAAAACCCAGCTCTCCTCTCGCTTTTTTAAATTGTGAAATTCCTGCTCTCCTCTCGCTGTTTTAAACTGTGAAAACTCTGCTCTCCTCTCGCTGTTTTATACTGTGAAAATCCTGGGTCTCCAGTCGCTGTTTTAAACTTTGAAATTCCTGCTCTCCTCTCGCTGTTTTAAACTGTGAAAATCCTGCATTTCCCTCGCTGTTTTAAACTGTGAAAAACCTGCTCTCCTCTCGCTGTTTTAAACTGTGAAAACCCTGCTCTCCTCTCGCTGTTTTAAACTGTGAAAACCCTGCTCTCCTCTCGCTGTTTTAAACTGTGAAAACCCTGCTCCCCTCTGACTGTTATAAACTGTGAAATTCCTGCTCTCCTCTCGCTGTTTTAAACAGTGAAAACCCTGCTCTCCTCTCGCTATTTTTAACTGTGAAAAAGCTGCTCTCCTCTCGCTGTTTTAAACTGTGAAATTCCTGCTCTCCTCACGCTGTTTTAAACTGTGAAATTCCTGTCTCCTCTTGCTTTTTTAAAGTGTGAAAATCCCGATGTCGTCTCGCAGTGTTAAACTGAGAAAATCCCGCTCTCCCCCTCGCTATTTTGAACTGTGAAAATCCGGCCCTCTTGTGTTGTTTGAAACAGTGAAAACCCGGCTCTCCACTCGATGTTTTGAACTGTGAAAATGCCGCCTTCCTCTCGCTGCTTTAATCTGTGTAAATCCCGGCCAATCTCTCGTTGTTATAAATTGTGAAAACCGGGCTCTCCTCTCTCTGTTTTAAACTGTGAAAACCCTGCTCCCCTCTCGCTGTTTTAAACTGTGAAAATCGTGCTGTCCTCTCGCTGTTTTAAACAGTGAAATTCGTGCTGTCCTCTCGCTGTTTTAAACTGTGAATAGCCGACTATCCTCTCGCTGTTTAAAACTCAGAAAATCCTGGCTCTCCTCTCGCTGTTTTAAACTCTGAAAATCCTGGGTTCCACTCGCTTTCTTAAACTGTGAAAACCCTGCTCGCCTCTCGGTGTTTTAAACTGTGAAATTCCTGCTCTCCTCTTGCTGTTTCAAACTGTGAAAACCCTGCTCTCCTCTAGCAGTTTAAAACTGTGAAAAACCTACTCTCCTCCCGCTGTTTTAAACTGTGAAAACCCTGCTCTCCTCTCGCTGTTCTAAATTGTGAAACTCCTGCTCACCTCTTGCTGTTTTAAACTGGGAAAACCCTGCTCTCCTCTTGCTGTTTAAAACTGTGAAAACCCTGCTCTCCTCTCGTAGTTTTAAACTGTGAAATTCCTGCTCTCCTCTCGCTGTTTAAAACTGTGAAAAATGTGCTCTCCTCTCGCTGTTTTAAACTGTGAAATTCCTGCTCTCCTCTCGCTGTTTTAAACTGTGAAATTCCTGCTCGCCTCTCGCTGTTTAAAACTGTGAAAATCCCAGCTCTCCTCTCGCTGTTTTAAACTGTGAAAACCCAGATCTCCTCTCGCTGTTTTAAACTGTGAAAAACCTGCTCCCCTCTCGCTGTTTTAAACTGTGAAAAACCTGCTCTCCTCTCGCTGTTTTAAACTGTGAAATTCCTGGATCTCCAGTCGTTGTTTTTAACTGTGAAAACCCTGCTCTCCTCTCGCTGTTTTAAACTGTGAAAACCCTGCTCACCTCTCACTGTTTTAAACTGTGAAAACCCTGCTCTCCTCTCGCAGTTTTAAACTGTGAAATTCCTGCTCTCCTCTCGCTGTTTTAAATTGTGAAAAACCTGCTCTCCTCTCGCTGTTTTAAATTGTGAAAAACCTGCTCTCCTCTCGCTGTTTTAAACTGTGAAAAACCTGCACTCCTCTCGCTGTTTTAAATTGTGAAAAACCTGCTCTCCTCTCGCTGTTTTAAACTGTGAAATTCCTGCTCTCCTCTCGCTGTATTAAATGGTGAGACTCCTGCTCACCTCTTGCTGTTTTAAACTGGGAAAAGCCTGCTCTCCTCTTGCTGTTTAAAACTGTGAAAACCCTGCTCTCCTCTCGCAGTTTTAAACTGTGAAATTCCTGCTCTCCTCTCGCTGTTTAAAACTGTGAAAAATCTGCTCTCCTCTCGCTGTTTTAAACTGTGAAATTCCTGCTCGCCTCTCGCTGTTTAAAACTGTGAAAATCCCGGCCCATCTCTCACTGTTTTAAACTGTGAGAAACCTGCTCACCTCTCGTTGTTTTAAACTGTGAGAAACCTGCTCTCTTCTCGGTGTTTTATACTGTGAAAACCCAGCTGTCTTCTCGCTGTTTTAAACTGTGGAAAACCTCCTCTCCTCTTGCTGTTTTAAACTGTGAAAAACCTGCTCTCCTCTCGCTGTTTTAAACTGTGAAAACCCAGCTCTCCACTCGGTTTTAAACTGTGAAAAACCTGCTCCCCTCTCGCTGTTTTAAACTGTGAAAATCCTGGATCTCCAGTCGCTGTTTTTAACTGTGAAAACCCTGCTCTCCTCTCGCTGTTTTAAACTGTGAAAACCCTGCTCCCCTCTTGCTGTTTTAAACTGTGAAAAACGTGCTTTCCTCTCGCTGTTTTAAACTGTGGAAACCCAGCTCTCCTCTCGCTGTTTTAAACTGTGAAAATCCTGCTCTCTTCTCGCTGCTTTAAACTGTAAAAACCCTGCTATCCTCTCGCTGTTTTAAACTCTGAAAATCCCAGCTCACCTCTCGCTGTTTTAAACTGTGAAACTCCTGCTCTCCTCTTGCTGTTTTCAATTCTGAAAAACCTACTCTCCACCGCTGTTTTAAACTGTGAAATTCCAGCTCTCCTCTCGCTGTTTTAAAATGTGAAAAACCTGCTCTCCTCTCGCTGTTTTAAACTGTGAAAAACCTGCTCTCCTCTCGCTGTTTTAAACTGTGAAAAACCTGCTCTCCTCTAGCTGTTTTAAACTGTGAAAAACCTGCTCTCCTCTCGCAGTTTTAAACTGTGAAAAACCTGCTCTCCTCTAGCTGTTTTAAACTGTGAAAAACCTGCTCTCCTCTCGCTGTTTTAAACTGTGAAAAACCTGCTCTCCTCTCGCAGTTTTAAACTGTGAAAATCGTGCTGACCTCTCGCTGTTTTAAACAGTGAATAGCCGACTATCCTCTCGCTGTTTTAAACTGTGAAAACTCAGCTCTCCTCTCGCTGTTTTAAACTGTGAAAATAGTGCAGTCCTCTCGCTGTTTTAAACTGTGAAAATCCTGCTCCCCTCTCGCTGTTTTAAACTGTGAAATTCCTGCTCTCCTCTCGCTGTTTTAAACTAGTGAAATTCCTGCTCTCCTCTCGCTGTTTTAAACTGTGAAAAAACTGCTCTCCTCTCGCTGTTTTAAACTGTGAAATTCCTGCTCCCCTCTTGCTGTTTTAAACTGTGAAAATCCTGGGTCTCCGCACGCTGTTTTAAACTGTGAAATTCCTGCTCTCCTCTTGCTGTTTTAAACTGTGAAAACCCTGCTCTCCTCTAGCTGTTTAAAACTGTGAAAAACCTACTCTCCTCCCGCTGTTTTAAACTGTGAAATTCCTGCTCTCCTCTCGCTGTTTTAAATTGTGAAAATCTGGCTCTCCTCTCGCTGTTTAAAACTCTGATAATCCTGGGTCTCCTAACGCTGTTTAAAACTGTGAAATCCCTGCTCACTTCTTGCTGTTTTAAACTGTGAAAAACCTGCCCTGCTCTCGCTGTTTTAACTGTGAAAACACAGCTCACCTCTTGCTATTTTAACTGCAAAAACCCTGCTCTCCTCTCGCTGTTTTATACTGTGAAAATCCCAGCTCAACCTCTCGCTGTTTTAAATTGTGAAAAACCTGCTCACCTTTCGCTGTTTTAAACTGTGAAA
The DNA here is from genome assembly GCA_026770705.1 of Isurus oxyrinchus. Taxonomy (NCBI): domain Eukaryota; kingdom Metazoa; phylum Chordata; class Chondrichthyes; order Lamniformes; family Lamnidae; genus Isurus; species Isurus oxyrinchus. Next base: position 242,614 of record JANJGN010000704.1, on the reverse strand, counting down.
AACCTGCTCTCCTCTCGCTGTTTTAAACTGAAAAACCTGCTCTCCTCTCGCTGTTTTAAACTGTGAAAATCCTGGCTCCTCTCGCTGTTTAAAATTCTGAAAGTCGTGCTCACCTCTCGCTGTTTTAAACTGTGAAAAACCTGCTCTGCTCTCGCTGTTTTAAACTGTGAAAACCCTGCTCTCCTCTCACTGTTTTATACTGTGAAAACCCAGCTGTCCTCTCGCTGTTTTAAACGGTGAAAACCCTGCTCTCCTCTCGCTGTTTTAAACTGTGAAAACCCAGGTCTCTTCTCGCTGTTTTAAACTGTGAAATTTGTGCTCTCCTCTCGCTGTTTTAAACTGTGAAAACCCTGCTCTCCTCTCGCAGTTTTAAACTGTGAAATTCCTGCTCTCCTCTCGCTGTTTTAAACTGTGAAAACCCTGCTCTCCTCTCGCTGTTTTAAAATGTGAAATTCCTGCTCTCCTCTCGCTGTATTAAATTGTGAAATTCCTGCTCACCTCTTGCTGTTTTAAACTGGGAAAACCCTGCTCTCCTCTTGCTGTTTAAAACTGTGAAAACCCTGCTCTCCTCTCACAGTTTTAAACTGTGAAATTCCTGCTCTCCTCTTGCTGTTTTAAACTGTGAAAAACCTGCTCTCCTCTAGCTGTTTAAAACTGTGAAAAACCTACTCTCCTCCCGCTGTTTTAAACTGTGAAATTCCTGCTCTCCTCTAGCTGTTTTAAATTGTGAAAATCTGGCTCTCCTCTCGCTGTTTAAAACTCTGATAATCCTGGGTCTCCTAACGCTGTTTAAAACTGTGAAATCCCTGCTCACTTCTTGCTGTTTTAAACTGTGAAAAACCTGCCCTGCTCTCGCTGTTTAAAACTGTGAAAACACAGCTCACCTCTTGCTATTTTAACTGCAAAAACCCTGCTCTCCTCTCGCTGTTTTATACTGTGAAAATCCCAGCTCAACCTCTCGCTGTTTTAAATTGTGAAAAACCTGCTCACCTTTCGCTGTTTTAAACTGTGAAAAACCTGCTCTCCTCTCGCTGTTTTAAACTGAAAAACCTGCTCTCCTCTCACTGTTTTAAACTGTGAAAATCCTGGCTCCTCTCGCTGTTTAAAATTCTGAAAGTCGTGCTCACCTCTCGCTGTTTTAAACTGTGAAAAACCTGCTCTGCTCTCGCTGTTTTAAACTGTGAAAACCCTGCTCTCCTCTCACTGTTTTATACTGTGAAAACCCAGCTGTCCTCTCGCTGCTTTAAACGGTGAAAACCCTGCTCTCCTCTCGCTGTTTTAAACTGTGAAAACCCAGGTCTCTTCTCGCTGTTTTAAACTGTGAAATTTGTGCTCTCCTCTCGCTGTTTTAAACTGTGAAAACCCTGCTCTCCTCTCGCAGTTTTAAACTGTGAAATTCCTGCTCTCCTCTCGCTGTTTTAAACTGTGAAAACCCTGCTCTCCTCTCGCTGTTTTAAACTGTGAAATTCCTGCTCTCCTCTCGCTGTATTAAATTGTGAAATTCCTGCTCACCTCTTGCTGTTTTAAACTGGGAAAACCCTGCTCTCCTCTTGCTGTTTTAAACTGTGAAAACCCTGCTCTCCTCTCACAGTTTTAAACTGTGAAATTCCTGCTCTCCTCTTGCTGTTTTAAACTGTGAAAACCCTGCTCTCCTCTAGCTGTTTAAAACTGTGAAAAACCTACTCTCCTCCCGCTGTTTTAAACTGTGAAATTCCTGCTCTCCTCTAGCTGTTTTCAATTGTGAAAATCTGGCTCTCCTCTCGCTTTTTAAAACTCTGATAATCCTGGGTCTCCTAACGCTGTTTAAAACTGTGAAATCCCTGCTCACTTCTTGCTGTTTTAAACTGTGAAAAACCTGCCCTGCTCTCGCTGTTTTAACTGTGAAAACACAGCTCACCTCTTGCTATTTTAACTGCAAAAACCCTGCTCTCCTCTCGCTGTTTTATACTGTGAAAATCCCAGCTCAACCTCTCGCTGTTTTAAATTGTGAAAAACCTGCTCACCTTTCGCTGTTTTAAACTGTGAAAAACCTGCTCTCCTCTCGCTGTTTTAAACTGAAAAACCTGCTCTCCTCTCGCTGTTTTAAACTGTGAAAATCCTGGCTCCTCTCGCTGTTTAAAATTCTGAAAGTCGTGCTCACCTCTCGCTGTTTTAAACTGTGAAAAACCTGCTCTGCTCTCGCTGTTTTAAACTGTGAAAACCCTGCTCTCCTCTCACTGTTTTATACTGTGAAAACCCAGCTGTCCTCTCGCTGTTTTAAACGGTGAAAACCCTGCTCTCCTCTCGCTGTTTTAAACTGTGAAAACCCAGGTCTCTTCTCGCTGTTTTAAACTGTGAAATTTGTGCTCTCCTCTCGCTGTTTTAAACTGTGAAAACCCTGCTCTCCTCTCGCAGTTTTAAACTGTGAAATTCCTGCTCTCCTCTCGCTGTTTTAAACTGTGAAAACCCTGCTCTCCTCTCGCTGTTTTAAACTGTGAAATTCCTGCTCTCCTCTCGCTGTATTAAATTGTGAAATTCCTGCTCACCTCTTGCTGTTTTAAACTGGGAAAACCCTGCTCTCCTCTTGCTGTTTAAAACTGTGAAAACCCTGCTCTCCTCTCACAGTTTTAAACTGTGAAATTCCTGCTCTCCTCTCGCTGTTTTAAACTGTGAAAACCCTGCTCTCCTCTCGCAGTTTTAAACTGTGAAATTCCTGCTCTCCTCTCGCTGTTTTAAATTGTGAAAAACCTGCTCTCCTCTCGCTGTTTTAAACTGTGAAATTTCCTGCTCTCCTCTCGCTGTATTAAATTGTGAAACTCCTGCTCACTTCTTGCTGTTTTGAACTGGGAAAACCCTGCTCTCCTCTCGCTGTTTTAAACTGTGAAAAACCTACTCACCTCTCGGTGTTTTAAACTGTGAAAACCCTGCTCTCCTCTCGCAGTTTTAAACTGTGAAAAACCTGCTCTCCTCTCGCTGTTTAAAACTGTGAAAACCCTGCTCTCCTCTCGCAGTTTTAAACTGTGAAATTCCTGCTCTCCTCTCGCTGTTTAAAACTGTGAAAATCCCAGCTCTCCTCTCGCTGTTTAAAAACTGTGAAAACCCTGCCTGCCTCTCACTGTTTTAAAATGTGAGAAACCTGCTCACCTCTCGTTGTTTTAAACTGTGAGAAACCTGCTCACTTCTCGCTGTTTTATACTGTGAAAACCCAGCAGTCCTCTCAATGTTTTAAACTGTGGAAAACCTCCTCTCGTCTTGCTGTTTTAAACTGTGAAAAACCTGCTCTCCTCTCGCTGTTTTAAACTGTGAAATTCCTGCTCTCCTCTCACTGTTTTAAACTGTGAAAACCCTGCTCTCCTCTCGCAGTTTTAAACTGTGAAATTCCTGCTCTCCTCTCGCTGTTTTAAATTGTGAAAAACCTGCTCTCCGCTCGCTGTTTTAAACTGTGAAATTTCCTGCTCTCCTCTCGCTGTATTAAATTGTGAAACTCCTGCTCACTTCTTGCTGTTTTGAACTGGGAAAACCCTGCTCTCCTCTCGCTGTTTTAAACTGTGAAAAACCTACTCACCTCTCGGTGTTTTAAACTGTGAAAACCCTGCTCTCCTCTCGCAGTTTTAAACTGTGAAAAACCTGCTCTCCTCTCGCTGTTTAAAACTGTGAAAACCCTGCTCTCCTCTCGCAGTTTTAAACTGTGAAATTCCTGCTCTCCTCTCGCTGTATTAAATTGTGAAATTCCTGCTCACCTCTTGCTGTTTTAAACTGGGAAAACCCTGCTCTCCTCTTGCTGTTTAAAACTGTGAAAACCCTGCTCTCCTCTCACAGTTTTAAACTGTGAAATTCCTGCTCTCCTCTTGCTGTTTTAAACTGTGAAAACCCTGCTCTCCTCTAGCTGTTTAAAACTGTGAAAAACCTACTCTCCTCCCGCTGTTTTAAACTGTGAAATTCCTGCTCTCCTCTAGCTGTTTTAAATTGTGAAAATCTGGCTCTCCTCTCGCTTTTTAAAACTCTGATAATCCTGGGTCTCCTAACGCTGTTTAAAACTGTGAAATCCCTGCTCACTTCTTGCTGTTTTAAACTGTGAAAAACCTGCCCTGCTCTCGCTGTTTTAACTGTGAAAACACAGCTCACCTCTTGCTATTTTAACTGCAAAAACCCTGCTCTCCTCTCACTGTTTTATACTGTGAAAATCCCAGCTCAACCTCTCGCTGTTTTAAATTGTGAAAAACCTGCTCACCTTTCGCTGTTTTAAACTGTGAAAAACCTGCTCTCCTCTCGCTGTTTTAAACTGAAAAACCTGCTCTCCTCTCGCTGTTTTAAACTGTGAAAATCCTGGTTCCTCTCGCTGTTTAAAATTCTGAAAGTCGTGCTCACCTCTCGCTGTTTTAAACTGTGAAAAACCTGCTCTGCTCTCGCTGTTTTAAACTGTGAAAACCCTGCTCTCCTCTCACTGTTTTATACTGTGAAAACCCAGCTGTCCTCTCGCTGTTTTAAACGGTGAAAACCCTGCTCTCCTCTCGCTGTTTTAAACTGTGAAAACCCAGGTCTCTTCTCGCTGTTTTAAACTGTGAAATTTGTGCTCTCCTCTCGCTGTTTTAAACTGTGAAAACCCTGCTCTCCTCTCGCAGTTTTAAACTGTGAAATTCCTGCTCTCCTCTCGCTGTTTTAAACTGTGAAAACCCTGCTCTCCTCTCGCTGTTTTAAACTGTGAAATTCCTGCTCTCCTCTCGCTGTATTAAATTGTGAAATTCCTGCTCACCTCTTGCTGTTTTAAACTGGGAAAACCCTGCTCTCCTCTTGCTGTTTAAAACTGTGAAAACCCTGCTCTCCTCTCACAGTTTTAAACTGTGAAATTCCTGCTCTCCTCTCGCTGTTTTAAACTGTGAAAACCCTGCTCTCCTCTCGCAGTTTTAAACTGTGAAATTCCTGCTCTCCTCTCGCTGTTTTAAATTGTGAAAAACCTGCTCTCCTCTCGCTGTTTTAAACTGTGAAATTTCCTGCTCTCCTCTCGCTGTATTAAATTGTGAAACTCCTGCTCACTTCTTGCTGTTTTGAACTGGGAAAACCCTGCTCTCCTCTCGCTGTTTTAAACTGTGAAAAACCTACTCACCTCTCGGTGTTTTAAACTGTGAAAACCCTGCTCTCCTCTCGCAGTTTTAAACTGTGAAAAACCTGCTCTCCTCTCGCTGTTTAAAACTGTGAAAACCCTGCTCTCCTCTCGCAGTTTTAAACTGTGAAATTCCTGCTCTCCTCTCGCTGTTTAAAACTGTGAAAATCCCAGCTCTCCTCTCGCTGTTTAAAAACTGTGAAAACCCTGCCTGCCTCTCACTGTTTTAAAATGTGAGAAACCTGCTCACCTCTCGTTGTTTTAAACTGTGAGAAACCTGCTCACTTCTCGCTGTTTTATACTGTGAAAACCCAGCTGTCCTCTCGCTGTTTTAAACTGTGGAAAACCTCCTCTCGTCTTGCTGTTTTAAACTGTGAAAAACCTGCTCTCCTCTCGCTGTTTTAAACTGTGAAATTCCTGCTCTCCTCTCGCTGTTTTAAACTGTGAAAATAGTGCAGTCCTCTCGCTGTTTTAAACTGTGAAAATCTTGCTCTCCTCTCGCAGTTTTAAACTGTGAAATTCCTGCTCTCCTCTCGCTGTTTTAAATTGTGAAAAACCTGCTCTCCTCTCGCTGTTTTAAACTGTGAAATTTCCTGCTCTCCTCTCGCTGTATTAAATTGTGAAACTCTTGCTCACCTCTTGCTGTTTTAAACTGGGAAAACCCTGCTCTCCTCTTGCTGTTTAAAACTGTGAAAACCCTGCTCTCCTCTCGCAGTTTTAATCTGTGAAATTCCTGCTCTCCTCTCGCTGTTTAAAACTGTGAAAAATCTGCTCTCCTCTCGCTGTTTTAAACTGTGAAAACTCTGCTCCCCTCTTGCTGTTTTAAACTGTGGAAACCCAGCTCTCCTCTCGCTGTTTTAAACTGTGAAAATCCTGCTCTCTTCTCGCTGTTTTAAACTGTAAAAACCCTGCTATCCTCTCGCTGTTTTAAACTCTGAAAATCCCAGCTCACCTCTCGCTGTTTTAAACTGTGAAACTCCTGCTCTCCTCTTGCTGTTTTCAATTCTGAAAAACCTACTCTCCACCGCTGTTTTAAACTGTGAAATTCCAGCTCTCCTCTCGCTGTTTTAAAATGTGAAAAACCTGCTCTCCTCTCGCTGTTTTAAACTGTGAAAAACCTGCTCTCCTCTCGCTGTTTTAAACTGTGAAAAACCTGCTCTCCTCTCGCAGTTTTAAACTGTGAAAATCGTGCTGACCTCTCGCTGTTTTAAACAGTGAATAGCCGACTATCCTCTCGCTGTTTTAAACTGTGAAAACTCAGCTCTCCTCTCGCTGTTTTAAACTGTGAAAATAGTGCAGTCCTCTCGCTGTTTAAAACTGTGAAAATCCTGCTCTCCTCTCGCTGTTTTAAACTAGTGAAATTCCTGCTCTCCTCTCGCTGTTTTAAACTGTGAAAAAACTGCTCTCCTCTCGCTGTTTTAAACAGTGAAATTCCTGCTCCCCTCTTGCTGTTTTAAACTGTGAAAATCCTGGGTCTCCGCGCGCTGTTTTAAACTGTGAAATTCCTGGGTCTCCAGTCGCTGTTTTAAACTTTGAAATTCCTGCTCTCCTCTCGCTGTTTTAAACTGTGAAATTCCTGCTCTCCTCTCGCTGTTTTAAACTGTGAAAACCCAGCTCTCCTCTCGCTGTTTTAAACTGTGAAATTCCTGCTCTCCTCTCGCTGTTTTAAACTGTGAAAACCCTGCTCTCCTCTCGCTGTTTTATACTGTGAAAATCCTGGGTCTCCAGTCGCTGTTTTAAACTTTGAAATTCCTGCTCTCCTCTCGCTGTTTTAAACTGTGAAAATCCTGCGTTCCACTCGTTGTTTTAAACTGTGAAATTCCTGCTCTCTTCTCGCTGTTTTAAACAGTGAAAACGCTGCTCTCCTCTCGCTGTTTTGAACTGTGAAATTCCTGCTCTCCTCTCGCTGTTTTAAACTGTGAAATACCTGCTCCCCTCTCGTTGTTTTAAACTGTTTAAATCCTGCTCACCACTCGTTGTTTTAAACTGTGGAAAACCTGCTCTCCTCTCGCTGTTTTAAACTGTGAAAACCCTGCTCTCCTCTCGCTGTTTTAAACTGTGAAAACCCTGCTCTCCTCTCACTGTTATAAACTGTGAAATTCCTGCTCTCCTCTCGCTGTTTTAAACAGTGAAAACCCTGCTCTCCTCTCGCTGTTTTAAACTGTGAAAAAGCTGCTCTCCTCTCGCTGTTTTAAACTGTGAAATTCCTGCTCTCCTCTCGCTGTTTTAAACTGTGAAATTCCTGTCTCCACTTGCTGTTTTAAAGTGTGAAAATCCCGATGTCGTCTCGCAGTGTTAAACTGTGAAAATCCCGCTCTCCCCTCGCTATTTTGAACTGTGAAAATCCGGCCCTCTTGTGTTGTTTGAAACAGTGAAAACCCCGCTCTCCACTCGATGTTTTGAACTGTGAAAATGCCGCCTTCCTCTCGCTGCTTTAATCTGTGTAAATCCCGGCCTATCTCTCGTTGTTATAAATTGTGAAACCGGGCACTCCTCTCTCTGTTTTAAACTGTGAAAACCCTGCTCCCCTCTCGCTGTTTAAAACAGTGAAAATCGTGCTGTCCTCTCGCTGTTTTAAACAGTGAAATTCGTGCTGTCCTCTCGCTGTTTTAAACTGTGAATAGCCGACTATCCTCTCGCTGTTTAAAACTCAGAAAATCCTGGCTCTCCTCTCGCTGTTTTAAACTCTGAAAATCCTGGGTTCCACTCGCTTTCTTAAACTGTGAAAACCCTGCTCGCCTCTCGCTGTTTTAAACTGTGAAAACCCTGCTCTCCTCCCGCTGTTTTAAACTGTGAAAACCTTGCTCTCCTCTCACTGTTTTAAACTGTGAAAACCCTGCTCTCCTCTGCAAGTTTTAAACTGTGAAATTCCTGCTCTCCTCTCGCTGTTTTAAATTGTGAAAAACCTGCTCTCCTCTCGCTGTTTTAAACTGTGAAATTTCCTGCTCTCCTCTCGCTGTATTAAATTGTACAACTCTTGCTCACCTCTTGCTGTTTTAAACTGGGAAAACCCTGCTCTCCTCTTGCTGTTTAAAACTGTGAAAACCCTGCTCTCCTCTCGCTGTTTTAAACTGTGAAAAACCTGCTCTCCTCTCGCTGTTTTAAACTGTGAAAAACCTGCTCTCCTCTCGCTGTTTTAAACTGTGAAATTTCCTGCTCTCCTCTCGCTGTATTAAATTGTGAATCTCCTGCTCACCTCTTGCTGTTTTAAACTGGCAAAACCCTGCTCTCCTCTTGCTGTTTAAAACTGTGAAAACCCTGCTCTCCTCTCGCAGTTTTAAACTGTGAAATTCCTGCTCTCCTCTTGCTGTTTTAAACTGTGAAAACCCTGCTCTCCTCTCACTGTTATAAACTGTGAAATTCCTGCTCTCCTCTCGCTGTTTTAAACAGTGAAAACCCTGCTCTCCTCTCGCTGTTTTAAACTGTGAAAAAGCTGCTCTCCTCTCGCTGTTTTAAACTGTGAAATTCCTGCTCTCCTCTCGCTGTTTTAAACTGTGTAAAACCTGCTCTCCTCTCGCTGTTTTAAAGTGTGAAAACCCTGCTCTCCTCTCGCTGTTTTAAACAGTGAAAACCCTGCCTTCCTCTCGCTGTTTTAAACTGTGAAATTCCTTTTCTCCACTCGCTTTTTTAAACTGTGAAAATCCTGGTCCCCTCTCGCTGTTTTAAACTGTGAAATTCCTGCTCTCCACTCGCTATTTTAAACTGTGAAAATCCTGGTCCCCTCTCGCTGTTTTAAACTGTGAAATTCCTCCTCTCCTCTCGCTGTTTTAAAGTGTGAAAATCCCGATGTCCTCTCGCTGTGTTAAACTGTGAATATCCCGCTCTCCCCTCGCTATTTTGAACTGTGAAAATCCGGCCCTGTTCTGTTGTTTGAAAGAGTGAATCCCTGGCTCTCCACTCGCTGTTTTGAACTGTGAAATTGCTGCCTTCCTCTCGCTGTTTTAATCTGTGGAAATCCCGGCCCATCTCTCGTTGTTATAAATTGTGAAAACCTGGCTCTCCTCTCTATGTTTTAAACTGTGAAATTCGTGCTGTCCTCTCGCTGTTTTAAACAGTGAAAATCGTGCTGTCCTCTCGCTGTTTTAAACTGTGAAAGCCCTGCTCTCCTCTCGCTGTTTTATACTGTGAAAACCAGGCTCTCCTCTCGCTGTTTTAAACTGTGAAAAACCTGCTCACCTCTCGGTGTTTTAAACTGTGAAAACCCTGCTCACCTCTCGTTGTTTTAAACTATTTAAATCCTGCTCACCACTCGTTTTAAACTGTGGAAAACCTGCTCTCCTCTCGCTGTTTTAAACAGTGAAAACCCTGCCTTCCTCTCGCTGTTTTAAACTGTGAAATTCTTGCCCTCCACTCGCTATTTTAAACAGTAAAAATCCTGGTCGCCTCTTGCTGTTTTAAACTGTGAAATTCCTGCTCTCCTCTCGCTGTTTTAAACTGTGAAATTCCTGCTCTCCTCTCGCTGTTTTAAAGTGTGAAAATCCCGATGTCGTCTCGCAGTGTTAAACTGTGAAAATCCCGCTCTCCCCTCGCTATTTTGAACTGTGAAAATCCGTCCCTCTTGTGTTGTTTGAAACAGTGAAAACCCGGCTCTCCATTCGATGTTTTGAACTGTGAAAATGCCGCCTTCTTCTCGCTGCTTTAATCTGTGTAAATCCCGGCCTATCTCACGTTGTTATAAATTGTGAAAACCGGGCTCTCCTCTCTCTGTTTTAAACTATGAAAACCCTGATCCTCTCTCGCTGTTTTAAACAGTGAAAATCGTGCAGTCCTCTCGCTGTTTTAAACAGTGAGATTTGTGCTGTCCTCTCGCTGTTTTGAACTGTGAAATTCCTGCTCTCCTCTCGCTGTTTTAAACTGTGAAATACCTGCTCCCCTCTCGTTGTTTTAAACTGTTTAAATCCTGCTCACCACTCGTTGTTTTAAACTGTGGAAAACCTGCTCTCCTCTCGCTGTTTTAAACTGTGAAAACCCTGCTCTCCTCTCGCTGTTTTAAACTGTGAAAACCCTGCTCTCCTCTCACTGTTATAAACTGTGAAATTCCTGCTCTCCTCTCCCTGTTTTAAACAGTGAAAACCCTGCTCTCCTCTCGCTGTTTTAAACTGTGAAAAAGCTGCTCTCCTCTCGCTGTTTTAAACTGTGAAATTCCTGCTCTCCTCTCGCTGTTTTAAACTGTGAAATTCCTGTCTCCACTTGCTGTTTCAAAGTGTGAAAATCCCGATGTCGTCTCGCAGTGTTAAACTGTGAAAATCCCGCTCTCCCCTCGCTATTTTGAACTGTGAAAATCCGGCCCTCTTGTGTTGTTTGAAACAGTGAAAACCCGGCTCTCCACTCGATGTTTTGAACTGTGAAAATGCCGCCTTCCTCTCGCAGCTTTAATCTGTGTAAATCCCGGCCTATCTCTCGTTGTTATAAATTGTGAAACCGGGCTCTCCTCTCTCTGTTTTAAACTGTGAAAACCCTGCTCCCCTCTCGCTGTTTAAAACAGTGAAAATCGTGCTGTCCTCTCGCTGTTTTAAACAGTGAAATTCGTGCTGTCCTCTCGCTGTTTTAAACTGTGAATAGCCGACTATCCTCTCGCTGTTTAAAACTCAGAAAATCCTGGCTCTCCTCTTGCTGTTTTAAACTCTGAAAATCCTGGGTTCCACTCGCTTTCTTAAACTGTGAAAACTCTCCTCGCCTCTCGCTGTTTTAAACGGTGAAAACCCTGCTCTCCTCCCGCTGTTTTAAACTGTGAAAACCCAGCTCTCCTCTCACTGTTTTAAACTGTGAAAACCCTGCTCTCCTCTGCAAGTTTTAAACTGTGAAATTCCTGCTCTCCTCTCGCTGTTTTAAATTGTGAAAAACCTGCTCTCCTCTCGCTGTTTTAAACTGTGAAATTTCCTGCTCTCCTCTCGCTGTATTAAATTGTAAAACTCTTGCTCACCTCTTGCTGTTTTAAACTGGGAAAACCCTGCTCTCCTCTTGCTGTTTAAAACTGTGAAAACCCTGCTCTCCTCTCGCAGTTTTAAACTGTGAAATTCCTGCTCTCCTCTCGCTGTTTTAAATTGTGAAAAACCTGCTCTCCTCTCGCTGTTTTAAACTGTGAAATTTCCTGCTCTCCTCTCGCTGTATTAAAATGTGAAACTCCTGCTCACCTCTTGCTGTTTTAAACTGGGAAAACCCTGCTCTCCTCTTGCTGTTTAAAACTGTGAAAACCCTGCTCTCCTCTCGCAGTTTTAAACTGTGAAATTCCTGCTCTCCTCTTGCTGTTTTAAACTGTGAAAACCCTGCTCTCCTCTCACTGTTATAAACTGTGAAATTCCTGCTCTCCTCTCGCTGTTTTAAACAGTGAAAACCCTGCTCTCCTCTCGCTGTTTTAAACTGTGAAAAAGCTGCTCTCCTCTCGCTGTTTTAAACTGTGAAATTCCTGCTCTCCTCTCGCTGTTTTAAACTGTGTAAAACCTGCTCTCCTCTCGCTGTTTTAAAGTGTGAAAACCCTGCTCTCCTCTCGCTGTTTTAAACAGTGAAAACCCTGCCTTCCTCTCGCTGTTTTAAACTGTGAAATTCCTTTTCTCCACTCGCTTTTTTAAACTGTGAAAATCCTCGTCCCCTCTCGCTGTTTTAAACTGTGAAATTCCTGCTCCCCTCTCGCTGTTTTAAACTTTGAAATTCCTGCTCTCCACTCGCTATTTTAAACTGTGAAAATCCTGGTCCCCTCTCGCTGTTTTAAACTGTGAAATTCCTCCTCTCCTCTCGCTGTTTTAAAGTGTGAAAATCCCGATGTCCTCTCGCTGTGTTAAACTGTGAAAATCCCGCTCTCCCCTCGCTATTTTGAACTGTGAAAATCCGGCCCTGTTGTGTTGTTTGAAACAGTGAAAGCCTGGCTCTCCACTCGCTGTTTTGAACTGTGAAATTGCTGCCTTCCTCTCGCTGTTTTAATCTGTGGAAATCCCGGCCCATCTCTCGTTGTTATAAATTGTGAAAACCTGGCTCTCCTCTCTATGTTTTAAACTGTGAAATTCGTGCTGTCCTCTCGCTGTTTTAAACAGTGAAAATCGTGCTGTCCTCTCGCTGTTTTAAACTGTGAAAGCCCTGCTCTCCTCTCGCTGTTTTATACTGTGAAAACCAGGCTCTCCTCTCGCTGTTTTATACTGTGAAAAACCTGCTCACCTCTCGGTGTTTTAAACTGTGAAAACCCTGCTCACCTCTCGTTGTTTTAAACTGTTTAAATCCTGCTCACCACTCGTTTTAAACTGTGGAAAACCTGCTCTCCTCTCGCTGTTTTAAACAGTGAAAACCCTGCCTTCCTCTCGCTGTTTTAAACTGTGAAATTCTTGCCCTCCACTCGCTATTTTAAACTGTAAAAATCCTGGTCGCCTCTGGCTGTTTTAAACTGTGAAATTACTGCTCTCCTCTCGCTGTTTTAAACTGTGAAATTCCTGCTCTCCTCTCGCTGTTTTAAAGTGTGAAAATCCCGATGTCGTCTCGCAGTGTTAAACTGTGAAAATCCCGCTCTCCCCTCGCTATTTTGAACTGTGAAAATCCGTCCCTCTTGTGTTGTTTGAAACAGTGAAAACCCGGCTCTCCATTCGATGTTTTGAACTGTGAAAATGCCGCCTTCTTCTCGCTGCTTTAATCTGTGTAAATCCCGGCCTATCTCACGTTGTTATAAATTGTGAAAACCGGGCTCTCCTCTCTCTGTTTTAAACTATGAAAACCCTGCTCCTCTCTCGCTGTTTTAAACAGTGAAAATCGTGCTGTCCTCTCGCTGTTTTAAACAGTGAAATTCGTGCTGTCCTCTCGCTGTTTTAAACTGTGAAATTCCTGCTCTCCTCTTGCTGTTTTAAACTGGGAAAACCCAGGTCTCCTCTCGCTGTTTTAAACTGTGAAAACCCAGGTCTCCTCTCGCTGTTTTAAACTGTGAAATTCCGGCTCTCCTCTCGCTGTTTTAAACTGTGAAATTCGTGCTCACCTCTCGCTGTTTTAAACTGTGAAAACCCTGCTCTCCTCTCGCAGTTTTAAACTGTGAAATTCCTGCTCTCCTCTCGCTGTTTTAAATTGTGAAAAACCTGCTCTCCTCTCGCTGTTTTAAACTGTGAAATTCCTGCTCTCCTCTCGCTGTATTAAATTGTGAAATTCCTGCTCACCTCTTGCTGTTTTAAACTGGGAAAACCCTGCACTCCTCTTGCTGTTTAAAACTGTGAAAACCCTGCTCTCCTCTCGCAGTTTTAAACTGTGAAATTCCTGCTCTCCTCTCGCTGTTTTAAACTGTGAAAAACATGCTTTCCTCTCGCTGTTTTAAACTGTGAAATTCCTGCTCTCCTTTCGCTGTTTAAAACTGTGAAAAATCTGCTCTCCTCTCGCTGCTTTAAACTGTGAAATTCCTGCTCTCTTCCCGCTGTTTTAAACTGTGAAATTCCTTTTCGCCTCTCGCTGTTTTAAACTGTGAAAATCCCAGCTCTCCTCTCGCTGTTTTAAACTGTGAAAACCCTGCCTGCCTCTCGCTGTTTTAAACTGTGAAAACTCAGCTCTCCTCTCGCTGTTTTAAACTGTGAAAATAGTGCAGTCCTCTCGCTGTTTTAAACTGTGAAAAACCTGCTCTCCTCTCGCTGTTTTAAACTGTGAAAATCGTGCTGACCTCTCGCTGTTTTAAACAGTGAATAGCCGACTTTCATCTCGCTGTTTTAAACTGTGAAAAATCAGCTCTCCTCTCGCTGTTTTAAACTGTGAAAATAGTGCAGTCCTCTCGCTGTTTTAAACTGTGAAAATCCTGCTCTCCTCTCGCTGTTTTAAACTGTGAAATTCCTGCTCTCCTCTCGCTGTTTTAAACTGTGAAAACCCTGGGTGTCCGCACGCTGTTTTAAACTGTGAAATTCCTGGGTCTCCAGTCGCTGTTTTAAACTGTGAAATTCCTGCTCTCCTCTCGCAGTTTTAAACTGTGAAATTCCTGCTCTCCTCTCGCTGTTTTAAATTGTGAAAAACCTGCTCTCCTCTCGCTGCTTTAAACTGTGAAATTCCTGCTCTCCTCTCGCTGTATTAAATTGTGAAATTCCTGCTCACCTCTTGCTGCTTTAAACTGGGAAAACCCTGCACTCCTCTTGCTGTTTTAAACTGTGAAAACCCTGCTCACCTCTCGTTGTTTTAAACTGTTTAAATCCTGCTCACCACTCGTTTTAAACTGTGGAAAACCTGCTCTCCTCTCGCTGTTTTAAACAGTGAAAACCCTGCCTTCCTCTCGCTATTTTAAACTGTGAAATTCTTGCCCTCCTCTCGCTATTTTAAACTGTAAAAATCCTGGTCGCCTCTTGCTGTTTTAAACTGTGAAATTCCTGCTCTCCTCTCGCTGTTTTAAACTGTGAAATTCCTGCTCTCCTCTCGCTGTTTTAAAGTGTGAAAATCCCGATGTCGTCTCGCAGTGTTAAACTGTGAAAATCCCGCTCTCCCCTCGCTATTTTGAACTGTGAAAATCCGTCCCTCTTGTGTTGTTTGAAACAGTGAAAACCCAGCTCTCCATTCGATGTTTTGAACTGTGAAAATGCCGCCTTCCTCTCGCTGCTTTAATCTGTGTAAATCCCGGCCTATCTCACGTTGTTATAAATTGTGAAAAACGGGCTCTCCTCTCTCTGTTTTAAACTATGAAAACCCTGCTCCTCTCTCGCTGTTTTAAACAGTGAAAATTGTGCTGTCCTCTCGCTGTTTTAAACAGTGAAATTCGTGCTGTCCTCTCGCTGTTTTTAACTGTGAAATTCCTGCTCTCCTCTTGCTGTTTTAAACTGGGAAAAACATGCTTTCCTCTCGCTGTTTTAAACTGTGAAATTCCTGCTCTCCTCTCGCTGTTTAAAACTGTGAAAAATCTGCTCTCCTCTCGCTGCTTTAAACTGTGAAATTCCTGGGTCTCCAGTCGCTGTTTTAAACTGTGAAATTCCTGCTCTCCTCTCGCAGTTTTAAACTGTGAAATTCCTGCTGTCCTCTCGCTGTTTTAAACTGTGAAAAACATGCTTTCCTCTCGCTGTTTTAAACTGTGAAATTCCTGCTCTCCTCTCGCTGTTTAAAACTGTGAAAAATCTGCTCTCCTCTCGCTGCTTTAAACTGTGAAATTCCTGCTCTCCTCTCGCTGTTTTAAACTGTGAAATTCCTTTTCGCCTCTCGCTGTTTTAAACTGTGAAAATCCCAGCTCTCCTCTCGCTGTTTTAAACTGTGAAAACCCTGCCTGCCTCTCGCTGTTTTAAACTGTGAAAACTCAGCTCTCCTCTCGCTGTTTTAAACTGTGAAAATAGTGCAGTCCTCTCGCTGTTTTAAACTGTGAAAAACCTGCTCTCCTCTCGCTGTTTTAAACTGTGAAAATCGTGCTGACCTCTCGCTGTTTTAAACAGTGAATAGCCGACTATCATCTCGCTGTTTTAAACTGTGAAAACTCAGCTCTCCTCTCGCTGTTTTAAACTGTGAAAATAGTGCAGTCCTCTCGCTGTTTTAAACTGTGAAAATTCTGCTCTCCTCTCGCTGTTTTAAACTGTGAAATTCCTGCTCTCCTCTCGCTGTTTTAAACTGTGAAAACCCTGGGTCTCCGCACGCTGTTTTAAACTGTGAAATTCCTGGGTCTCCAGTCGCTGTTTTAAACTGTGAAATTCCTGCTCTCCTCTCGCTGTTTTAAACTGTGAAATTCCTGCTCTCCCCTCGCTGTTTTAAACTGTGAAAACCCTGCTCTCCTCTCGCTTTTTTAAACTGTGAAATTCCTGCTCTCCTCTCGCTGTTTTAAGCTGTGAAATTCGTGCTCAGCTCTCGCTGTTTTAAACTGTGAAAACCCTGCTCTCCTCTCGCAGTTTTAAACTGTGAAATTCCTGCTCTCCTCTCGGTGTTTTAAACTGTGAAAATCCTGGGTCTCCGCATGCTGTTTTAAACTGTGAAAACCCTGCTCTCCTCTCGCTGTTTTAAACTGTGAAAAACCTGCTCTCCTCTTGCTGTTTTAAACTGTGAAAATTCTGCTTTCCTCCTGCCGTTTGAAACTTTGAAAATCCCGTCTCTCCTCTCGCTGTTTTAAACAGTGAAAATCCTGCTCTCCTCTCGCTGTTTTAAACAGTGAAAATCCTGCTCTCCTCTCGCTGTTTTAAACTGTGAAATTCCTGCTCTCCTCTCGCTGTTTTAAACTGTGAAATTCCTGCTCTCCACTCGCTGTTTTAATCCGTGAATATTCTTCTCTCCTCTCGCTGAATTAAACTGTGAAAATCTTGGCTCTCCTCTCGCTGTCTTAAAATGCAAAATACCTGCTCTCCTCTGGCTGTTTGAAACAGTGAAAATCCTGCTCTCCTCTGGCTGTTTTAAACTGTGAAAATCCCAGCTCTCCACTCGCTGTTTTAAGCTGTGAAAATCCTGCTAGCATCTCGCTGTTATAAACTGTGAAATTCCTGCTCTCCTCTCGGTGTTTTAAACTGTGAAAATCCCAGCTCTACTCTCGCTGTTTTAAACAGTGAAAATCCTGCTCTCCTCTCGCTGTTTTAAATTGTGAATATCCGTCTCCCCTCTCGCTGTTTTAAACTGTGAATATCCGGCTCCCCTCTCGCTTCTTTAAACTGTGAATATCCGGCTCCCCTCTCGCTTCTTTAAACTGTGAAATTCCTGCTCTCCTTTCGCTGTTTTAAACTGTGAAAATCCAGCTTACCTCTTGCTGTTTGTACACGGTGAAAATCATGCTCTCTTCTGGCTGTTTCAATACTGTGAAAATCCCGGCTCTTCTTTCGCTGTTTAAAACTGTGAAAATCCTGCTCTCCTCTCACTGTTTAAAACTGCGAAAATCCTTCTTCCCTCTCGTTGTTTTAAACTGTGAAAATTAAGCCGTCACTTGCGGTTTTAAACTGTGAAAATACTGCACTCCTCTCGCTGTTTTATTCTGTGAAAATCATGCTCTTCTCTCGCTGTTTTAACCTGTGAAAACCCTGCTCTCCTCTCGCTGTTTTAAAATGCGAAAATCCTGGCCAACATCTCCCTGTTTTCAACTGTGAAGACCGTAGCACTCCTCTCGCTGTTTCAAACGGTAAAAATCACAGCTCGCCTCTCGTTGTTTTATGCTGTGCAAATCCTGACCCCTCTCGCTGTTTTAATCTTGTAAAATCCTGCTCTACAATTGCTGTTTTAAAATGTGAAAATCCAGCTCAACTCTCGCCATTTTCAACTGTGAATATCCGGCTCTCCTCTCACTGTTTTAAACTGTGAATATACTGCTTTCATCTCGCTGTTTTATACTGTGAAAATCCAGCTCTCCTCTGGGTGTTTTCAATTGTGAAATTCCCAGCTCTCCACTCGCTTGTTTAAACTGTGAAAATCCTCAGCCTCTTTTGCTGTTCTAAACTCTGAAAATCCTGCTCTCCTCTCGCTGTTTTAAACTGTGAAAATTCTGCTTTCCTCCCACCATTTGAAACTTTTAAAATCCCGGCTCTCCTCTTTCTGTTTTAAACTGTGAAAATCCTGCTCTCCTCTCGTTGTTTTAAACTGTGAAAATCAGGCTCTCCTCTCACCGTTTCAAACTGTGAAAATCCTGCTCTCCACTCGCTGTTTGACACTGTGAAAATCCTGCTCTCCTCTCGTTGTTTTAAACTGTGAAAATCAGGCTCTCCTCTCACCGTTTCAAACTGTGAAAATCCTGCTCTCCACTCGCTGTTTGACACTGTGAAAATCCTACTCTCCTCTCGCTGTTTTAAACTGTGAAAATTCTGCTTTCCTCCTGCCGTTTGAAACTTTGAAAAATCCCGTCTCTCCTCTCGCTGTTTTAAACAGTGAAAATCCTGCTCTCCTCTCGCTGTTTTAAACAGTGAAAATCCTGCTCTCCTCTCGCTGTTTTAAACTGTGAAATTCCTGCTCTCCTCTCGCTGTTTTAAACTGTGAAATTCCTGCTCTCCACTCGCTGTTTTAATCCGTGAATATTCTTCTCTCCTCTCGCTGAATTAAACTGTGAAAATCTTGGCTCTCCTCTCGCTGTCTTAAAATGCAAAATACCTGCTCTCCTCTGGCTGTTTGAAACAGTGAAAATCCTGCTCTCCTCTGGCTGTTTTAAACTGTGAAAATCCCAGCTCTCCACTCGCTGTTTTAAGCTGTGAAAATCCTGCTAGCATCTCGCTGTTATAAACTGTGAAATTCCTGCTCTCCTCTCGGTGTTTTAAACTGTGAAAATCCCAGCTCTACTCTCGCTGTTTTAAACAGTGAAAATCCTGCTCTCCTCTCGCTGTTTTAAATTGTGAATATCCGTCTCCCCTCTCGCTGTTTTAAACTGTGAATATCCGGCTCCCCTCTCGCTTCTTTAAACTGTGAATATCCGGCTCCCCTCTCGCTTCTTTAAACTGTGAAATTCCTGCTCTCCTTTCGCTGTTTTAAACTGTGAAAATCCAGCTTACCTCTTGCTGTTTGTACACGGTGAAAATCATGCTCTCTTCTGGCTGTTTCAATACTGTGAAAATCCCGGCTCTTCTTTCGCTGTTTAAAACTGTGAAAATCCTGCTCTCCTCTCACTGTTTAAAACTGCGAAAATCCTTCTTCCCTCTCGTTGTTTTAAACTGTGAAAATTAAGCCGTCACTTGCGGTTTTAAACTGTGAAAATACTGCACTCCTCTCGCTGTTTTATTCTGTGAAAATCATGCTCTTCTCTCGCTGTTTTAACCTGTGAAAACCCTGCTCTCCTCTCGCTGTTTTAAAATGCGAAAATCCTGGCCAACATCTCCCTGTTTTCAACTGTGAAGACCGTAGCACTCCTCTCGCTGTTTCAAACGGTAAAAATCACAGCTCGCCTCTCGTTGTTTTATGCTGTGCAAATCCTGACCCCTCTCGCTGTTTTAATCTTGTAAAATCCTGCTCTACAATTGCTGTTTTAAAATGTGAAAATCCAGCTCAACTCTCGCCATTTTCAACTGTGAATATCCGGCTCTCCTCTCACTGTTTTAAACTGTGAATATACTGCTTTCATCTCGCTGTTTTATACTGTGAAAATCCAGCTCTCCTCTGGGTGTTTTCAATTGTGAAATTCCCAGCTCTCCACTCGCTTGTTTAAACTGTGAAAATCCTCAGCCTCTTTTGCTGTTCTAAACTCTGAAAATCCTGCTCTCCTCTCGCTGTTTTAAACTGTGAAAATTCTGCTTTCCTCCCACCATTTGAAACTTTTAAAATCCCGGCTCTCCTCTTTCTGTTTTAAACTGTGAAAATCCTGCTCTCCTCTCGTTGTTTTAAACTGTGAAAATCAGGCTCTCCTCTCACCGTTTCAAACTGTGAAAATCCTGCTCTCCACTCGCTGTTTGACACTGTGAAAATCCTACTCTCCTCTCGCTGTTTTAAACTGTGAAAATTCTGCTTTCCTCCTGCCGTTTGAAACTTTGAAAATCCCGTCTCTCCTCTCGCTGTTTTAAACAGTGAAAATCCTGCTCTCCTCTCGCTGTTTTAAACAGTGAAAATCCTGCTCTCCTCTCGCTGTTTTAAACTGTGAAATTCCTGCTCTCCTCTCGCTGTTTTAAACTGTGAAATTCCTGCTCTCCACTCGCTGTTTTAATCCGTGAATATTCTTCTCTCCTCTCGCTGAATTAAACTGTGAAAATCTTGGCTCTCCTCTCGCTGTCTTAAAATGCAAAATACCTGCTCTCCTCTGGCTGTTTGAAACAGTGAAAATCCTGCTCTCCTCTGGCTGTTTTAAACTGTGAAAATCCCAGCTCTCCACTCGCTGTTTTAAGCTGTGAAAATCCTGCTAGCATCTCGCTGTTATAAACTGTGAAATTCCTGCTCTCCTCTCGGTGTTTTAAACTGTGAAAATCCCAGCTCTACTCTCGCTGTTTTAAACAGTGAAAATCCTGCTCTCCTCTCGCTGTTTTAAATTGTGAATATCCGTCTCCCCTCTCGCTGTTTTAAACTGTGAATATCCGGCTCCCCTCTCGCTTCTTTAAACTGTGAATATCCGGCTCCCCTCTCGCTTCTTTAAACTGTGAAATTCCTGCTCTCCTTTCGCTGTTTTAAACTGTGAAAATCCAGCTTACCTCTTGCTGTTTGTACACGGTGAAAATCATGCTCTCTTCTGGCTGTTTCAATACTGTGAAAATCCCGGCTCTTCTTTCGCTGTTTAAAACTGTGAAAATCCTGCTCTCCTCTCACTGTTTAAAACTGCGAAAATCCTTCTTCCCTCTCGTTGTTTTAAACTGTGAAAATTAAGCCGTCACTTGCGGTTTTAAACTGTGAAAATACTGCACTCCTCTCGCTGTTTTATTCTGTGAAAATCATGCTCTTCTCTCGCTGTTTTAACCTGTGAAAACCCTGCTCTCCTCTCGCTGTTTTAAAATGCGAAAATCCTGGCCAACATCTCCCTGTTTTCAACTGTGAAGACCGTAGCACTCCTCTCGCTGTTTCAAACGGTAAAAATCACAGCTCGCCTCTCGTTGTTTTATGCTGTGCAAATCCTGACCCCTCTCGCTGTTTTAATCTTGTAAAATCCTGCTCTACAATTGCTGTTTTAAAATGTGAAAATCCAGCTCAACTCTCGCCATTTTCAACAGTGAATATCCGGCTCTCCTCTCACTGTTTTAAACTGTGAATATACTGCTTTCATCTCGCTGTTTTATACTGTGAAAATCCAGCTCTCCTCTGGGTGTTTTCAATTGTGAAATTCCCAGCTCTCCACTCGCTTGTTTAAACTGTGAAAATCCTCAGCCTCTTTTGCTGTTCTAAACTCTGAAAATCCTGCTCTCCTCTCGCTGTTTTAAACTGTGAAAATTCTGCTTTCCTCCCACCATTTGAAACTTTTAAAATCCCGGCTCTCCTCTTTCTGTTTTAAACTGTGAAAATCCTGCTCTCCTCTCGTTGTTTTAAACTGTGAAAATCAGGCTCTCCTCTCACCGTTTCAAACTGTGAAAATCCTGCTCTCCACTCGCTGTTTGACACTGTGAAAATCCTACTCTCCTCTCGCTGTTTTAAACTGTGAAAATTCTGCTTTCCTCCTGCCGTTTGAAACTTTGAAAATCCCGTCTATCCTCTCGCTGTTTTAAACAGTGAAAATCCTGCTCTCCTCTCGCTGTTTTAAACAGTAAAAATCCTGCTCTCCTCTCGCTGTTTTAAACTGTGAAATTCCTGCTCTCCTCTCGCTGTTTTAAACTGTGAAATTCCTGCTCTCCACTCGCTGTTTTAATCCGTGAATATTCTTCTCTCCTCTCGCTGAATTAAACTGTGAAAATCTTGGCTCTCCTCTCGCTGTCTTAAAATGCAAAATACCTGCTCTCCTCTGGCTGTTTGAAACAGTGAAAATCCTGCTCTCCTCTGGCTGTTTTAAACTGTGAAAATCCCAGCTCTCCACTCGCTGTTTTAAGCTGTGAAAATCCTGCGAGCATCTCGCTGTTATAAACTGTGAAATTCCTGCTCTCCTCTCGGTGTTTTAAACTGTGAAAATCCCAGCTCTACTCTCGCTGTTTTAAACAGTGAAAATCCTGCTCTCCTCTCGCTGTTTTAAATTGTGAATATCCGTCTCCCCTCTCGCTGTTTTAAACTGTGAATATCCGGCTCCCCTCTCGCTTCTTTAAACTGTGAATATCCGGCTCCCCTCTCGCTTCTTTAAACTGTGAAATTCCTGCTCTCCTTTCGCTGTTTTAAACTGTGAAAATCCAGCTTACCTCTCGCTGTTTGTACACGGTGAAAATCATGCTCTCTTCTGGCTGTTTCAATACTGTGAAAATCCCGGCTCTTCTTTCGCTGTTTAAAACTGTGAAAATCCTGCTCTCCTCTCACTGTTTAAAACTGCGAAAATCCTTCTTCCCTCTCGTTGTTTTAAACTGTGAAAATTAAGCCGTCACTTGCGGTTTTAAACTGTGAAAATACTGCACTCCTCTCGCTGTTTTATTCTGTGAAAATCATGCTCTTCTCTCGCTGTTTTAACCTGTGAAAACCCTGCTCTCCTCTCGCTGTTTTAAAATGCGAAAATCCTGGCCAACATCTCCCTGTTTTCAACTGTGAAGACCGTAGCACTCCTCTCGCTGTTTCAAACGGTAAAAATCACAGCTCGCCTCTCGTTGTTTTATGCTGTGCAAATCCTGACCCCTCTCGCTGTTTTAATCTTGTAAAATCCTGCTCTACAATTGCTGTTTTAAAATGTGAAAATCCAGCTCAACTCTCGCCATTTTCAACTGTGAATATCCGGCTCTCCTCTCACTGTTTTAAACTGTGAATATACTGCTTTCATCTCGCTGTTTTAAACTGTGAAAATTCTGCTTTCCTCCCACCATTTGAAACTTTTAAAATCCCGGCTCTCCACTTTCTGTTTTAAACTGTGAAAATCCTGCTCTCCTCTCGTTGTTTTAAACTGTGAAAATTCTGCTTTCCTCCTGCCGTTTGAAACTTTGAAAATCCCGTCTCTCCTCTCGCTGTTTTAAACAGTGAAAATCCTGCTCTCCTCTCGCTGTTTTAAACAGTGAAAATCCTGCTCTCCTCTCGCTGTTTTAAACTGTGAAATTCCTGCTCTCCTCTCGCTGTTTTAAACTGTGAAATTCCTGCTCTCCACTCGCTGTTTTAATCCGTGAATATTCTTCTCTCCTCTCGCTGAATTAAACTGTGAAAATCTTGGCTCTCCTCTCGCTGTCTTAAAATGCAAAATACCTGCTCTCCTCTGGCTGTTTGAAACAGTGAAAATCCTGCTCTCCTCTGGCTGTTTTAAACTGTGAAAATCCCAGCTCTCCACTCGCTGTTTTAAGCTGTGAAAATCCTGCTAGCATCTCGCTGTTATAAACTGTGAAATTCCTGCTCTCCTCTCGGTGTTTTAAACTGTGAAAATCCCAGCTCTACTCTCGCTGTTTTAAACAGTGAAAATCCTGCTCTCCTCTCGCTGTTTTAAATTGTGAATATCCGTCTCCCCTCTCGCTGTTTTAAACTGTGAATATCCGGCTCCCCTCTCGCTTCTTTAAACTGTGAATATCCGGCTCCCCTCTCGCTTCTTTAAACTGTGAAATTCCTGCTCTCCTTTCGCTGTTTTAAACTGTGAAAATCCAGCTTACCTCTTGCTGTTTGTACACGGTGAAAATCATGCTCTCTTCTGGCTGTTTCAATACTGTGAAAATCCCGGCTCTTCTTTCGCTGTTTAAAACTGTGAAAATCCTGCTCTCCTCTCACTGTTTAAAACTGCGAAAATCCTTCTTCCCTCTCGTTGTTTTAAACTGTGAAAATTAAGCCGTCACTTGCGGTTTTAAACTGTGAAAATACTGCACTCCTCTCGCTGTTTTATTCTGTGAAAATCATGCTCTTCTCTCGCTGTTTTAACCTGTGAAAACCCTGCTCTCCTCTCGCTGTTTTAAAATGCGAAAATCCTGGCCAACATCTCCCTGTTTTCAACTGTGAAGACCGTAGCACTCCTCTCGCTGTTTCAAACGGTAAAAATCACAGCTCGCCTCTCGTTGTTTTATGCTGTGCAAATCCTGACCCCTCTCGCTGTTTTAATCTTGTAAAATCCTGCTCTACAATTGCTGTTTTAAAATGTGAAAATCCAGCTCAACTCTCGCCATTTTCAACTGTGAATATCCGGCTCTCCTCTCACTGTTTTAAACTGTGAATATACTGCTTTCATCTCGCTGTTTTATACTGTGAAAATCCAGCTCTCCTCTGGGTGTTTTCAATTGTGAAATTCCCAGCTCTCCACTCGCTTGTTTAAACTGTGAAAATCCTCAGCCTCTTTTGCTGTTCTAAACTCTGAAAATCCTGCTCTCCTCTCGCTGTTTTAAACTGTGAAAATTCTGCTTTCCTCCCACCATTTGAAACTTTTAAAATCCCGGCTCTCCTCTTTCTGTTTTAAACTGTGAAAATCCTGCTCTCCTCTCGTTGTTTTAAACTGTGAAAATCAGGCTCTCCTCTCACCGTTTCAAACTGTGAAAATCCTGCTCTCCACTCGCTGTTTGACACTGTGAAAATCCTGCTCTCCTCTCGCTGTTTTAAACTGTGAAAATTCTGCTTTCCTCCTGCCGTTTGAAACTTTGAAAATCCCGTCTCTCCTCTCGCTGTTTTAAACAGTGAAAATCCTGCTCTCCTCTCGCTGTTTTAAACAGTGAAAATCCTGCTCTCCTCTCGCTGTTTTAAACTGTGAAATTCCTGCTCTCCTCTCGCTGTTTTAAACTGTGAAAATCCTGCTCACCTCTCACTGCTTTAAACTGTGAAAATCCTGCTCACTTCACGCTGTTTTAAACGGTGAAAATCACAGCTCTACTCTCGCTGTTTTAAACTGTGAAATTTTTGCTCTCCTCTCGGTGTTTTAAACAGTGAAAATCCTGCTCTCCTCTGGCTGTTTCAAAACTGTGAAAATCCCGTCTCCCCTCTCGCTGATTAAAACTGTGAAAACCCTGCTCTCCTCTCGGTGTTTTAAACTGTGAAAATCCTGCTCTCCTCTCGCTGTTTTAAACTGTGAAAATCCAGATGTCTCTCGCGGTTTTAAACTGTGAAAATACTGCACACCTCTCGCTGTTTTATATTGTGAAAATCGTGCTCTTCTCTCACAGATTTAACCTGTAAAAATCGCGCACTCCTCTCGCTGTTTTAACCTGTGAAAATTCTGCTGTCCTCTCGCTGTTTTAAAATGCAAAAATCCTAGCCAACATCTCCCTGTTTTCAACTGTGAAAATCGCAGCACTCCTCTCGGTGTTTGAAACGGTAAAAATCACAGCTCTCCTCTCGTTGTTTTCCACTGTGAAAATGCTGCTCTCCTCTCGCTGTTTTAAACTGTGAAATTCCTGCTCTCCACTCGCTGTTTTAATCCGTGAATATTCTTCTCTCCTCTCGCTGAATTAAACTGTGAAAATCTTGGCTCTCCTCTCGCTGTCTTAAAATGCAAAATACCTGCTCTCCTCTGGCTGTTTGAAACAGTGAAAATCCTGCTCTCCTCTGGCTGTTTTAAACTGTGAAAATCCCAGCTCTCCACTCGCTGTTTTAAGCTGTGAAAATCCTGCTAGCATCTCGCTGTTATAAACTGTGAAATTCCTGCTCTCCTCTCGCTGTTTTAAATTGTGAATATCCGTCTCCCCTCTCGCTGTTTTAAACTGTGAATATCCGGCTCCCCTCTCGCTTCTTTAAACTGTGAATATCCGTCTCCCCTCTCGCTTCTTTAAACTGTGAAATTCCTGCTCTCCTTTCGCTGTTTTAAACTGTGAAAATCCAGCTTACCTCTTGCTGTTTGTACACGGTGAAAATCATGCTCTCTTCTGGCTGTTTCAATACTGTGAAAATCCCGGCTCTTCTTTCGCTGTTTAAAACTGTGAAAATCCTGCTCTCCTCTCACTGTTTAAAACTGCGAAAATCCTTCTTCCCTCTCGTTGTTTTAAACTGTGAAAATTAAGCCGTCACTTGCGGTTTTAAACTGTGAAAATACTGCACTCCTCTCGCTGTTTTATTCTGTGAAAATCATGCTCTTCTCTCGCTGTTTTAACCTGTGAAAACCCTGCTCTCCTCTCGCTGTTTTAAAATGCGAAAATCCTGGCCAACATCTCCCTGTTTTCAACTGTGAAGACCGTAGCACTCCTCTCGCTGTTTCAAACGGTAAAAATCACAGCTCGCCTCTCGTTGTTTTATGCTGTGCAAATCCTGACCCCTCTCGCTGTTTTAATCTTGTAAAATCCTGCTCTACAATTGCTGTTTTAAAATGTGAAAATCCAGCTCAACTCTCGCCATTTTCAACTGTGAATATCCGGCTCTCCTCTCACTGTTTTAAACTGTGAATATACTGCTTTCATCTCGCTGTTTTATACTGTGAAAATCCAGCTCTCCTCTGGGTGTTTTCAATTGTGAAATTCCCAGCTCTCCACTCGCTTGTTTAAACTGTGAAAATCCTCAGCCTCTTTTGCTGTTCTAAACTCTGAAAATCCTGCTCTCCTCTCGCTGTTTTAAACTGTGAAAATTCTGCTTTCCTCCCACCATTTGAAACTTTTAAAATCCCGGCTCTCCTCTTTCTGTTTTAAACTGTGAAAATCCTGCTCTCCTCTCGTTGTTTTAAACTGTGAAAATCAGGCTCTCCTCTCACCGTTTCAAACTGTGAAAATCCTGCTCTCCACTCGCTGTTTGACACTGTGAAAATCCTACTCTCCTCTCGCTGTTTTAAACTGTGAAAATTCTGCTTTCCTCCTGCCGTTTGAAACTTTGAAAATCCCGTCTCTCCTCTCGCTGTTTTAAACAGTGAAAATCCTGCTCTCCTCTCGCTGTTTTAAACAGTGAAAATCCTGCTCTCCTCTCGCTGTTTTAAACTGTGAAATTCCTGCTCTCCTCTCGCTGTTTTAAACTGTGAAAATCCTGCTCACCTCTCACTGCTTTAAACTGTGAAAATCCTGCTCACTTCACGCTGTTTTAAACGGTGAAAATCACAGCTCTACTCTCGCTGTTTTAAACTGTGAAATTTTTGCTCTCCTCTCGGTGTTTTAAACAGTGAAAATCCTGCTCTCCTCTGGCTGTTTCAAAACTGTGAAAATCCCGTCTCCCCTCTCGCTGATTAAAACTGTGAAAACCCTGCTCTCCTCTCGGTGTTTTAAACTGTGAAAATCCTGCTCTCCTCTCGCTGTTTTAAACTGTGAAAATCCAGATGTCTCTCGCGGTTTTAAACTGTGAAAATACTGCACACCTCTCGCTGTTTTATATTGTGAAAATCGTGCTCTTCTCTCACAGATTTAACCTGTAAAAATCGCGCACTCCTCTCGCTGTTTTAACCTGTGAAAATTCTGCTGTCCTCTCGCTGTTTTAAAATGCAAAAATCCTAGCCAACATCTCCCTGTTTTCAACTGTGAAAATCGCAGCACTCCTCTCGGTGTTTGAAACGGTAAAAATCACAGCTCTCCTCTCGTTGTTTTCCACTGTGAAAATGCTGCTCTCCTCTCGCTGTTTTAAACTGTGAAATTCCTGCTCTCCACTCGCTGTTTTAATCCGTGAATATTCTTCTCTCCTCTCGCTGAATTAAACTGTGAAAATCTTGGCCCTCCTCTCGCTGTCTTAAAATGCAAAATACCTGCTCTCCTCTGGCTGTTTGAAACAGTGAAAATCCTGCTCTCCTCTGGCTGTTTTAAACTGTGAAAATCCCAGCTCTCCACTCGCTGTTTTAAGCTGTGAAAATCCTGCTAGCATCTCGCTGTTATAAACTGTGAAATTCCTGCTCTCCTCTCAGTGTTTTAAACTGTGAAAATCCCAGCTCTACTCTCGCTGTTTTAAACAGTGAAAATCCTGCTCTCCTCTCGCTGTTTTAAATTGTGAATATCCGTCTCCCCTCTCGCTGTTTTAAACTGTGAATATCCGGCTCCCCTCTCACTTCTTTAAACTGTGAAAATCTGGCTCTCCTCTCGCTGGTTTAAACTGTGAACAGCCAAGTTCACCTCTCACTCTTTTAATCTGTGGACACCCAAGCTCACCTCTCGCTGTTTTAAACTGTTAAAATTCTGCTTTCCTCCCGCTGTTTCATACATTTAAAATCCAGGCTCTCCTCTCGCTGTTTTAAACTGTGAAAATCCCAGCTCTACTCTCGCTGTTTTAAAATGCGAAAATCCTGGCCAACATCTCACTGTTTTCAACTGTGAAAATCACAGAACTCCTCTTGCTGTTTGAAACGGTAAAAATCACAGCTCTCCTCTCGTTGTTTTAAACTGTGAATATCCTGCTCACCTCGCATTGTTTTAAAGTGTGAAAATCCCAGCTCTACTCTCGCTGTTTTAAACTGTGAAAATCCTGCTCCCCTCTGGCTGCTTCAATACTGTGAAAATCCCAGCTCACCTCTCGCTGTTTTAAACTGTGAATATGTGGCTCTCCTCTCGCTGTTTTTAAACTGTAAAAATCCTGCTCTCCTCTCGCTGTTTTAAACTGTAAAAATCCTGCTCTCCTCTCGCTTTTTTAAATTGTAAAAATCCTGCTCACCTTTTGCTGTTTTAAACTGTGAAAATACCTGCTCCCCTCTGGCTGTTTTAAACTGTGAAAATCCCAGCTCACCTCTCACTGCTTTAAACTGTGAAAATCCTGCTCACTTCACGCTGTTTTAAACGGTGAAAATCACAGCTCTACTCTCGCTGTTTTAAACTGTGAAAAACCTGCTCACCTCTGGCTGTTTTAAACTGTGAAAATCCCAGCTCACCTCTCACTGCTTTAAACTGTGAAAATCCTGCTCACTGCACGCTGTTTTAAACGGTGAAAATCACAGCTCTACTCTCGCTGTTTTAAAACTGTGAAAATCCAGATGTCTCTCGCGGTTTTAAACTGTGAAAATACTGCACACCTCTCGCTGTTTTATATTGTGAAAATCGTGCTCTTCTCTCGCAGATTTAACCTGTGAAAATTCTGCTGTCCTCTCGCTGTTTTAAAATGCGAAAATCCTGGCCAACATTCCCTGTTTCAACTGTGAAAATCACAGCACTCCTCTCGGTGTTTGAAACGGTAAAAATTCCTGCTCTCCACTCGCTGTTTTAATCCGTGAATATCCTTCTCCCCTCTTGCTGAATTAAACTGTGAAAATACCTGCTCTCCTCTGGCTGTTTGAAACTGTGAAAATCCTGCTCTCCTCTCGCTGTTTTAAAGTGTGAAAATCCCAACTCTACTCTCGCTGTTTTAAACAGTGAAAATCCTGCTCCCCTCTTGCTGCTTCAATACTGTGAAAATCCCAGCTCACGCTCGCTGTTTTAAACTGTGAAAATCCTGCTCACCTCTCACTGCTTTAAACAGTGAAAATCCTGCTCACTTCACGCTGTTTTAAACGGTGAAAATCACAGCCCACCTCTCGCTGTTTTAAACAGTGAAAATCCTGCACCCCTCTGGCTGTTTCAAAACTGTGAAAATCCCGGCTCCCCTCTCGCTGATTAAAACTGTGAAAATCCTGCTCTCCTCTCGCTGTTTTAAACTGTGAAAATCCTGCTCTCCTCTCGCTGTTTTTAAACTGTGAAAATCCAGATGTCTCTCGCGGTTTTAAACTGTGAAAATACTGCACACCTCTCGCTGTTTTATATTGTGAAAATCGTGCTCTTCTCTCACAGATTTAACCTGTAAAAATCGTGCACTCCTCTCGCTGTTTTAACCTGTGAAATTCCTGCTTGCCTCTCGCTGTTTTAAAATGCAAAAATCCTAGCCAACATCTCCCTGTTTTCAACTGTGAAAATCGCAGCGCTCCTCTCGGTGTTTGAAACGGTAAAAATCACAGCTCTCCTCTCGTTGTTTTCCACTGTGAAAATGCTGCTCTCCTCTCGCTGTTTTAAACTGTGAAATTCCTGCTCTCCACTCGCTGTTTTAATCCGTGAATATTCTTCTCTCCTCTCGCTGAATTAAACTGTGAAAATCTTGGCTCTCCTCTCGCTGTCTTAAAATGCAAAATACCTGCTCTCCTCTGGCTGTTTGAAACAGTGAAAATCCTGCTCTCCTCTGGCTGTTTTAAACTGTGAAAATCCCAGCTCTCCACTCGCTGTTTTAAGCTGTGAAAATCCTGCTAGCATCTCGCTGTTATAAACTGTGAAATTCCTGCTCTCCTCTCGGTGTTTTAAACTGTGAAAATCCCAGCTCTACTCTCGCTGTTTTAAACAGTGAAAATCCTGCTCTCCTCTCGCTGTTTTAAATTGTGAATATCCGTCTCCCCTCTCGCTGTTTTAAACTGTGAATATCCGGCTCACCTCTCGCTTCTTTAAACTGTGAAAATCTGGCTCTTCTCTCGCTGTTTTAAACTGTGAAAATCCGTCTCCCCTCTCGGTGTTTTAAACTGTGAATATCCGGCTCCCCTCTCGCTTCTTTAAACTGTGAAAATCTGGCTCTCCTCTCGCTGTTTTAAAATGTGAACAGCCAAGTTCACCTCTCACTCTTTTAATCTGTGGACACCCAAGCTCACCTCTCGCTGTTTTAAATGGTTAAATTCTGCTTTCCTCCCGTTGTTTCATACATTTAAATTCCAGGCTCTCCTCTCGCTGTTTTAAACTGTGAAAATCCTGCTCAAGTCTCGCTGTTTTAAACTGTGAAATTCAGGGTCAGCTCTCACTGTTTTAAACTGAGAAAATCCTGCTCTCCTTTGGCTCTTTTAAAATGTGAAAATCCCAGCTCTCCTCTTGCTGTTTTAAACTGTGAATATCTGGCTCTCCTCTCGCTGTTTTAAACTGTGAAAATCCCAGCACACCTCTCGCTGTTTTAAACTGTGAATATGTGGCTCTCCTCTCGCTGTTTTAAACTGTGAAAATCCCAGCACACCTCTTGCTGTTTTAAACTGTGAATATCTGGCTCTCCTCTCGCTGCTTTAAACTGTGAAAATCCAGCTCAACTCTCACTGTTTTAAACTGTGAAAATCCTGCTCTCCTCTCGCTGTTTAAAACTGTGAAAATCCCGGCTCTCCTCTCGCTGTTTTAAACTGTGAAAATACTGCACACCTCTCGCTGTTTTATATTGTGAAAATCCTGCTTTCCTCTCGCTGTTTTAACCTGTGAAAATTCTGCTCTCCTCTCGCTGTTTTAAAATGCGAAAATCCTGGCCAACATCTCCCTGTTTTCAACTGTGAAAAAACTGCACAGCTCTCGCTGTTTTATATTGTGAAAATTGTGCTCTTCTGTCGCAGTTTTAACCTGTGAAAATCCTGCTTGCCTCTCGCTGTTTTAAAATGCGAAAATCCAGGCCAACATCTCCCTGTTTTCAACTGTGAAAATCACAGCACTCCTCTTGGTGTTTGAAACGGTAAAAATCAAAGCTCTCCTCTCCTTGTTTTACACTGTGAAAATGCAGCTCTCCTCTCGCTGTTTTAAACTGTGAAAATCGTGCTCACCTCGCATTGTTTTAAACTGCAAAAATCCCAGCTCTACTCTCGCTATTTTAAACTGTGAAATTCCTGCTCCCCACTCGCTGTTTTAATCCGTGAATATCCTTCTCTCCTCTCCCTGAATTAAACTGTGAAAATCCTGGCTCTCCTCTGGCTGTTTTAAACTGCAAAATACCTGCTCTCCTCTGGCTGTTTTAAACTGTGAAAATCCTGCTCTCCTCTCGCTGTTTGAAACAGTGAAAATCCTGCTTTCCTCTCACAGTTTTGAACTGTGAAAATCCCAGCTCCACTCTCGCTGTTTTAAACAGTGCAAATCCAGAGCTCCTCTGGCTGCGTCGATACTGTGAAAATCCCAGCTCACCTCTCGCTGTTTTAAACTGTGAAAATCCTGCTCTCCTCTCGCTGTTTTAAACAGTGAAAATCCTGCTCTCCTCTCGCTGTTTTAAACAGTGAAAATCCTGCTCACCTCTCACTGTTTTAAACAGTGAAAATCCTGCGCTCCTCTGGCTGTTTCGATACTGGGAAAATCCCAGCTCACCTCTCGCTGTTTTAAACTGTGAAAATCCGTCTCCCCTCCCGCTGTTTTAAACAGTGAAAATCCTGCTCTCCTCTCGCTGTTTTAAACAGTGAAAATCCTGCTCACCTCTCGCTGTTTTAAACAGTAAAAATCCTGCTCTCCTCTCGCTGTTTTAAACAGTAAAAATCCTGCGCTCCTCTGGCTGTTTCAAAACTGCGAAAATCCCAGCTCCTCTCTCGCTGATTAAAACTGTGAAAATCCTGCTCTCCTGTCGCTGTTTAAAACTGTAAAATTCCTGCTCTCCTCTCGCTGTTTTAAACTGTGAAAATCCTGCGTTCCTCTCGCTGTTTTAAACTGTGAAAATCCTGCTCTCCTCTCGCTGTTTTAAACTGTGAAAATCCTGCTCACCTCTGGCTGCTTCAATACTGTGAAAATCCTGCTCTCCTCTCGCTGTTTTAAACAGTGAAAAACCTGCTCACTTCTCACAGTTTTAAAGTGTGAAAATCTTGCTCTCCACTCGCTGTTTTAAATTGTAAAAATCCTGCTCTCCTCTCACTGCTTTAAACGGTGAAAATCCTGCTCTCCTCTGGCTCTTTTAAAATGTGAAAATCCCGGCTCTCCTCTCACTGTTTTAACCTGCGAAAATCCTGCTTCCCTCTCGCTGTTTTAACCTGTGAAAATGCTGCTCTCCTCTCGCTGTTTTAAACTGAGAAAATCCTGCTTCCCTCTCGCTGTTTTAAACTGTGAAAATCCAGATGTCTCTCGCGGTTTTAAACTGTGAAAATACTGCACACCTCTCGCTGTTTTATATTGTGAAAATCGTGCTTTTCTCTCGCAGATTTAACCTGTGAAAATCCTGCTCACTTCACGCTGCTTTAAACGTTGAAAATCCCAGCTCACCTCTCGCAGTTTTAAACTGTGAAATTCCTGCTCTCCTCTCGCAGTTTTAAACAGGAAAAATCCAGCGCTCCTCTGGCTGTTTCAAAACTGTGAAATTCCCGGCTCCCCTCTCGCTGATTAAAACTGTGAAAATCCTGCTCTCCTCTCGGTGTTTTAAACTGTGAAAATCCTGCTTTCCTCTCGCTGTTTTAACCTGTGAAAATTCTGCTCTCCTCTCGCTGTTTTAAAATGCTAAAATCCTGGCCAACATCTCCCTGTTTTCAACTGTGAAAATACTGCACACCTCTCGCTGTTTTATATTGTGAAAATCATGCTCTTCTCTCGCTATTTTAACCTGTGAAAATCCTGCTTGCCTGCGCTGTTTTAAAATGCGAAAATCCTGGCCAACATCTCCCTGTTTTCAACTGTGAAAATCACAGGACTGCTCTTGGTGTTTGAAACGGTAAAAATCAAAGCTCTCCTCTCGTTGTTTTACACTGTGAAAATGCTGCTCTCCTCTCGCTGTTTTAAACTGTGAAAATCCTGCTCACCTCGCATTGTTTTAAACTGCGAAAATCCCAGCTCTACTCTCGCTGTTTTAATCTGTGAAATTCCTGCTCCCCACTCGCTGTTTTAATCCGTGAATATCCTTCTCTCCTCTCGCTGAATTAAACTGTGAAAATCCTGGCTCTCCTCTGGCTGTTTAAAACTGCAAAATACCTGCTCTTCTCTGGCTGTTTTAAACTGTGAAAATCCTGCTCTCCTCTCGCTGTTGGAAACAGTGAAAATCCTGCTCTCCTCTCGCTGTTTTAAACTGTGAAAATCCTGCACTCCTCTCGCTGTTTTAAAATGTGAAAATCCCAGCTCTCCTCTCACTGTTTTAAACGGTGAAAATCCTGCTCCCCTCTCACTGTTTTAAACTGTGAAAATCATGCTTCCCTCTCGCTGTTTTAAACGGTGAAAATCATGCTTCCATCTCGCTGTTTAAAACTGTGAAAATCCCAGCTCTCCTCTCGCTGTTTTAAACTGTGAAATTGCTGCTCTCCACTCGCAATTTAATCCGAGAATATCCTTCTCTCCTCTCGTTGAATTAAACTGTGAAATTACCTGCTCCCCTCTGGCTGCTTCAATACTGTGAAAATCCCAGCTCACCTCTCGCTGTTTTAAACTGTGAAAATCCTGCTCTCTGCTCGCTGTTTTAAACGGTGAAAATCCCAGCTCACCTCTCGCTGTTTTAAACTGTGAATATCGGGCTCTCCTCTCGCTGTTTTAAACTGTGAAAATCCTGCTCTCCTCTGGCTCTTTTAAAATGTGAAAATCCCGGCTCTCCTCTCACTGTTTCAAACTGCGAAAATCCTGCTTCCCTCTCGCTGTATTAAACTGTGAAAATCCAGATGTCTCTCGGTGTTTTAAACTGTGAAAATACTGCACACCTCTCGCTGTTTTATATTGTGAAAATCCTGCTCTTCTCTCGCCGATTTAACCTGTGAAAATTCCGCTGTCCTCTCGCTGTTTTAAAATGCGAAAATCCTGGCCAACATCTCCCTGTTTTCAACTGTGAAAATCGCAGCACTCCTCTCGCTGTTTCAAACGGTAAAAATCACAGCTCTCATCTCGTTGTTTTAAACTGTGAAAATCCTGCTCTCTGCTCGCTGTTTTAACCTGTGAAAATCCTGCTCTACTCTCGCTGTTTTAAACTGTGAAAATCCTGCTCCCCTCTGTCTGCTTCAATACTGTGAAAATCCCAGCTCACCTCTCGCTGTTTTAAACTGTGGAATTCCTGCTCTCCTCTCGCTGTTTTAAACAGTGAAAATCCTGCTCAACTCTCGCTGTTTTAAACTGTGAAATTCAGGGTCAACTCTCACTGTTTTAAACTGTGAAAATCCTGCTCTCCTCTGGCTCTTTTAAAATGTGAAAATCCCGGCTCTCCTCTCACAGTTTTAAACTGCGAAAATCCTGCTTCCCTCTCGCTGTTTTAAACTGTGAAAATCCAGATGTCTCTCACTGTTTTAACCTGTGAAAATCCTGCTGTCCTCTCGCTGTTTTAAAATGCGAAAATCCTGGCCAACATTCCCTGTTTTCAACTGTGAAAATCACAGTACTCCTCTCGGTGTTTGAAACGGTAAAAATCACAGCTCTCCTCTCGTTGTTTTACACTGTGAAAATCGTGCTCACCTCGCATTGTTTTAAAGTGTGAAAATCCGGCTCTCTGCTCGCTGTTTTAAACAGTGAAAATCCTGCTCCCCTCTGGCTGCTTCAATACTGTGAAAATCCCGGCTCCCCTCTCGCTGATTAAAACTGTGAAAATCCTGCTCTCCTCTCGGTGTTTTAAACTGTGAAAATCCTGCTTTCCTCTCGCTGTTTTAAAATGTGAAAATTCCAGCTCTACTCTCGCTGTTTTAAACGGTGAAAATCCTGCTCCCCTCTCACTGTTTTAAACTGTGAAAATCCTGCTTCCCTCTCGCTGCTTTAAACGGTGAAAATCATGCTTCCCTCTCGCTGTTTTAAACTGTGAAATTCCTGCTCTCCACTCGCAATTTAATCCGTGAATATCCTTCTCTCCTCTCGTTGAATTAAACTGCGAAATTACCTGCTCCCCTCTGGCTGCTTCAATACTGTGAAAATCCATGCTCACCTCTCGCTGTTTTAAACAGTGAAAACCCTGCTCTCCGCTCACTGTTTTAAACTGTGAAAATCCTGCTCTCCTCTCGCTGTTTTAAACTGTGAAATTCAGGGTCAGCTCTCACTGTTTTAAACTGTGAAAATCCGGCTCTCCTCTGGCTGTTTTAAACTGTGAAAATCCAGATGTCTCTCGCGGTTTTAAACTGTGAAAATACTGCACACCTCTCGCTGTTTTATATTGTGAAAATCATGCTCTTCTCTCGCAGATTTAACCTGTGAAAATTCCGCTGTCCTCTCGCTGTTTTAAATTGCGAAAATCCTGGCCAACATCTCCCTGTTTTCAACTGTAAAAATCGCAGCAGTCCTCTCGCTGTTTGAAACGGGAAAAATCACAGCTCTCCTCTCGCTGTTTTAAACTGTGAATATCTGGCTCTCCTCTCGCTGTTTTAAAATGTGAAAATCCCAGCTCTACTCTCACTGTTTTAAACTCTGAAAATCCTGCTCTCCTCTGGCTCTTTTAAAATGTGAAAATCCCGGCTCTCCTCTCACTGTTTTAAACTGAGAAAATCCTGCTTCCCTCTCGCTGTTTTAAACTGTGAAAATCCAGATGTCTTTCGCGGTTTTAAACTGTGAAAATACTGCACAGCTCTCGCGGTTTTATATTGTGAAAATCCTGCTCTTCTCTGGCTGTTTTAACCTGTGAAACTCCTGCTTGCCTCTCGCTGTTTTAAAATGCGAAAATCCTGGCCAACATTCCCTGTTTTCAACTGTGAAAATCACAGTACTCCTCTCGGTGTTTGAAACGGTAAAAATCACAGCTCTCCTCTCGTTGTTTTAGACAGTGAAAATCGTGCTCACCTCGCATTGTTTTAAAGTGTGAAAATCCGGCTCTCTGCTCGCTGTTTTAAACAGTGAAAATCCTGCTCCCCTCTGGCTGCTTCAATACTGTGAAAATCCCAGCTCACCTCTCGCTGTTTTAAACTGTGAAATTCCTGCTCTCCTTTCGCTGTTTTAAACAGTGAAAATCCTGCGCTCCACTGGCTGTTTCAAAACTGTGAAAATCCCGGCTCCCCTCTCGCTGATTAAAACTGTGAAAATCCTGCTCTCCTCTCGGTGTTTTAAACTGTGAAAATCTTGCTCTCCTCTCGCTGTTTTAAACTGTGAAATTCCTGCTCTCCTCTCGCTGTTTTAAACTGTGAAAATCCTGCTCACTTATCACAGTTTTAAAATGTGAAAATCCCAGCTCTACTCTCGCTGTTTTAAACGGTGAAAATCCTGCTCCCCTCTCACTGTTTTAAACTGTGAAAATCCCTTCTCACCTCTCGCTGTTTAAAACTGTGAAAATCCCAGCTCTACTCTCGCTGTTTTAAACTGTGAAATTCCTGCTCTCCACTCGCAATTTAATCCGTGAATATCCTTCTCTCCTCTCGTTGAATTAAACTGGGAAATTACCTGCTCCCCTCTGGCTGCTTCAATACTGTGAAAATCCCAGCTCACCTCTCGCTGTTTTAAACTGTGAATATCCTGCTCTCTGCTCGCTGTTTTAAACTTTGAAAATCCTGCTCTCCTCTCACTGTTTTAAACCGTGAAAATCCCAGCTCGATTCTCGCTGTTTTAAACTGTGAAATTCCTGCTCACCTCTCACTGTTTTAAACAGTAAAAATCCAGCGCTCCTCTGGCTGCTTCAAAACTGTGAAATTCCCGGCTCCCCTCTCGCTGATTAAAACTGTGAAAATCCTGCTCTCCTCTCGGTGTTTTAAACTGTGAAAATCCTCCTTTCCTCTCGCTGTTTTAAACTGTGAAAATGCTGCTCACTTCTCACAGTTTTAAAGGGTGCAAATTCCAGCTCTACTCTCGCTGTTTTAAACTGTGAAATTCCTGCTCTCCACTCGCAATGTAATCCGTGAATATCCTTCTCTCCTCTAGTTGAATTAAACTGTGAAATTACCTGTTCTCCTCTGGCTGCTCCAATACTGTGAAAATCCCAGCTCACCTCTCGCTGCTTCAAACTGTGAAAATCCTGCTCTCCGCTCGCTGTTTTAAATGGTGAAAGTCCCAGCTCACCTCTCGCTGTTTTAAACTGTGAATATCGGGCTCTCCTCTCGCTGTTTTAAACTGTGAAAATCCTGCTCTCCTCTGGCTCTTTTAAAATGTGAAAATCCCGGCTCTCCTCTCACTGTTTCAAACTGCGAAAATCCTGCTTCCCTCTCGCTGTATTAAACTGTGAAAATCCAGATGTCTCTCGGTGTTTTAAACTGTGAAAATACTGCACACCTCTCGCTGTTTTATATTGTGAAAATCGTGCTCTTCTCTCGCTTTTTTAAACTGTGAAAATCCAGCTCCCCTCTGGCTGCTTCAATACTGTGAAAATCCCAGCTCACCTCTCGCAGTTTTAAACTGTGAAATTCCTGCTCTCCTTTCGCTGTTTTAAACAGTGAAAATCCTGCGCTCCACTGGCTGTTTCAAAACTGTGAAAATCCCGGCTCCCCTCTCGCTGATTAAAACTGTGAAAATCCTGCTCTCTTCTCGGTGTTTTAAACTGTGAAAATCCTGCTCTCCTCTCGCTGTTTTAAACTGTGAAATTCCTGCTCTCCTCTCGCTGTTTTAAACTGTGAAAATCCTGCTCACTTATCACAGTTTTAAAATGTGAAAATCCCAGCTCTCCTCTTGCTGTTTTAAACGGTGAAAATCCTGCTCCCCTCTCACTGTTTTAAACTGTGAAAATCCATTCTCACCTCTCGCTGTTTAAAACTGTGAAAATCCCAGCTCTACTCTCGCTGTTTTAAACTGTGAAATTCCTGCTCTCCTCTCGCTGTTTTAAACTGTGAAATTCCTGCTCTCCACTCGCAATTTAATCGGTGAATATCCTTCTCTCCTCTCGTTGAATTAAACTGCGAAATTATCTGCTCCCCTCTGGCTGCTTCAATACTGTGAAAATCCCAGCTCACCTCTCGCTGTTTTAAACTTTGAAAATCCTGCTCTCCTCTCACTGTTTTAAACCGTGAAAATCCCAGCTCGACTCTCGCTGTTTTAAACTGTGAAATTCCTGCTCTCCTCTCGCTGTTTTAAACAGTAAAAATCCAGCGCTCCTCTGGCTGTTTCAAAACTGTGAAATTCCCGGCTCCCCTCTCATTGATTAAAACTGTGAAAATCCTGCTCTCCTCTCGGTGTTTTAAACTGTGAAAATCCTCCTTTCCTCTCGCTGTTTTAAACTGTGAAAATCCTGCTCACTTCTCACAGTTTTAAAGGGTGCAAATTCCAGCTCTACTCTCGCTGTTTTAAACAGTGAAAATCCTGCTCCCCTCTGTCTGCTTCAATACTGTGAAAATCCCAGCTCACCTCTCGCTGTTTTAAACTATGAAATTCCTGCTCACTTCACGCTGTTTTAAACGGTTAAAATCACAGCTCTGCTCTCGCTGTTTTAAACTGTGGAATTCCTGCTCTCCTCTCGCTGTTTTAAACAGTGAAAATCCTGCTCAACTCTCGCTGTTTTAAACTGTGAAATTCAGGGTCAACTCTCACTGTTTTAAACTGTGAAAATCCTGCTCTCCTCTGGCTCTTTTAAAATGTGAAAATCCCGGCTCTCCTCTCACTGTTTTAAACTGAGAAAATCCTGCTTCCCTCTCGCTGTTTTAAACTGTGAAAATCCAGATGTCTCTCACTGTTTTAACCTGTGAAAATCCTGCTGTCCTCTCGCTGTTTTAAAATGCGAAAATCCTGGCCAACATTCCCTGTTTTCAACTGTGAAAATCAAAGTACTCCTCGCGGTGTTTGAAACGGTAAAAATCACAGCTCTCCTCTCGTTGTTTCACACTGTGAAAATCGTGCTCACCTCGCATTGTTTTAAAGTGTGAAAATCCGGCTCTCTGCTCGCTGTTTTAAACAGTGAAAATCCTGCTCCCCTCTGGCTGCTTCAATACTGTGAAAATCCCGACTCCCCTCTCGCTGATTAAAACTGTGAAAATCCTGCTCTCCTCTCGGTGTTTTAAACTGTGAAAATCCTGCTTTCCTCTCGCTGTTTTAAAATGTGAAAATTCCAGCTCTACTCTCGCTGTTTTAAACGGTGAAAATCCTGCTCTCCTCTCACTGTTTTAAACTGTGAAAATCATGCTTCCCTCTCGCTGTTTAAAACTGTGAAAATCCCAGCTCTACTCTCACTGTTTTAAACTGTGAAATTCCTGCTCTCCACTCGCAATTTAATCCGTGAATATCCTTCTCTCCTCTCGTTGAATTAAACTGTGAAATTACCTGCTCCCCTCTGGCTGCTTCAATACTGTGAAAATCCCAACTCACCTCTCGATTTTTTAAACTGTGAAAATCCTGCTCTCCGCTCGCTGTTTTAAACAGTGAAAATCCCAGCTCACCTCTCGCTGTTTTAAACTGTGAATATCGGGCTCTCCTCTCGCTGTTTTAAACTGTGAAAATCCTGCTCTCCTCTGGCTCTTTTAAAATGTGAAAATCCCGGCTCTCCTCTCACTGTTTCAAACTGCGAAAATCCTGCTTCCCTCTCGCTGTATTAAACTGTGAAAATCCAGATGTCTCTCGGTGTTTTAAACTGTGAAAATACTGCACACCTCTCGCTGTTTTATATTGTGAAAATCCTGCTCTTCTCTCGCAGATTTAACCTGTGAAAATTCCGCTGTCCTCTCGCTGTTTTAAAATGCGAAAATCTAGGCCAACATCTCCCTGTTTTCAACTATGAAAATCGCAGCACTCCTCTCGGTGTTTCAAACGGTAAAAATCACAGCTCTCCTCTCGTTGTTTTAAACTGTGAAAATCCTGCTCTCTGCTTGCTGTTTTAAACTGTGAAAATCCTGCTCTACTCTCGCTGTTTTAAACAGTGATAATCCTGCTCCCCTCTGTCTGCTTCAATACTGTGAAAATCCCAGCTCACCTCTCGCTGTTTTAAACTATGAAATTCCTGCTCACTTCACGCTGTTTTAAACGGTTAAAATCACAGCTCTACTCTCGCTGTTTTAAACTGTGGAATTCCTGCTCTCCTCTCGCTGTTTTAAACAGTGAAAATCCTGCTCAACTCTCGCTGTTTTAAACTGTGAAATTCAGGGTCAACTCTCACTGTTTTAAACTGTGAAAATCCTGCTCTCCTCTGGCTCTTTTAAAATGTGAAAATCCCGGCTCTCCTCTCACTGTTTTAAACTGAGAAAATCCTGCTTCCCTCTCGCTGTTTTAAACTGTGAAAATCCAGATGTCTCTCACTGTTTTAACCTGTGAAAATCCTGCTGTCCTCTCGCTGTTTAAAAATGCGAAAATCCTGGCCAACATTCCCTGTTTTCAACTGTGAAAATCACAGTACTCCTCTCGGTGTTTGAAACGGTAAAAATCACAGCTCTCCTCTCGTTGTTTTACACTGTGAAAATCGTGCTCACCTCGCATTGTTTTAAAGTGTGAAAATCCGGCTCTCTGCTCGCTGTTTTAAACAGTGAAAATCCTGCTCCCCTCTGGCTGCTTCAATACTGTGAAAATCCCGGCTCCCCTCTCGCTGAATAAAACTGTGAAAATCCTGCCCTCCTCTCGGTGTTTTAAACTGTGAAAATCCTGCTTTCCTCTCGCTGTTTTAAAATGTGAAAATTCCAGCTCTACTCTCGCTGTTTTAAACGGTGAAAATCCTGCTCCCCTCTCACTGTTTTAAACTGTGAAAATCCTGCTTCCCTCTCGCTGTTTTAAACTGTGAAATTCAGGGTCAGCTCTCACTGTTTTAAACTGTGAAAATCCGGCTCTCCTCTGGCTGTTTTAAACTGTGAAAATCCAGATGTCTCTCGCGGTTTTAAACTGTGAAAATACTGCACAACTCTCGCTGTTTTATATTGTGAAAATCGTGCTCTTCTCTCGCAGATTTAACCTGTGAAAATTCCGCTGTCCTCTCGCTGTTTTAAATTGCGAAAATCCTGGCCAACATCTCCCTGTTTTCAACTGTGAAAATCGCAGCACTCCTCTCGCTGTTTGAAATGGGAAAAATCACAGCTCTCCTCTCGCTGTTTTAAACTGTGAATTTCTGGCTCTCCTCTCGCTGTTTTAAACTGTGAAAATCCCAGCTCTACTCTCACTGTTTTAAACTCTGAAAATCCTGCTCTCCTCTGGCTCTTTTAAAATGTGAAAATCCCGGCTCTCCTCTCACTGTTTTAAACTGAGAAAATCCTGCTTCCCTCTCGCTGTTTTAAACTGTGAAAATCCAGATGTCTCTCGCGGTTTTAAACTGTGAAAATACTGCACACCTCTCGCTGTTTTATATTGTGAAAATCCTGATCTTCTCTGGCTATTTTAACCTGTGAAATTCGTGCTTGCCTCTCGCTGTTTTAAAATGCGAAAATCCTGGCCAACATTCCCTGTTTTCAACTGTGAAAATCACAGCACTCCTCTAGGTGTTTGAAACGGTAAAAATCACAGCTCTCCTCTCGTTGTTTTAGACAGTGAAAATCGTGCTCACCTCGCATTGTTTTAAACTGTGAAAATGCGGCTCTCGGCTCGCTGATTAAAACTGTGAAAATCCTGCGCTCCACTGGCTGTTTCAAAACTGTGAAAATCCCGGCTCCCCTCTCGCTGATTAAAACTGTGAAAATCCTGCTCTCCTCTCGGTGTTTTAAACTGTGAAAATCCCGCTCTCTTCTCGCTGTTTTAAACTGTGAAATTCCTGCTTTCCTCTCGCTGTTTTAAACTGTGAAAATCCCTTCTCACCTCTCGGTGTTTTAAACTGAGAAAATCCTGCTTCCTTCTCGCTGTTTTAAACTGTGAAAATCCAGATGTCTCTCACTGTTTTAACCTGTGAAAATCCTGCTGTCCTCTCGCTGTTTAAAAATGCGAAAATCCTGGCCAACATTCCCTGTTTTCAACTGTGAAAATCACAGTACTCCTCTCGGTGTTTGAAACTGTAAAAATCACAGCTCTCCTCTCGTTGTTTTACACTGTGAAAATCGTGCTCACCTCGCATTGTTTTAAAGTGTGAAAATCCGGCTCTCTGCTCGCTGTTTTAAACAGTGAAAATCCTGCTCCCCTCTGGCTGCTTCAATACTGTGAAAATCCCGGCTCCCTTCTCGCTGAATAAAACTGTGAAAATCCTGCCCTCCTCTCGGTGTTTTAAACTGAAAATCCTGCTTTCCTCTCGCTGTTTTAAAATGTGAAAATTCCAGCTCTACTCTCGCTGTTTTAAACGGTGAAAATCCTGCTCCCCTCTCACTGTTTTAAACTGTGAAAATCCTGCTTCCCTCTCGCTGTTTTAAACTGTGAAATTCAGGGTCAGCTCTCACTGTTTTAAACTGTGAAAATCCGGCTCTCCTCTGGCTGTTTTAAACTGTGAAAATCCAGATGTCTCTCGCGGTTTTAAACTGTGAAAATACTGCACAACTCTCGCTGTTTTATATTGTGAAAATCGTGCTCTTCTCTCGCAGATTTAACCTGTGAAAATTCCGCAGTCCTCTCGCTGTTTTAAATTGCGAAAATCCTGGCCAACATCTCCCTGTTTTCAACTGTGAAAATCGCAGCACTCCTCTCGCTGTTTGAAATGGGAAAAATCACAGCTCTCCTCTCGCTGTTTTAAACTGTGAATTTCTGGCTCTCCTCTCGCTGTTTTAAACTGTGAAAATCCCAGCTCTACTCTCACTGTTTTAAACTCTGAAAATCCTGCTCTCCTCTGGCTCTTTTAAAATGTGAAAATCCCGGCTCTCCTCTCACTGTTTTAAACTGAGAAAATCCTGCTTCCCTCTCACTGTTTTAAACTGTGAAAATCCAGATGTCTTTCGCGGTTTTAAACTGTGAAAATACTGCACACCTCTCGCTGTTTTATATTGTGAAAATCCTGATCTTCTCTGGCTATTTTAACCTGTGAAATTCCTGCTTGCCTCTCGCTGTTTTAAAATGCGAAAATCCTGGCCAACATTCCCTGTTTTCAACTGTGAAAATCACAGCACTCCTCTAGGTGTTTGAAACGATAAAAATCACAGCTCTCCTCTCGTTGTTTTAGACAGTGAAAATCGTGCTCACCTCGCATTGTTTTAAACTGTGAAAATCCGGCTCTCGGCTCGCTGTTTTAAACAGTGAAAATCCTGCTCCCCTCTGGCTGCTTCAATACTGTGAAAATCCCAGCTCACCTCTCGCTGTTTTAAACTGTGAAATTCCTGCTCTCCTTTCGCTGTTTTAAACAGTGAAAATCCTGCGCTCCACTGGCTGTTTCAAAACTGTGAAAATCCCGGCTCCCCTCTCGCTGATTAAAACTGTGAAAATCCTGCTCTCCACTCGGTGTTTTAAACTGTGAAAATCCTGCTCTCCTCTCGCTGTTTTAAACTGTGAAATTCCTGCTTTCCTCTCGCTGTTTTAAACTGTGAAAATCCTGCTCACTTATCACAGTTTTAAAATGTGAAAATCCCAGCTCTACTCTCGCTGTTTTAAACGGTGAAAATCCTGCTCCCCTCTCACTGTTTTAAACTGTGAAAATCCCTTCTCACCTCTCGCTGTTTAAAACTGTGAAAATCCCAGCTCTACTCTCGCTGTTTTAAACTGTGAAATTCCTGCTCTCCTCTCGCAATTTAATCCGTGAATATCCTTCTCGCCTCTTGCTGAATTAAACTGCGAAATTACCTGCTCCCCTCTGGCTGCTTCAATACTGTGAAAATCCCAGCTCACCTTCGCTGTTTTAAACAGTGAAAATCCTGCTCCCCTCTGGCTGATTAAATACTGTGAAAATCCCGGCTCCCCTCTCGCTGATTAAAACTGTGAAAATCCTGCTTTCCTCTCGCTGTTTTAAAATGTGAAAATTCCAGCTCTACTCTCGCTGTTTTAAACGGTGAAAATCCTGCTCCCCTCTCACTCTTTTAAACTGTGAAAATCATGCTTCCCTCTCAGTGTTTTAAACTGTGAAAATCATGCTTCCCTCTCGCTGTTTTAAACTGTGAAAATCCCAGCTCTACTCTCACTGTTTTAAACTGTGAAATTCCTGCTCTCCACTCGCAATTTAATCCGTGAATATCCTTCTCTCCTCTCGTTGAATTACACTGTGAAATTACCTGCTCCCCTCTGGCTGCTTCAATACTGTGAAAATCCCAGCTCACCTCTCGCTGTTTTAAACTGTGAAAATCCTGCTCTCCTCTGGCTCTTTTAAAATGTGAAAATCCCGGCTCTCCTCTCACTGTTTCAAACTGCGAAAATCCTGCTTCCCTCTCGCTGTATTAAACTGTGAAAATCCAGATGTCTCTTGGTGTTTTAAACTGTGAAAATACTGCACACCTCTCGCTGTTTTATATTGTGAAAATCCTGCTCTTCTCTCGCAGATTTAACCTGTGAAAATTCCGCTGTCCTCTCGCTGTTTTAAAATGCGAAAATCTAGGCCAACATCTCCCTGTTTTCAACTATGAAAATCGCAGCACTCCTCTCGGTGTTTCAAACGGTAAAAATCACAGCTCTCCTCTCGTTGTTTTA
This sequence comes from Isurus oxyrinchus, assembly GCA_026770705.1. Classification (NCBI taxonomy): domain Eukaryota; kingdom Metazoa; phylum Chordata; class Chondrichthyes; order Lamniformes; family Lamnidae; genus Isurus; species Isurus oxyrinchus. Next base: position 198,388 of record JANJGN010000704.1, on the reverse strand, counting down.
AACTGTGAAAATCCTGCTCTCTGCTTGCTGTTTTAAACTGTGAAAAGCCTGCTCTACTCTCGCTGTTTTAAACAGTGAAAATCCTGCTCCCCTCTGTCTGCTTCAATACTGTGAAAATCCCAGCTCACCTCTCGCTGTTTTAAACTATGAAATTCCTGCTCACTTCACGCTGTTTTAAACGGTTAAAATCACAGCTCTACTCTCGCTGTTTTAAACTGTGGAATTCCTGCTCTCCTCTCGCTGTTTTAAACAGTGAAAATCCTGCTCAACTCTCGCTGTTTTAAACTGTGAAATTCAGGGTCAACTCTCACTGTTTTAAACTGTGAAAATCCTGCTCTCCTCTGGCTCTTTTAAAATGTGAAAATCCCGGCTCTCCTCTCACTGTTTTAAACTGAGAAAATCCTGCTTCCCTGTCGCTGTTTTAAACTGTGAAAATCCAGATGTCTCTCACTGTTTTAACCTGTGAAAATCCTGCTGTCCTCTCGCTGTTTTAAAATGCGAAAATCCTGGCCAACATTCCCTGTTTTCAACTGTGAAAATCACAGTACTCCTCTCGGTGTTTGAAACGGTAAAAATCACAGCTCTCCTCTCGTTGTTTTACACTGTGAAAATCGTGCTCACCTCGCATTGTTTTAAAGTGTGAAAATCCGGCTCTCTGCTCGCTGTTTTAAACAGTGAAAATCCTGCTCCCCTCTGGCTGCTTCAATACTGTGAAAATCCCGGCTCCCCTCTCGCTGATTAAAACTGTGAAAATCCTGCCCTCCTCTCGGTGTTTTAAACTGTGAAAATCCTGCTTTCCTCTCGCTGTTTTAAAATGTGAAAATTCCAGCTCTACTCTCGCTGTTTTAAACGGTGAAAATCCTGCTCCCCTCTCACTGTTTTAAACTGTGAAAATCATGCATCCCTCTCACTGTTTTGAACTGTGAAAATCATGCTTCCCTCTCGCTGTTTAAAACTGTGAAAATCCCAGCTCTACTCTCACTGTTTTAAACTGTGAAATTCCTGCTCTCCACTCGCAATTTAATCCGTGAATATCCTTCTCTCCTCTCGTTGAATTAAACTGTGAAATTAGCTGCTCCCCTCTGGCTGCTTCAATACTGTGAAAATCCCAGCTCACCTCTCGCTGTTTTAAACTGTGAAAATCCTGCTCTCCGCTCGCTGTTTTAAACGGTGAAAATCCCAGCTCACCTCTCGCTGTTTTAAACTGTGAATATCGGGCTCTCCTCTCGCTGTTTTAAACTGTGAAAATCCATCTCTCCTCTGGCTCTTTTAAAATGTGAAAATCCCGGCTCTCCTCTCACTGTTTCAAACTGCGAAAATCCTGGTTCCCTCTCGCTGTATTAAACTGTGAAAATCCAAATGTCTCTCGGTGTTTTAAACTGTGAAAATACTGCACACCTCTCGCTGTTTTATATTGTGAAAATCCTGCTCTTCTCTCGCAGATTTAACCTGTGAAAATTCCGCTGTCCTCTCGCTGTTTTAAAATGCGAAAATCTAGGCCAACATCTCCCTGTTTTCAACTATGAAAATCGCAGCACTCCTCTCGGTGTTTCAAACGGTAAAAATCACAGCTCTCCTCTCGTTGTTTTAAACTGTGAAAATCCTGCTCTCTGCTTGCTGTTTTAAACTGTGAAAATCCTGCTCTACTCTCGCTGTTTTAAACAGTGATAATCCTGCTCCCCTCTGTCTGCTTCAATACTGTGAAAATCCCAGCTCACCTCTCGCTGTTTTAAACTATGAAATTCCTGCTCACTTCACGCTGTTTTAAACGGTTAAAATCACAGCTCTACTCTCGCTGTTTTAAACTGTGGAATTCCTGCTCTCCTCTCGCTGTTTTAAACAGTGAAAATCCTGCTCAACTCTCGCTGTTTTAAACTGTGAAATTCAGGGTCAACTCTCACTGTTTTAAACTGTGAAAATCCTGCTCTCCTCTGGCTCTTTTAAAATGTGAAAATCCCGGCTCTCCTCTCACTGTTTTAAACTGAGAAAATCCTGTTTCCCTCTCGCTGTTTTAAACTGTGAAAATCCAGATGTCTCTCACTGTTTTAACCTGTGAAAATCCTGCTGTCCTCTCGCTGTTTTAAAATGCGAAAATCCTGGCCAACATTCCCTGTTTTCAACTGTGAAAATCACAGTACTCCTCTCGGTGTTTGAAACGGTAAAAATCACAGCTCTCCTCTCGTTGTTTTACACTGTGAAAATCGTGCTCACCTCGCATTGTTTTAAAGTGTGAAAATCCGGCTCTCTGCTCGCTGTTTTAAACAGTGAAAATCCTGCTCCCCTCTGGCTGCTTCAATACTGTGAAAATCCCGGCTCCCCTCTCGCTGAATAAAACTGTGACATTCCTGCTCTCCTCTCGCTGTTTTAAACAGTGAAAATCCTGCTCTTCTCTGGCTGTTATAAAATGTGAAAATCCCGGCTCTACTCTCGCTGTTTTAAACGGTGAAAATCCTGCTCCCCTCTCACTGTTTTAAACTGTGAAAATCATGCATCCCTCTCACTGTTTAAAACGGTGAAAATCATGCTTCCCTCTCGCTGTTTAAAACTGTGAAAATCCCAGCTCTACTCTCGCTGTTTTAAACTGTGAAATTCCTGCTCTCCACTCGCAATTTAATCCGTGAATATCCTTCTCTCCTCTTGTTGAATTAAACTGCAAAATTACCTGCTCCCCTCTGGCTGCTTCAATACTGTGAAAATCCCAGCTCACCTCTCGCTGTTTTAAACAGTGAAAATCCTGCTCTCCGCTCGCTGTTTTAAACGGTGAAAATCCCAGCTCACCTCTCGCTGTTTTAAACTGTGAATATCGGGCTCTCCTCTCGCTGTTTTAAACTGTGAAAATCCTGCTCTCCTCTGGCTCTTTTAAAATGTGAAAATCCCGGCTCTCCTCTCACTGTTTCAAACTGCGAAAATCCTGCTTCCCTCTCGCTGTATTAAACTGTGAAAATCCAGATGTCCCTCGGTGTTTTAAACTGTGAAAATACTGCACACCTCTCGCTGTTTTATATTGTGAAAATCCTGCTCTTCTCTCACAGATTTAACCTGTGAAAATTCCGCTGTCCTATCGCTGTTTTAAAATGCAAAAATCCTGGCCAACATCTCCCTGTTTTCAACTGTGAAAATCGCAGCACTCCTCTCGGTGTTTCAAACGGTAAAAATCACAGCTCTCCTCTCGTTGTTTTAAACTGTGAAAATCCTGCTCTCTGCTCGCTGTTTTAAACTGTGAAAATCCTGCTCTACTCTCGCTGTTTAAAACAGTGAAAATCCTGCTCCCCTCTGGCTGCTTCAATACTGTGAAAATCCCAGCTCACCTCTCGCTGTTTTAAACTGTGAAATTCCTGCTCATTTCACGCTGTTTTAAACGGTTAAAATCACAGCTCTACTCTCGCTGTTTTAAACTGTGGAATTCCTGCTCTCCTCTCGCTGTTTTAAACAGTGAAAATCCTGCTCAACTCTCGCTGTTTTAAACTGTGAAATTCAGGGTCAACTCTCACTGTTTTAAGCTGTGAAAATCCTGCTCTCCTCTGGCTCTTTTAAAATGTGAAAATCCCGGCTCTCCTCTCACTGTTTTAAACTGCGAAAATCCTGCTTCCCTCTCGCTGTTTTAAACTGTGAAAATTCAGATGTCTCTCACTGTTTTAACCTGTGAAAATCCTGCTGTCCTCTCGCTGTTTTAAAATGTGAAAATCCTGGCCAACATTCCCTGTTTTCAACTGTGAAAATCACAGCACTCCTCTCGGTGTTTGAAACGGTAAAAATCACAGCTCTCCTCTCGTTGTTTTACACTGTGAAAATCGTGCTCACCTCGCATTGTTTTAAAGTGTGAAAATACGGCTCTCTGCTCGCTGTTTTAAACAATGAAAATCCTGCTCCCCTCTGGCTGCTTCAATACTGTGAAAATCCCGGCTCCCCTCTCGCTGATTAAAACTGTGAAAATCCTGCCCTCCTCTCGGTGTTTTAAACTGTGAAAATCCTGCTTTCCTCTCGCTGTTTTAAAATGTGAAAATTCCAGCTCTACTCTCGCTGTTTTAAACGGTGAAAATCCTGCTCCCCTCTCACTGTTTTAAACTGTGAAAATCATGCATCCCTCTCACTGTTTTAAACTGTGAAAATCATGCTTCCCTCTCGCTGTTTAAAACTGTGAAAATCCCAGCTCTACTCTCACTGTTTTAAACTGTGAAATTCCTGCTCTCCACTCGCAATTTAATCCGTGAATATCCTTCTCTCCTCTCGTTGAATTAAACTGTGAAATTACCTGCTCCCCTCTGGCTGCTTCAATACTGTGAAAATCCCAGCTCACCTCTCGCTGTTTTAAACTGTGAAAATCCTGCTCTCCACTCGCTGTTTTAAACGGTGAAAATCCCAGCTCACCTCTCGCTGTTTTAAACTGTGAATATCGGGCTCTCCTCTCGCTGTTTTAAACTGTGAAAATCCATCTCTCCTCTGGCTCTTTTAAAATGTGAAAATCCCGGCTCTCCTCTCACTGTTTCAAACTGCGAAAATCCTGGTTCCCTCTCGCTGTATTAAACTGTGAAAATCCAAATGTCTCTCGGTGTTTTAAACTGTGAAAATACTGCACACCTCTCGCTGTTTTATATTGTGAAAATCCTGCTCTTCTCTCGCAGATTTAACCTGTGAAAATTCCGCTGTCCTCTCGCTGTTTTAAAATGCGAAAATCTAGGCCAACATCTCCCTGTTTTCAACTATGAAAATCGCAGCACTCCTCTCGGTGTTTCAAACGGTAAAAATCACAGCTCTCCTCTCGTTGTTTTAAACTGTGAAAATCCTGCTCTCTGCTTGCTGTTTTAAACTGTGAAAATCCTGCTCTACTCTCGCTGTTTTAAACAGTGAAAATCCTGCTCCCCTCTGTCTGCTTCAATACTGTGAAAATCCCAGCTCACCTCTCGCTGTTTTAAACTATGAAATTCCTGCTCACTTCACGCTGTTTTAAACGGTTAAAATCACAGCTCTACTCTCGCTGTTTCAAACTGTGGAATTCCTGCTCTCCTCTCGCTGTTTTAAACAGTGAAAATCCTGCTCAACTCTCGCTGTTTTAAACTGTGAAATTCAGGGTCAACTCTCACTGTTTTAAACTGTGAAAATCCTGCTCTCCTCTGGCTCTTTTAAAATGTGAAAATCCCGGCTCTCCTCTCACTGTTTTAAACTGAGAAAATCCTGCTTCCCTCTCGCTGTTTTAAACTGTGAAAATCCAGATGTCTCTCACTGTTTTAACCTGTGAAAATCCTGCTGTCCTCTCGCTGTTTTAAAATGCGAAAATCCTGGCCAACATTCCCTGTTTTCAACTGTGAAAATCACAGTACTCCTCTCGGTGTTTGAAACGGTAAAAATCACAGCTCTCCTCTCGTTGTTTTACACTGTGAAAATCGTGCTCACCTCGCATTGTTTTAAAGTGTGAAAATCCGGCTCTCTGCTCGCTGTTTTAAACAGTGAAAATCCTGCTCCCCTCTGGCTGCTTCAATACTGTGAAAATCCCGGCTCCCCTCTCGCTGAATAAAACTGTGACATTCCTGCTCTCCTCTCGCTGTTTTAAACAGTGAAAATCCTGCTCTTCTCTGGCTGTTATAAAATGTGAAAATCCCGGCTCTACTCTCGCTGTTTTAAACGGTGAAAATCCTGCTCCCCTCTCACTGTTTTAAACTGTGAAAATCATGCATCCCTCTCACTGTTTAAAACGGTGAAAATCATGCTTCCCTCTCGCTGTTTAAAACTGTGAAAATCCCAGCTCTACTCTCGCTGTTTTAAACTGTGAAATTCCTGCTCTCCACTCGCAATTTAATCCGTGAATATCCTTCTCTCCTCTCGTTGAATTAAACTGCGAAATTACCTGCTCCCCTCTGGCTGCTTCAATACTGTGAAAATCCCAGCTCACCTCTCGCTGTTTTAAACAGTGAAAATCCTGCTCTCCGCTCGCTGTTTTAAACGGTGAAAATCCCAGCTCACCTCTCGCTGTTTTAAACTTTGAATATCGGGCTCTCCTCTCGCTGTTTTAAACTGTGAAAATCCTGCTCTCCTCTGGCTCTTTTAAAATGTGAAAATCCAGACTCTCCTCTCATTGTTTCAAAATGCGAAAATCCTGCTTCCCTCTCGCTGTATTAAACTGTGAAAATCCAGATGTCTCTCGGTGTTTGAAACTGTGAAAATACTGCACACCTCTCGCTGTTTTATATTGTGAAAATCCTGCTCTTCTCTCGCAGGTTTAACCTGTGAAAATTCCGCTGTCCTCTCGCTGTTTTAAAATGCAAAAATCCTGGCCAACATCTCCCTGTTTTCAACTGTGAAAATCGCAGCACTCCTCTCGGTGTTTCAAACGGTAAAAATCACAGCTCTCCTCTCGTTGTTTTAAACTGTGAAAATCCTGCTCTCTGCTCGCTGTTTTAAACTGTGAAAATCCTGCTCTACTCTCGCTGTTTTAAACAGTGAAAATCCTGCTCCCCTCTGGCTGCTTCAATACTGTGAAAATCCCAGCTCACCTCTCGCTGTTTTAAACTATGAAATTCCTGCTCACTTCACGCTGTTTTAAACGGTTAAAATCACAGCTCTACTCTCGCTGTTTTAAACTGTGGAATTCCTGCTCTCCTCTCGCTGTTTTAAACAGTGAAAATCCTGCTCAACTCTCGCTGTTTTAAACTGTGAAATTCAGGGTCAACTCTCACTGTTTTAAGCTGTGAAAATCCTGCTCTCCTCTGGCTCTTTTAAAATGTGAAAATCCCGGCTCTCCTCTCACTGTTTTAAACTGCGAAAATCCTGCTTCCCTCTCGCTGTTTTAAACTGAGAAAATTCAGATGTCTCTCACTGTTTTAACCTGTGAAAATCCTGCTGTCCTCTCGCTGTTTTAAAATGCGAAAATCCTGGCCAACATTCCCTGTTTTCAACTGTGAAAATCACAGCACTCCTCTCGGTGTTTGAAACAGTAAAAATCACAGCTCTCCTCTCGTTGTTTTACACTGTGAAAATCGTGCTCACCTCGCATTGTTTTAAAGTGTGAAAATCCGGCTCTCTGCTCGCTGTTTTAAACAGTGAAAATCCTGCTCCTCTCTGGCTGCTTCAATACTGTGAAAATCCCGGCTCCCCTCTCGCTGATTAAAACTGTGAAAATCCTGCTCTCCTCTCGGTGTTTTAAACTGTGAAAATCCTGCTTTCCTCTCGCTGTTTTAAAATGTGAAAATTCCAGCTCTACTCTCGCTGTTTCAAACGGTGAAAATCCTGCTCCCCTCTCACTGTTTTAAACTGTGAAAATCCTGCTTCCCTCTCGCTGTTTTAAACGGTGAAAATCATGCTTCCCTCTCGCTGTTTAAAACTGTGAAAATCCCAGCTCTACTCTCGCTGTTTTAAACTGTGAAATTCCTGCTCTCCACTCGCAATTTAATCCTGAATATCCTTCTCTCCTCTCGTTGAATTAAACTGCGAAATTACCTGCTCCCCTCTGGCTGCTTCAATACTGTGAAAATCCCTGCTCACCCCTCGCTGTTTTAAACAGTGAAAATCCTGCTCTCCACTCGCTGTTTTAAACTGTGAAAATCCTGCTCTCCTCTCGCTGTTTTAAACTGTGAAATTCAGGGTCAGCTCTCACTGTTTTAAACTGTGAAAATCCGGCTCTCCTTTGGCTGTTTTAAACTGTGAAAATCCAGATGTCTCTCGCGGTTTTAAACTGTGAAAATACTGCACAACTCTCGCTGTTTTATATTGTGCAAATCGTGCTCTTCTCGCGCAGATTTAACCTGTGAAAATTCCGCTGTCCTCTCGCTGTTTTAAATTGCGAAAATCCTGGCCAACATCTCCCTGTTTTCAACTGTGAAAATCGCAGCACTCCTCTCGCTGTTTGAAACGGGAAAAATCACAGCTCTCTTCTCGTTGTTTGAAATGGTAAAAATCTAAGCTCTACTCTCGCTGTTTTAAACTGTGAAAATCGTGCTCACCTCTTGCTGTTTTAAACTGTGAAAATCCTGCTCCCCTCTGGCTGCTTCAATACTGTGAAATTCCTGCTTGCCTCTCGCTGTTTTAAAATGCGAAAATCCTGGCCAACATTCCCTGTTTTCAACTGTGAAAATCACAGCACTCCTCTAGGTGTTTGAAACGGTAAAAATCACAGGTCTCCTCTCGTTGTTTTAGACAGTGAAAATCGTGCTCACCTCGCATTGTTTTAAAGTGTGAAAATCCGGCTCTCTGCTCGCTGTTTTAAACAGTGAAAATCCTGCTCCCCTCTGGCTGCTTCAATACTGTGAAAATCCCAGCTCACCTCTCGCTGTTTTAAACTGTGAAATTCCTGCTCTCCTTTCGCTGTTTTAAACAGTGAAAATCCTGCGCTCCACTGGCTGTTTCAAAACTGTGAAAATCCCGGCTCCCCTCTCGCTGATTAAAACTGTGAAAATCCTGCTCTCCTCTCGGTGTTTTAAACTGTGAAAATCCTGCTCTCCTCTCGCTGTTTTAAACTGTGAAATTCCTGCTCTCCTCTCGCTGTTTTAAACTGTGAAAATCCTGCTCACTTATCACAGTTTTAAAATGTGAAAATCCCAGCTCTACTCTCGCTGTTTTAAACGGTGAAAATCCTGCTCCCTTCTCACTGTTTTAAACTGTGAAAATCCCTTCTCACCTCTCGCTGTTTTAAACGGTGAAAATCATGCTTCCCTCTCGCTGTTTAAAACTGTGAAAATCCCAGCTCTACTCTCGCTGTTTTAAACTGTGAAATTCCTGCTCTCCACTCGCAATTTAATCCGTGAATATCCTTCTCTCCTCGCGTTGAATTAAACTGCGAAATTACCTGTTCCCCTCTGGCTGCTTCAATACTGTGAAAATCCCAGCTCACCTCTCGCTGTTTTAAACTGTGAAAATCCTGCTCTCCGCTCGCAGTTTTAAACTGTGAAAATCCTGCTCTCCTCTCACTGTTTTAAACCGTGAAAATCCCAGCTCGACTCTCGCTGTTTTAAACTGTGAAATTCCTGCTCTCCTCTCGCTGTTTTAAACAGTAAAAATCCAGCGCTCCTCTGGCTGTTTCAAAACTGTGAAAATCCCGGCTCCCCTCTCGCTGATTAAAACTGTGAAAATCCTGCTCTCCTCTCGGTGTTTTAAACTGTGATAATCCTCCTTTCCTCTCGCTGTTTTAAACCGTGAAAATCCCAGCTCCACTCTCGCTGTTTTAAACTGTGAAAATCCCACCTCTACTCTAGCTGTTTTAAACTGTGAAATTCCTGCTCTCCACTCGCAATTTAATCCGTGAATATCCTTCTCTCCTCTCGCTGTTTTAAACTGTGAAATTACCTGCTCCCCTCTGGCTGCTTCAATACTGTGAAAATCCCTGCTCACCCCTCGCTGTTTTAAACTGTGAAAATCCTGCCGTCCTCTCGCTGTTTTAAACAGTGAAAATCCTGCTCTCCGCTCGCTGTTTTAAACTGTGAAAATCCTGCTCTCCTCTCGCTGTTTTAAACTGTGAAATTCAGGGTCAGCTCTCACTGTTTTAAACTGTGAAAATCCGGCTCTCCTCTGGCTGTTTTAAACTGTGAAAATCCAGATGTCTCTCGCGGTTTTAAACTGTGAAAATACTGCACAACTCTCGCTGTTTTATATTGTGCAAATCGTGCTCTTCTCGCGCAGATTTAACCTGTGAAAATTCCGCTGTCCTCTCGCTGTTTTAAATTGCGAAAATCCTGGCCAACATCTCCCTGTTTTCAACTGTGAAAATCGCAGCACTCCTCTCGCTGTTTGAAACGGGAAAAATCACAGCTTTCCTCTCGCTGTTTTAAACTGTGAATATCTGGCTCTCCTCTCGCTGTTTTGAACTGTGAAAATCCCAGCTCTACTCTCACTGTTTTAAACTCTGAAAATCCTGCTCTCCTCTGGCTCTTTTAAAATGTGAAAATCCCGGCTCTCCTCTCACTGTTTTAAACTGAGAAAACCTGCTTCCCTCTCGCTGTTTTAAACTGTGAAAATCCAGATGTCTCTCGCGGTTTTAAACTGTGAAATTACTGCACACCTCTCGCTGTTTTATATTGTGAAAATCCTGATCTTCTCTGGCTGTTTTAACCTGTGAAATTCCTGCTTGCCTCTCGCTGTTTTAAAATGCGAAAATCCTGGCCAGCATTCCCTGTTTTCAACTGTGAAAATCACAGCACTCCTCTCGGTGTTTGAAACGGTAAAAATCACAGCTCTCCTCTCGTTGTTTTAGACAGTGAAAATCGTGCTCACCTTGCATTGTTTTAAAGTGTGAAAATCCGGCTCTCTGCTCGCTGTTTTCAACAGTGAAAATCCTGCTCCCCTCTGGCTGCTTCAATACTGTGAAAATCCCAGCTCACCACTCGCTGTTTTAAACTGTGAAATTCCTGCTCTCCTTTCGCTGTTTTAAACATTGAAAATCCTGCGCTCCACTGGCTGTTTCAAAACTGTGAAAATCCCGGCTCCCCTCTCGCTGATTAAAACTGTGAAAATCCTGTTCTCCTCTCGGTGTTTTAAACTGTGAAAATCCTGCTCTCCTCTCGCTGTTTTAAACTGTGAAAATCCTGCTCACTTATCACAGTTTTAAAATGTGAAAATCCCAGCTCTACTCTCGCTGTTTTAAACGGTGAAAATCCTGCTCCCCTCTGGCTGCTTCAATACTGTGAAAATCCCAGCTCACCTCTCGCTGTTTTAAACTGTGAAATTCCTGCTCACTTCACGCTGTTTTAACGGTTAAAATCACAGCTCTCCTCTCGCTGTTTTAAACGGTGAAAATCGTGCTCCCCTCTCACTGTTTTAAACTGTGAAAATCCCTTCTCAACTCTCGCTGTTTTAAACGGTGAAAATCATGCTTCCTTCTCGCTGTTTAGAACTGTGAAAATCCCAGCTCTACTCTCGCTGTTTTAAACTGTGAAATTCCTGCTCTCCACTCGCAATTTAATCCGTGAATATCCTTCTCTCCTCTCGTTGAATTAAACTGCGAAATTACCTGCTCCCCTCTGGCTGCTTCAATACTGTGAAAATCCCAGCTCACCTCTCGCTGTTTTAAACTGTGAAAATCCTGCTCTCCGCTCGCTGTTTTAAACTGTGAAAATCCTGCTCTCCTCTTGCTGTTTTAAACCGTGAAAATCCCAGCTCGACTCTCGCTGTTTTAAACTGTGAAATTCCTGCTCTCCTTTCGCTGTTTTAAACAGTAAAAATCCAGCGCTCCTCTGGCTGTTTCAAAACTGTGAAATTCCCGGCTCCCCTCTCGCTGATTAAAACTGTGAAAATCCTGCTCTCCTCTCGCTGTTTTAAACTGTGAAATTCCTGCTCTCCACTCGCAATTTAATCCGTGAATATCCTTCTCTCCTCTCGTTGAATTAAACAGTGAAATTACCTGCTCCCCTCTGGCTGCTTCAATACTGTGAAAATCCCAGCTCACCTCTCGCTGTTTAAAAATCTGAAAATCCTGCTCTCCGCTCGCTGTTTTAAACTGTGAAAATCACAGCACTCCTCTCGCTGATTTAAACTGTGAATATCGGGCTCTCCTCTCGCTGTTTTAAACTGTGAAAATCCTGCTCTCCTCTGGCTCTTTTAAAATGTGAAAATCCAGACTCTCCTCTCATTGTTTCAAAATGCGAAAATCCTGCTTCCCTCTCGCTGTATTAAACTGTGAAAATCCAGATGTCTCTCGCGGTATTAAACTGTGAAAATACTGCACACCTCTCGCTGTTTTATATTGTGAAAATCGTGCTCTCCTCTCGCAGATTTAACCTGTGAAAATTCCGCTGTCCTCGCGCTGTTTTAAAATGCGAAAATCCTGGCCAACATCTCCCTGTTTTCAACTGCAAAAATCGCAGCACTCCTCTCGGTGTTTCAAACGGTAAAAATCACAGCTCTCCTCTCGTTGTTTTAAACTGTGAAAATCCTGCTCTCTGCTCTCTGTTTTAAACTGTGAAAATCCTGCTCTACTCTCGCTGTTTTAAACAGTGAAAATCCTGCTCCCCTCTGGCTGCTTCAATACTGTGAAAATCCCAGCTCACCTCTCGCTGTTTTAAACTGTGAAATTCCTGCTCACATCACGCTGTTTTAAACGGTTAAATCACAGCTCTACTCTCGCTGTTTTAAACTGTGGAATTCCTGCTCTCCTGTCGCTGTTTTAAACAGTGAAAATCCTGCTCAACTCTCGCTGTTTTAAACTGTGAAAACCAGATGTCTCTCACTGTTTTAACCTGTGAAAATCCTGCTGTCCTCTCGCTGTTTTAAAATGCGAAAATCCTGGCCAGCATTCCCTGTTTTCAACTGTGAAAATCACAGCACTCCTCTCGGTGTTTGAAACGGTAAAAATCACAGCTCTCCTCTCGTTGTTTTACACTGTGAAAATCGTGCTCACCTCGCATTGTTTTAAAGTGTGAAAATCCGGCTCTCTGCTCGCTGTTTTAAACAGTGAAAATCCTGCTCCCCTCTGGCTGCTTCAATACTGTGAAAATCCCGGCTCCCTCTCGCTGATTAAAACTGTGAAAATCCTGCCCTCCTCTCGGTGTTTTAAACTGTGAACATCCTGTTTTCCTCTCGCTGTTTTAAAATGTGAATATTCCAGCTCTACTCTCGCTGTTTTAAACGGTTAAAATCCTGCTCCCCTCTCACTGTTTTAAACGGTGAAAATCATGCTTCCCTCTCGCTGTTTAAAACTGTGAAAATCCCAGCTCTACTCTCGCTGTTTTAAAATGAAATTCCTGCTCTCCACTCACAATTTAATCCGTGAATATCCTTCTCTCCTCTCGTTGAATTAAACTGCGAAATTACCTGCTCCCCTCTGGCTGCTTCAATACTGTGAAAATCCCTGCTCACCTCTCGCTGTTTTAAACAGTGAAAATCCTGCTCTCCGCTCGCTCGCTGTTTTAAACAGTGAAAATCCTGCTCCCCTCTGGCTGCTTCAATACTGTGAAAATCCCGGCTCACCTCTCGCTGTTTTAAACTGTGAAATTCCTGCTCTCCTTTCGCTGTTTCAAACAGTGAAAATCCTGCGCTCCACTGGCTGTTTCAAAACTGTGGAAATCGCGGCTCCCCTCTCGCTGATTAAAACTGTGAAAATCCTGCTCTCCTCTCGGTGTTTTAAACTGTGAAAATCCTGCTCTCCTCTCGCTGTTTTAAACTGTGAAAATCCTGCTCTCCTCTCGCTGTTTTAAACTGTGAAAATCCTGCTCTCCTCTCGCTGTTTTAAACTGTGAAAATCCTGCTCTCCTCTCGCTGTTTAAAACTGTGAAAATCCCAGCTCTACTCTCGCTGTTTTAAACTGTGAAATTCCTGCTCTCCACTCGCAATTTAATCCGTGAATATCCTTCTCTCCTCTCGTTGAATTAAACTGCGAAATTACCTGCTCCCCTCTGGCTGCTTCAATACTGTGAAAATCCCAGCTCACCTCTCGCTGTTTTAAAATGTGAAAATCCTGCTCTCCGCTCGCTGTTTTAAACTGTGAAAATCCTGCTCAACTCTCACTGCTGTACACAGTGAAAATCCTGCTCACTTCTCACAGTTTTAAAGGGTGATAAACCCAGCTCTACTCTCGCTGTTTTAAACTGTGAAACTCCCAGCTCTACTCTCACTGTTTTAAACTGTGAAATTCTTGCTCTCCACTCGCAATTTAATCCGTGAATATCCTTCTCTCCTCTCGTTGAATTAAACTGTGAAAATACCTGCTCCCCTCTCGCTGTTTCAATACTTTGAAAATCCCAGCTCACCTCTCGCTGTTTTAAACTGTGAAAATCCTGCTCTCCGCTCGCTGTTTTAAACTGTGAAAATCCTGCACTCCTCTCGCGGTTTTAAACTGTGAAAATACTGCACACCTCTCGCTGTTTTATATTGTGAAAATCCTGCTCTTCTCTGGCTGTTTTAACCTGTGAAATTCTTGGTTGCCTCTCGCTGTTTTAAAATGCGAAAATCCTGGCCAACATTCCCTGTTTTCAACTGTGAAAATCACAGCACTCCTCTCGGTGTTTGAAACGGTAAATATTACAGCTCTCCTCTCGTTGTTTTACACTGTGAAAATCGTGCTCACCTCGCATTGTTTTAAAATGTGAAAATACGGCTCTCTGCTCGCTGTTTTAAACAGTGAAAATCCTGCTCCCCTCTGGCTGCTTCAATACTGTGAAAATCCCGGCTCACCTCTCGCTGATTAAAACTGTGAACATCCTGCTCTCCTCTCGGTGTTTTACACTGTGAAAATCGTGCTCACCTCGCATAGTTTTAAAGTGTGAAAATCCGGCTCTCTGCTCGCTGTTTTAAACAGTGAAAATCCTGCTCCCCTCAAGCTGCTTGAATACTGTGAAAATCCCAACTCATCTCTCGCTGTTTTAAACTGTCAAATTCCTGCTCTCCTTTCGCTGTTTTAAACAGTAAAAATCCAGCGCTCCTCTGGCTGTTTCAAAACTGTGAAAATACCGGCTCCCCTCTCGCTGATTAAAACTGTGAAAATCCTGCTCTCCTCTCGGTATTATAAACTGTGAAAATCCTGCTTTCCTCTCGCTGTTTTAAACTGTGAAAATCCTCCTCAATTCTCTCAGTTTTAAAGGGTGAAAATCCCAGCTCTCCTCTCGCTTTTTTAAACTGTGAAAATCCCAGCTCTTATCTCGCTGTTTTAAACTGTGAAATTCCTGCTCTCCACTCGCAATTTAATCCGTGAATATCCTTCTCTCCTCTCGCTGAATTAAACTGTTAAATTACCTAATCCCTCTGGCTGCTTCAATACTGTGAAAATCCCAGCTCACCTCTCGCTGTTTTAAACTGTGAAAATCCGGCTCTCCTCTCGGTGTTTTAAAGTGTGAAAATCCTGCTTTCCTCTCGCTGTTTTAAACTGTGTAAATCCAGATGTCTCTCGCTGTATTAAACTGTGAAAATACTGCACACCTCTCGCTGTTTTATATTGTGAAAATCGTGCTCTACTCTCGCAGATTTAACCTGTGAAAATTCTGCTGTCCTCTCGCTGTTTTAAAATGCGAAAATCCTGGCCAACATCTCCCTGTTTTCAACTGTGAAAATCGCAGCACTCCTTCGCTGTTTGAAACGGTAAAAATCACAGCTCTCCTCTCATTGTTTGAAATGGTAAAAATCACAGCTCTTCTCTCGTTGTTTTAGACAGAGAAAATACTGCTCTCCTCTCGCTGTTTTAAACTATGAAATTCCTGCTCCCCTCTTGCTGCTTCAATACTGTGAAAATCCCAGCTCACCTCTCGCTGTTTTAAACTGTGAAAATCGTGCTCACCTCTTGCTGTTTTAAACTGTGAAAATCCTGCTCCGCTCTGGCTGCTTCAATACTGTGAAAATCCCAGTTAACCTCTCGCTGTTTTAAACTGTGAAAATCCTGCTCTCCTCTCGCTGTTTTAAACTGTGAAATTCCTGCTCACCTCTCACTGCTGTAAACAGTGAAAATCCTGCTCACTTCTCACAGTTTTAAAGGGTGATAATCCCAGCTCTACTCTCGCTGTTTTAAACTGTGAAACTCCCAGCTCTACTCTCACTGTTTTAAACTGTGAAATTCTTGCTCTGCACTCGCAATTTATTCCGTGAATATCCTTCTCTTCTCTCGTTGAATTAAACTGTGAAAATACCTGCTCCCCTCTGGCTGCTTCAATACTTTGAAAATCCCAGCTCACCTCTCGCTGTTTTAAACTGTGAAAATCCTGCTCTCCGCTTGCTGTTTTAAACTGTGAAAAACCTGCACTCCTCTCGCTGTTTTAAACTGTGAAATTCAGGGTCAGCTCTCACTGTTTTAAACTGTGAAAATCCGGCTCTCCTCTGGCTGTTTTAAACTGTGTAAATCCCAGCTCTCCTCTCGCTGTTTCAAACTGTGAAAATCCCAGCTCACCTCTCGCTGTTTTAAACTGTGAATATCTGGCTCTCCTCTCGCTGTTTTAAACTGTGAAAATCCCAGCTCTACTCTCACTGTTTTAAACTCTGAAAATCCTGCTCTCCTCTGGCTCTTTCAAAATGTGAAAATCCCGGCTCTCCTCTCACTGTTTTAATCTGAGAAAGTCCTGCTTCCCTCTCGCTGTTTTAAACTGTGAAAATCCAGATGTCTCTCGCGGTTTTAAACTGTGAAAATACTGCACACCTCTTGCTGTTTTATATTGTGAAAATCCTGCTCTTCTCTGGCTGTTTTAACCTGTGAAATTCCTGCTTGCCTCTCGCTGTTTTAAAATGCGAAAACGCTGGCCAACATTCCCTGTTTTCAACTGTGAAAATCACAGCACTCCTCTCGGTGTTTGAAACGGTAAAAATCACAGGTCTCCTCTCGTTGTTTTAGGCAGTGAAAATCGTGCTCACCTCGCATTGTTTTAAAGTGTGAAAATCCGGCTCTCTGCTCGCTGTTTTAAACAGTGAAAATCCTGCTCCCCTCTGGCTGCTTCAATACTGTGAAAATCCCGGCTCACCTCTCGCTGTTTTAAACTGTGAAATTCCTGCTCTCCTTTCGCTGTTTCAAACAGTGAAAATCCTGCGCTCCACTGGCTGTTTCAAAACTGTGGAAATCGCGGCTCCCCTCTCGCTGATTAAAACTGTGAAAATCCTGTTCGCCTCTCGGTGTTTTAAAATGTGAAAATCCTGCTCTCCTCTCGCTGTTTTAAACTGTGAAAATCCTGCTCTCCTCTCGCTGTTTTAAACTGTGAAAATCCTGCTCTCCTCTCGCTGTTTAAAACTGTGAAAATCCCAGCTCTACTCTCGCTGTTTTAAACTGTGAAATTCCTGCTCTCCACTCGCAATTTAATCCGTGAATATCCTTCTCTCCTCTCGTTGAATTAAACTGCGAAATTACCTGCTCCCCTCTGGCTGCTTCAATACTGTGAAAATCCCAGCTCACCTCTCGCTGTTTTAAAATGTGAAAATCCGGCTCTCTGCTCGCTGTTTTAAACAGTGAAAATCCTGCTCCCCTCAGGCTGCGTCAATACCGTGAAAATCCCGGCTCACCTCTCGCTGTTTTAAACTGTGAAATTCCTGCTCTCCTTTCGCTGTTTTAAACAGTGAAAATCCTGCGCTCCACTGGCTGTTTCAAAACTGTGGAAATCCCGGCTCCCCTCTCGCTGATTAAAACTGTGAAAATCCTGCTCTCCTCTCGGTGTTTTAAACTGTGAAAATCCTGCTTTCCTCTCGCTGTTTTAAACTTTGAAAATCCTGCTCACTTCTCACAGTTTTAAAATGTGAAAATCCCAGCTCTACTCTGGCTGTTTTAAACTGTGTAAATCCCAGCTCTCCTCTCGCTGTTTCAAACTGTGAAAATCCCAGCTCACCTCTCGCTGTTTTAAACTGTGAATATCTGGCTCTCCTCTCGCTGTTTTAAACTGTGAAAATCCCAGCTCTACTCTCACTGTTTTAAACTCTGAAAATCCTGCTCTCCTCTGGCTCTTTCAAAATGTGAAAATCCCGGCTCTCCTCTCACTGTTTTAATCTGAGAAAATCCTGCTTCCCTCTCGCTGTTTTAAACTGTGAAAATCCAGATGTCTCTCGCGGTTTTAAACTGTGAAAATACTGCACACCTCTTGCTGTTTTATATTGTGAAAATCCTGCTCTTCTCTGGCTGTTTTAACCTGTGAAATTCCTGCTTGCCTCTCGCTGTTTTAAAATGCGAAAACGCTGGCCAACATTCCCTGTTTTCAACTGTGAAAATCACAGCACTCCTCTCGGTGTTTGAAACGGTAAAAATCACAGGTCTCCTCTCGTTGTTTTAGGCAGTGAAAATCGTGCTCACCTCGCATTGTTTTAAAGTGTGAAAATCCGGCTCTCTGCTCGCTGTTTTAAACAGTGAAAATCCTGCTCCCCTCTGGCTGCTTCAATACTGTGAAAATCCCGGCTCACCTCTCGCTGTTTTAAACTGTGAAATTCCTGCTCTCCTTTCGCTGTTTCAAACAGTGAAAATCCTGCGCTCCACTGGCTGTTTCAAAACTGTGGAAATCGCGGCTCCCCTCTCGCTGATTAAAACTGTGAAAATCCTGTTCGCCTCTCGGTGTTTTAAACTGTGAAAATCCTGCTCTCCTCTCGCTGTTTTAAACTGTGAAAATCCTGCTCTCCTCTCGCTGTTTTAAACTGTGAAAATCCTGCTCTCCTCTCGCTGTTTAAAACTGTGAAAATCCCAGCTCTACTCTCGCTGTTTTAAACTGTGAAATTCCAGCTCTCCACTCGCAATTTAATCCGTGAATATCCTTCTCTCCTCTCGTTGAATTAAACTGCGAAATTACCTGCTCCCCTCTGGCTGCTTCAATACTGTGAAAATCCCAGCTCACCTCTCGCTGTTTTAAAATGTGAAAATCCGGCTCTCTGCTCGCTGTTTTAAACAGTGAAAATCCTGCTCCCCTCTGGCTGCGTCAATACCGTGAAAATCCCGGCTCACCTCTCGCTGTTTTAAACTGTGAAATTCCTGCTCTCCTTTCGCTGTTTTAAACAGTGAAAATCCTGCGCTCCACTGGCTGTTTCAAAACTGTGGAAATCCCGGCTCCCCTCTCGCTGATTAAAACTGTGAAAATCCTGCTCTCCTCTCGGTGTTTTAAACTGTGAAAATCCTGCTTTCCTCTCGCTGTTTTAAACTTTGAAAATCCTGCTCACTTCTCACAGTTTTAAAATGTGAAAATCCCAGCTCTACTCTCGCTGTTTTAAACGGTGAAAATCCTGCTCCCCTCTCTCTGTTTTAAACTGTGAAAATCCCAGCTCTCCTCTCGCTGTTTTAAACTGTGAATATCTGGCTCTCCTCTCGCTGTTTTAAACTGTGAAAATCCCAGCTGTACTCTCACTGTTTTAAACTCTGAAAATCCTGCTCTCCTCTGGCTCTTTTAAAATGTGAAAATCCAGGCTTTCCTCTCACTGTTTTAAACTGAGAAAATCCAGATGTCTCTCGCGGTTTTAAACTGTGAAAATACTGCATACCTCTCGCTGTTTTATATTGTGAAAATCGTGCTCTTCTCTCGCTGTTTTAACCTATGAAAATTCCGCTGTCCTCTCGCTGTTTTAAATTGTGAAAATCCTGGCCAACATCTCCCTGTTTTCAACTGTGAAAATCGCAGCACTCCTCTCGCTGTTTGAAACGGTAAAAATCACAGCTCTCTTCTCGTTGTTTACACTGTGAAAATGCTGCTCTCCTCTCGCTGTTTTAAACTGTGAAAATCCTGCTCCCCTCTGGCTGCTTCAATACTGTGAAAATCCCAGCTCTCCTCTCGTTGTTTTACACTGTGAAAATCGTGCTCACCTCGCATTGTTTTAAAATGTGAAAATCCGGCTCTCTGCTCGCTGTTTTAAACAGTGAAAATCCTGCTCCCCTCTGGCTGCTTCAATACTGTGAAAATCCCGGCTCCCCTCTCGCTGATTAAAACTGTGAACATCCTGCTCTCCTCTCGGTGTTTTACACTGTGAAAATCGTGCTCACCTCGCATTGTTTTAAAGTGTGAAAATCCGGCTCTCCGCTCGCTGTTTTAAACAGTGAAAATCCTGCTCCCCTCAAGCTGCTTGAATACTGTGAAAATCCCAGCTCATCTCTCGCTGTTTTAAACTGCCAAATTCCTGCTCTCCTTTCGCTGTTTTAAACAGTAAAAATCCAGCGCTCCTCTGGCTGTTTCAAAACTGTGAAAATACCGGCTCCCCTCTCGCTGATTAAAACTGTGAAAATCCTGCTCTCCTCTCGGTATTTTAAACTGTGAAAATCCTGCTATCCTCTCGCTGTTTTAAAACTGTGAAAATCCTCCTCAATTCTCACAGTTTTAAAGGGTAAAAATCCCAGCTCTCCTCTCGCTGTTTTAAACTGTGAAAATCCCAGCTCTTATCTCGCTGTTTTAAACTGTGAAATTCCTGCTCTCCACTCGCAATTTAATCCGTGAATATCCTTCTCTCCTCTCGCTGAATTAAACTGTTAAATTACCTAATCCCTCTGGCTGCTTCAATACTGTGAAAATCCCAGCTCACCTCTCGCTGTTTTAAACTGTGAAAATCCGGCTCTCCTCTCGGTGTTTTAAAGTGTGAAAATCCTGCTTTCCTCTCGCTGTTTTAAACTGTGTAAATCCCAGCTCTCCTCTCGCTGTTTTAAACTGTGAAAATCCCAGCTCACCTCTCGGTGTTTTAAACTGTGAATATCGGGCTCTCCTCTGGCTCTTTTAAAATGTGAAAATCCCTGCTCTCCTCTCGCTGTTTCAAACTGCGAAAATCCTGCTTCCCTCTCGCTGATTTAAACTGTGAAATTCCAGATGTCTCTCGCTGTATTAAACTGTGAAAATACTGCACACCTCTCGCTGTTTTATATTGTGAAAATCGTGCTCTCCTCTCGCAGATTTAACCTGTGAAAATTCTGCTGTCCTCTCGCTGTTTTAAAATGCGAAAATCCTGGCCAACATCTCCCTGTTTTCAACTGTGAAAATCGCAGCACTCCTTCGCTGTTTGAAACGGTAAAAATCACAGCTCCCCTCTCGTTGTTTGAAATGGTAAAAATCACAGCTCTTCTCTCGTTGTTTTAGACAGAGAAAATGCTGCTCTCCTCTCGCTGTTTTAAACTATGAAATTCCTGCTCCCCTCTTGCTGCTTCAATACTGTGAAAATCCCAGCTCACCTCTCGCTGTTTTAAACTGTGAAAATCGTGCTCACCTCTTGCTGTTTTAAACTGTGAAAATCCTGCTCCGCTCTGGCTGCTTCAATACTGTGAAAATCCCAGTTCACCTCTCGCTGTTTTAAACTGTGAAAATCCTGCTCTCCTCTCGCTGTTTTAAACTGTGAAATTCCTGCTCACCTCTCACTGCTGTAAACAGTGAAAATCCTGCTCACTTCTCACAGTTTTAAAGGGTGATAATCCCAGCTCTACTCTCGCTGTTTTAAACTGTGAAACTCCCAGCTCTACTCTCACTGTTTTAAACTGTGAAATTCTGGCTCTGCACTCGCAATTTATTCCGTGAATATCCTTCTCTCCTCTCGTTGAATTAAACTGTGAAAATACCTGCTCCCCTCTGGCTGCTTCAATACTTTGAAAATCCCAGCTCACCTCTCGCTGTTTTAAACTGTGAAAATCCTGCTCTCCGCTCGCTGTTTTAAACTGTGAAAATCCTGCACTCCTCTCGCTGTTTTAAACTGTGAACTTCAGGGTCAGCTCTCACTGTTTTAAACTGTGAAAATCTGGCTCTCCTCTGGCTGTTTTAAACTGTGTAAATCCCAGCTCTCCTCTCGCTGTTTTAAACTGTGAAAATCCCAGCTCACCTCTCGCTGTTTTAAACTGTGAATATCTGGCTCTCCTCTCGCTGTTTTAAACTGTGAAAATCCCAGCTCTACTCTCGCTGTTTTAAACTCTGAAAATCCTGCTCTCCTCTGGCTCTTTTGAAATGTGAAAATCCCGGCTCACCTCTCACTGTTTTAAACTGCGAAAATCCTGCTTCCCTCTCGCTGTTTTAAACTGTGAAAATCCAGATGTCTATCGCGGTTTTAAACTGTGAAAATACTGCACACCTCTCGCTGTTTTATATTGTGAAAATCGTGCTCTTCTCTCGCTGTTTTAACCTGTGAAAATTCCGCTGTCCTCTCGCTGTTTTAAATTGTGAAAATCCTGGCCAACATCTCCCTGTTTTCAACTGTGAAAATCGCAGCACTCCTCTCACTGTTTGAAACGGTAAAAATCACAGCTCTCCTCTCGTTGTTTTACACTGTGAAAATCGTGCTCACCTCTCGCTGTTTTAGACTGTGAAAATCCCAGCTCACCTCTCGCTGTTTTAAACTGTGAAAATCCTGCACTTTTCTCGCTGTTTTAAACTGTGAAATTCAGGGTCAGCTCTCACTGTTTTAAACTGTGAAAATCCGGCTCTCCTCTGGCTGTTTTAAACTGTGTAAATCCCAGCTCTCCTCTCGCTGTTTTAAACTGTGAAAATCCCAGCTCACCTCTCGCTGTTTTAAACTGTGAATATCTGGCTCTCCTCTCGCTGTTTTGAACTGTGAAAATCCCAGCTCTACTCTCACTGTTTTAAACTCTGAAAATCCTGCTCTCCTCTGGCTCTTTTAAAATGTGAAAATCCCGGCTCTCCTCTCACTGTTTTAAACTGAGAAAATCCTGCTTCCCTCTCGCTGTTTTAAACTGTGAAAATCCAGATGTCTCTCGCGGTTTTAAACTGTGAAAATACTGCACACCTCTTGCTGTTTTATATTGTGAAAATCATGCTCTTCTCTGGCTGTTTTAACCTGTGAAATTCCTGCTTGCCTCTCGCTGTTTTAAAATGCGAAAACGCTGGCCAACATTCCCTGTTTTCAACTGTGAAAATCACAGCACTCCTCTCGGTGTTTGAAACCGTAAAAATCACAGGTCTCCTCTCGTTGTTTTAGGCAGTGAACATTGTGCTCACCTCGCATTGTTTTAAAGTGTGAAAATCCGGCTCTCTGCTCGCTGTTTTAAACAGTGAAAATCCTGCTCCCATCTGGCTGCTTCAATACTGTGAAAATCCCGGCTCACCTCTCGCTGTTTTAAACTGTGAAATTCCTGCTCTCCTTTCGCTGTTTCAAACAGTGAAAATCCTGCGCTCCACTGGCTGTTTCAAAACTGTGGAAATCGCGGCTCCCTTCTCGCTGATTAAAACTGTGAAAATCCTGTTCTCCTCTCGGTGTTTTAAACTGTGAAAATCCTGCTCTCCTCTCGCTGTTTTAAACTGTGAAAATCCTGCTCTCCTCTCGCTGTTTTAAACTGTGAAAATCCTGCTCACCTCTCGCTGTTTAAAACTGTGAAAATCCCAGCTCTACTCTCGCTGTTTTAAACTGTGAAATTCCTGCTCTCCACTCGCAATTTAATCCGTGAATATCCTTCTCTCCTCTCGTTGAATTAAACTGCGAAATTACCTGCTCCCCTCTGGCTGCTTCAATACTGTGAAAATCCCAGCTCACCTCTCGCTGTTTTAAAATGTGAAAATCCGGCTCTCTGCTCGCTGTTTTAAACAGTGAAAATCCTGCTCCCCTCTGGCTGCGTCAATACCGTGAAAATCCCGGCTCACCTCTCGCTGTTTTAAACTGTGAAATTCCTGCTCTCCTTTCGCTGTTTTAAACAGTGAAAATCCTGCGCTCCACTGGCTGTTTCAAAACTGTGGAAATCCCGGCTCCCCTCTCGCTGATTAAAACTGTGAAAATCCTGCTCTCCTCTCGGTGTTTTAAACTGTGAAAATCCTGCTCACTTCTCACAGTTTTAAAATGTGAACATCCCAGCTCTACTCTCGCTGTTTTAAACGGTGAAAATCCTGCTCCCCTCTCTCTGTTTTAAACTGTGAAAATCCCAGCTCACCTCTCGCTGTTTTAAACTGTGAATATCTGGCTCTCCTCTCGCTGTTTTAAACTGTGAAAATCCCAGCTGTACTCTCACTGTTTTAAACTCTGAAAATCCTGCTCTCCTCTGGCTCTTTTAAAATGTGAAAATCCAGGCTTTCCTCTCACTGTTTTAAACTGAGAAAATCCAGATGTCTCTCGCGGTTTTAAACTGTGAAAATACTGCATACCTCTCGCTGTTTTATATTGTGAAAATCGTGCTCTTCTCTCGCTGTTTTAACCTATGAAAATTCCGCTGTCCTCTCGCTGTTTTAAATTGTGAAAATCCTGGCCAACATCTCCCTGTTTTCAACTGTGAAAATCGCAGCACTCCTCTCGCTGTTTGAAACGGTAAAAATCACAGCTCTCTTCTCGTTGTTTTACACTGTGAAAATGCTGCTCTCCTCTCGCTGTTTTAAACTGTGAAAATCCTGCTCCCCTCTGGCTGCTTCAATACTGTGAAAATCCCAGCTCACCTCTCGCTGTTTTAAACTGTGAAAATCCTCCTCTCCTCTCGCTGTTTTAAACTGTGAAATTCCTGCTCTCCTCTCACTGCTTTAAACAGTGAAAATCCTGCTCACTTCTCACAGTTTTAAAGGGTGATAATCCCAGCTCTACTCTCGCTGTTTTAAACTGTGAAACTCCCAGCTCTACTCTCACTGTTTTAAACTGTGAAATTCTTGCTCTCCACTCGCAATTTAATCCGTGAATATCCTTCTCTCCTCTCGTTGAATTAAACTGTGAAAATACCTGCTCCCCTCTCGCTGTTTCAATACTTTGAAAATCCCAGCTCACCTCTCGCTGTTTTAAACTGTGAAAATCCTGCACTCCTCTCGCGGTTTTAAACTGTGAAAATACTGCACACCTCTCGCTGTTTTATATTGTGAAAATCCTGCTCTTCTCTGGCTGTTTTAACCTGTGAAATTCTTGGTTGCCTCTCGCTGTTTTAAAATGCGAAAATCCTGGCCAACATTCCCTGTTTTCAACTGTGAAAATCACAGCACTCCTCTCGGTGTTTGAAACGGTAAATATTACAGCTCTCCTCTCGTCGTTTTACACTGTGAAAATCGTGCTCACCTCGCATTGTTTTAAAATGTGAAAATCCGGCTCTCTGCTCGCTGTTTTAAACAGTGAAAATCCTGCTCCCCTCTGGCTGCTTCAATACTGTGAAAATCCCGGCTCCCCTCTCGCTGATTAAAACTGTGAACATCCTGCTCTCCTCTCGGTGTTTTACACTGTGAAAATCGTGCTCACCTCGCATTGTTTTAAAGTGTGAAAATCCGGCTCTCTGCTCGCTGTTTTAAACAGTGAAAATCCTGCTCCCCTCTGGCTGCTTCAATACTGTGAAAATCCCAGCTCATCTCTCGCTGTTTTAAACTGTAAAATTCCTGCTCTCCTTTCGCTGTTTTAAACAGTAAAAATCCAGCGCTCCTCTGGCTGTTTCAAAACTGTGAAAATACCGGCTCCCCTCTCGCTGATTAAAACTGTGAAAATCCTGCTCTCCTCTCGGTGTTTTAAACTGTGAAAATCCTGCTTTCCTCTTGCTGTTTTAAACTGTGAAAATCCTCCTCAATTCTCACAGTTTTAAAGGGTAAAAATCCCAGCTCACCTCTCGCTGTTTTAAACTGTGAAAATCCCAGCTCTAATCTCGCTGTTTTAAACTGTGAAATTCCTGCTCTCCACTCGCAATTTAATCCGTGAATATCCTTCTCTCCTCTCGCTGAATTAAACTGTTAAATTACCTAATCCCTCTGGCTGCTTCAATACTGTGAAAATCCCAGCTCACCTCTCGCTGTTTTAAACTGTGAAAATCCGGCTCTCCTCTCGGTGTTTCAAAGTGTGAAAATCCTGCTTTCCTCTCGCTGTTTTAAACTGTGTAAATCCCAGCTCTCCTCTCGCTGTTTTAAACTGTGAAAATCCCAGCTCACCTCTCGGTGTTTTAAACTGTGAATATCGGGCTCTCCTCTGGCTCTTTTAAAATGTGAAAATCCCTGCTCTCCTCTCGCTGTTTCAAACTGCGAAAATCCTGCTTCCCTCTCGCTGATTTAAACTGTGAAAATCCAGATGTCTCTCGCTGTATTAAACTGTGAAAATACTGCACACCTCTCGCTGTTTTATATTGTGAAAATCGTGCTCTCCTCTCGCAGATTTAACCTGTGAAAATTCTGCTGTCCTCTCGCTGTTTTAAAATGTGAAAATCCTGGCCAACATCTCCCTGTTTTCAACTGTGAAAATCGCAGCACTCCTTCGCTGTTTGAAACGGTAAAAATCACAGCTCCCCTCTCGTTGTTTGAAATGGTAAAAATCACAGCTCTTCTCTCGTTGTTTTAGACAGAGAAAATGCTGCTCTCCTCTCGCTGTTTTAAACAATGAAATTCCTGCTCCCCTCTTGCTGCTTCAATACTGTGAAAATCCCAGCTCACCTCTCGCTGTTTTAAACTGTGAAAATGCTGCTCACCTCTTGCTGTTTTAAACTGTGAAAATCCTGCTCCGCTCTGGCTGCTTCAATACTGTGAAAATCCCAGTTCACCTCTCGCTGTTTTAAACTGTGAAAATCCTGCTCTCCTCTCGCTGTTTTAAACTGTGAAATTCCTGCTCACCTCTCACTGCTGTAAACAGTGAAAATCCTGCTCACTTCTCACAGTTTTAAAGGGTGATAATCCCAGCTCTACTCTCGCTGTTTTAAACTGTGAAACTCCCAGCTCTACTCTCACTGTTTTAAACTGTGAAATTCTTGCTCTGCACTCGCAATTTATTCCGTGAATATCCTTCTCTCCTCTCGTTGAATTAAACTGTGAAAATACCTGCTCCCCTCTGGCTGCTTCAATACTTTGAAAATCCCAGCTCACCTCTCGCTGTTTTAAACTGTGAAAATCCTGCTCTCCGCTCGCTGTTTTAAACTGTGAAAATCCTGCACTCCTCTCGCTGTTTTAAACTGTGAAATTCAGGGTCAGCTCTCACTGTTTTAAACTGTGAAAATCTGGCTCTCCTCTGGCTGTTTTAAACTGTGTAAATCCCAGCTCTCCTCTCACTGTTTTAAACTGTGAAAATCCCAGCTCACCTCTCGCTGTTTTAAACTGTGAATATCTGGCTCTCCTCTCGCTGTTTTAAACTGTGAAAATCCCAGCTCTACTCTCACTGTTTTAAACTCTGAAAATCCTGCTCTCCTCTGGCTCTTTTAAAATGTGAAAATCCCGGCTCTCCTCTCACTGTTTTAAACTGAGAAAATCCTGCTTCCCTCTCGCTGTTTTAAACTGTGAAAATCCAGATGTCTCTCGCGGTTTTAAACTGTGAAAATACTGCACACCTCTTGCTGTTGTATATTGTGAAAATCCTGCTCTTCTCTGGCTGTTTTAACCTGTGAAATTCCTGCTTGCCTCTCGCTGTTTTAAAATGCGAAAACGCTGGCCAACATTCCCTGTTTTCAACTGTGAAAATCACAGCACTCCTCTCGGTGTTTGAAACGGTAAAAATCACAGCTCTCCTCTCGTTGTTTTAGACAGTGAAAATCGTGCTCACCTCGCATTGTTTTAAAGTGTGAAAATCCGACTCTCTGCTCGCTGTTTTAAACAGTGAAAATCCTGCTCCCCTCTGGCTGCGTCAATACCGTGAAAATCCCGGCTCACCTCTCGCTGTTTTAAACTGTGAAATTCCTGCTCTCCTTTCGCTGTTTTAAACAGTGAAAATCCTGCGCTCCACTGGCTGTTTCAAAACTGTGAAAATCCCGGCTCCCCTCTCGCTGATTAAAACTGTGAAAATCCTGCTCTCCTCTCGGTGTTTTAAACTGTGAAAATCCTGCTTTCCTCTCGCTGTTTTAAACTTTGAAAATCCTGCTCACTTCTCACTGTTTTAAAATGTGAAAATCCCAGCTCTACTCTCGCTGTTTTAAACGGTGAAAATCCTGCTCCCCTCTCTCTGTTTTAAACTGTGAAAATCCCAGCTCACCTCTCGCTGTTTTAAACTGTGAATATCTGGCTCTCCTCTCGCTGTTTTAAACTGTGAAAATCCCAGCTGTACTCTCACTGTTTTAAACTCTGAAAATCCTGCTCTCCTCTGGCTCTTTTAAAATGTGAAAATCCAGGCTTTCCTCTCGCTGTTTTAAACTGAGAAAATCCAGATGTCTCTCGCGGTTTTAAACTGTGAAAATACTGCATACCTCTCGCTGTTTTATATTGTGAAAATCGTGCTCTTCTCTCGCTGTTTTAACCTATGAAAATTCCGCTGTCCTCTCGCTGTTTTAAATTGTGAAAATCCTGGCCAACATCTCCCTGTTTTCAACTGTGAAAATCGCAGCACTCCTCTCGCTGTTTGAAACGGTAAAAATCACAGCTCTCTTCTCGTTGTTTTACACTGTGAAAATGCTGCTCTCCTCTCGCTGTTTTAAACTGTGAAAATCCTGCTCCCCTCTGGCTGCTTCAATACTGTGAAAATCCCAGCTCACCTCTCGCTGTTTTAAACTGTGAAAATCCTGCTCTCCTCTCGCTGTTTTAAACTGTGAAATTCCAGCTCTCCTCTCACTGCTTTAAACAGTGAAAATCCTGCTCACTTCTCACAGTTTTAAAGGGTGATAATCCCTGCTCTACTCCCGCTGTTTTAAACTGTGAAACTCCCAGCTCTACTCTCACTGTTTTAAACTGTGAAATTCTTGCTCTCCACTCGCAATTTAATCCGTGAATATCCTTCTCTCCTCTCGTTGAATTAAACTGTGAAAATACCTGCTCCCCTCTCACTGTTTCAATACTTTGAAAATCCCAGCTCACCTCTCGCTGTTTTAAACTGTGAAAATCCTGCTCTCCGCTCGCTGTTTTAAACTGTGAAAATCCTGCACTCCTCTCGCGGTTTTAAACTGTGAAAATACTGCACACCTCTCGCTGTTTTATATTGTGAAAATCCTGCTCTTCTCTGGCTGTTTTAACCTTTGAAATTCTTGGTTGCCTCTCGCTGTTTTAAAATGCGAAAATCCTGGCCAACATTCCCTGTTTTCAACTGTGAAAATCACAGCACGCCTCTCGGTGTTTGAAACGGTAAATATTACAGCTCTCCTCTCGTTGTTTTACACTGTGAAAATCGTGCTCACCTCGCATTGTTTTAAAATGTGAAAATCCGGCTCTCTGCTCGCTGTTTTAAACAGTGAAAATCCTGCTCCCCTCTGGCTGCTTCAATACTGTGAAAATCCCAGCTCACCTCTCGCTGATTAAAACTGTGAACATCCTGCTCTCCTCTCGGTGTTTTACACTGTGAAAATCGTGCTCACCTCGCATTGTTTTAAAGTGTGAAAATCCGGCTCTCTGCTCGCTGTTTTAAACAGTGAAAATCCTGCTCCCCTCAAGCTGCTTGAATACTGTGAAAATCCCAGCTCATCTCTCGCTGTTTTAAACTGTGAAATTCCTGCTCTCCTTTCGCTGTTTTAAACAGTAAAAATCCAGCTCTCCTCTCGCTGTTTTAAACTGTGAAAATCCCAGCTCTTATCTCGCTGTTTTAAACTGTGAAATTTCTGCTCTCCACTCGCAATTTAATCCGTGAATATCCTTCTCTCCTCTCGCTGAATTAAACTGTTAAATTACCTAATCCCTCTGGCTGCTTCAATACTGTGAAAATCCCAGCTCACCTCTCGCTGTTTTAAACTGTGAAAATCCTGCTCTCAGCTCGCTGTTTTAAACTGTGAAAATCCTGCTCTCCTCTCGCTGTTTTAAACTGTGAAATTCCTGCTCACCTCTCACTGCTGTAAACAGTGAAAATCCTGCTCACTTCTCACAGTTTTAAAGGGTGATAATCCCAGCTCTACTCTCGCTGTTTTAAACTGTGAAACTCCCAGCTCTACTCTCACTGTTTTAAACTGTGAAATTCTTGCTCTGCACTCGCAATTTATTCCGTGAATATCCTTCTCTCCTCTCGTTGAAATAAACTGTGAAAATCCTGCTCCCCTCTGGCTGCTTCAATACTTTGAAAATCCCAGCTCACCTCTCGCTGTTTTAAACTGTGAAAATCCTGCTCTCCGCTCGCAGTTTTAAACTGTGAAAATCCTGCACTCCTCTCGCTGTTTTAAACTGTGAAATTCAGGGTCAGCTCTCACTGTTTTAACCTGTGAAAATCCGGCTCTCCTCTGGCTGTTTTAAACTGTGTAAATCCCAGCTCTCCTCTCGCTGTTTTAAACTGTGAAAATCCCAGCTCACCTCTCGCTGTTTTAAACTGTGAAAATCCAGATGTCTCTCGCGGTTTTAAACTGTGAAAATACTGCACACCTCTCGCTGTTTTATATTGTGAAAATCCTGCTCTTCTCTGGCTGTTTCAACCTGTGAAATTCCTGCTTGCCTCTCGCTGTTTTAAAATGCGAAAACCCTGGCCAACATTCCCTGTTTTCAACTGTGAAAATCACAGCACTCCTCTCAGTGTTTGAAACGGTTAAAACCACAGCTCTCCTCTCGTTGTTTTAGACAGTGAAAATCGTGCTCACCTCGCATTGTTTTAAAGTGTGAAAATCCGGCTCTCTGCTCGCTGTTTTAAACAGTGAAAATCCTGCTCCCCTCTGGCTGCTTCAATACTGTGAAAATCCCAGCTCACCTCTCGCTGTTTTAAACTGTGAAATTCCTGCTCTCCTTTCGCTGTTTTAAACAGTGAAAATCCTGCGGTCCTCTGGCTGTTTCAAAACTGTGAAAATCCCGGCTCCACTCTCGCTGATTAAAACTGTGAAAATCCTGCTCTCCTCTCGGTGTTTTAAACTGTGAAAATTATGCTCTCCTCTCGCTGTTTTAAACTTTGAAAATCCTGCTCACTTCTCTCAGTTTCAAAATGTGAAAATCCCAGCTCTACTCTCGCTGATTTAAACGGAGAAAATCCTGCTCCCCTCTCTCTGTTTTAAACTGTGAAAATCCCTTCTCACCTCTCGCTGTTTTAAACGGTGAAAATCATGCTTCCCTCTCGCTGTTTAAAACTGTGAAAATCCCAGCTCTACTCTCGCTGTTTTAAACTGTGAAATTCCTGCTCTCCACTCGCAATTTAATCCGTGAATATCCTTCTCTCCTCTCGTTGAATTAAACTGCGAAATTACCTGCTCCCCTCTGGCTGCTTCAATACTGTGAAAATCCCAGCTCACCTCTCGCTGTTTTAAAATGTGAAAATCCTGCTCTCCGCTCGCTGTTTTAAACTGTGAAAATCCTGCTCTCCTCTCACTGTTTTAAACTGTGAAATTCAGGGTCAGCTCTCACTGTTTTAAACTGTGAAAATCCGGCTCTCCTCTGGCTGTTTTAAACTGTGTAAATCCCAGCTCTCCTCTCGCTGTTTTAAACAGTGAAAATCCCAGCTCACCTCTCGATGTTTTAAACTGTGAATATCGGGCTCTCCTCTCGCTGTTTTAAACTCTGAAAATCCTGCTCTCCTCTGGCTCTTTTGAAATGTGAAAATCCCGGCTCACCTCTCACTGTTTTAAACTGCGAAAATCCTGCTTCCCTCTCGCTGTTTTAAACTGTGAAAATCCAGATGTCTATCGCGGTTTTAAACTGTGAAAATACTGCACACCTCTCGCTGTTTTATATTGTGAAAATCGTGCTCTTCTCTCGCTGTTTTAACCTGTGAAAATTCCGCTGTCCTCTCGCTGTTTTAAATTGTGAAAATCCTGGCCAACATCTCCCTGTTTTCAACTGTGAAAATCGCAGCACTCTCTCACTGTTTGAAACGGTAAAAATCACAGCTCTCCTCTCGTTGTTTTACACTGTGAAAATCGTGCTCACCTCTCGCTGTTTTAGACTGTGAAAATCCCAGCTCACCTCTTGCTGTTTTAAACTGTGAAAATCCTGCTCTCCTCACGCTCTTTTAAACTGTGAAATTCCTGCTCTCCTCTCACTGCTGTAAACAGTGAAAATCCTGCTCACTTCTCACAGTTTTAAAGGGTGATAATCCCAGCTCTACTCTCGCTGTTTTAAACTGTGAAACTCCCAGCTCTACTCTCACTGTTTTAAACTGTGAAATTCTTGCTCTCCACTCGCAATTTAATCCGTGAATATCCTTCTCTCCTCTCGTTGAATTAAACTGTGAAAATACCTGCTCCCCTCTCGCTGTTTCAATACTTTGAAAATCCCAGCTCACCTCTCGCTGTTTTAAACTGTGAAAATCCTGCTTCCCTCTCACTGTTTTAAACTGTGAAAATCCTGCACTCCTCTCGCGGTTTTAAACTGTGAAAATACTGCACACCTCTCGCTGTTTTATATTGTGAAAATCCTGCTCTTCTCTGGCTGTTTTAACCTGTGAAATTCCTGCTTGCCTCTCGCTGTTTTAAAATGCGAAAATCCTGGCCAACATTCCCTGTTTTCAACTGTGAAAATCACAGCACTCCTCTCGGTGTTTGAAACGGTAAATATTACAGCTCTCCTCTCGTTGTTTTACACTGTGAAAATCGTGCTCACCTCGCATTGTTTTAAAATGTGAAAATCCGGCTCTCTGCTCGCTGTTTTAAACAGTGAAAATCCTGCTCCCCATGGCTGCTTCAATACTGTGAAAATCCCGGCTCCCCTCTCGCTGATTAAAACTGTGAACATCCTGCTCTCCTCTCGGTGTTTTACACTGTGAAAATCGTGCTCACCTCGCATTGTTTTAAAGTGTGAAAATCCGGCTCTCTGCTCGCTGTTTTAAACAGTGAAAATCCTGCTCCCCTCAAGCTGCTTGAATACTGTGAAAATCCCAGCTCATCTCTCGCTGTTTTAAACTGTCAAATTCCTGCTCGCCTCTTGCTGTTTTAAACAGAGAAATTCCTGCTCTCCATTCGCTGTTTTAAACAGTAAAAATCCAGCGCTCCTCTGGCTGATTCAAAACTGTGAAAATACCGGCTCCCCTCTCGCTGATTAAAACTGTGAAAATCCTGCTCTCCTCTCGGTATTTTAAACTGTGAAAATCCTGCTTTCCTCTCGCTGTTTTAAACTGTGAATATCTGGCTCTCCTCTCGCTGTTTTAAACTGTGAAAATCCCAGCTCTACTCTCACTGTTTTAAACTCTGAAAATCCTGCTCTCCTCTGGCTCTTTTAAAATGTGAAAATTCCGGCTCTCCTCTCGCTGTTTTAAACTGCGAAAATCCTGCTTCCCTCTCGCTGTTTTAAACTGTGAAAATCCAGATGTCTCTCGCGGTTTTAAACTGTGAAAATACTGTACACCTCTCGCTGTTTTATACTGTGAAAATCCTGCTCTTCTCTGGCTGTTTTAACCTGTGAAATTCCTGCTTGCCTCTTGCTGTTTTAAAATGCGAAAATCCTGGCCAACATTCCCTGTCTTCAACTGTGAAAATCAGAGCACTCCTCTCGGTGTTTGAAACGGTAAAAATCACAGCTCTCCTCTCGTTGTTTTAGACAGTGAATATCGTGCTCACCTCGCATTGTTTTAAAGTGTGAAAATCCGGCTCTCTGCTCGCTGTTTTCAACAGTGAAAATCCTGCTCCCCTCTGGCTGCTTCAATACTGTGAAAATCCCAGCTCTACTCTTGCTGTTTAAAACGTTGAAAATCCTGCTCCCCTCTCACTGTTTTAAACTGTGAAAATCCCTTCTCACCTCTCGCTGTTTTAAACGGTGAAAATCATGCTTCCCTCTCGCTGTTTAAAACTGTGAAAATGCCAGCTCTACTCTCGCTGTTTTAAACTGTGAAATTCCTGCTCTCCACTCGCAATTTAATCCGTGAATATCCTTCTCTCCTCTCGTTGAATTAAACTGCAAAATTTTTTGCTCCCCTCTGGCTGCTTCAATACTGTGAAAATCCCAGCTCACCTCTCGCTGTTTTAAACTGTGAAAATCCTGCTAACCGCTCGCTGTTTTAAACTGTGAAAATCCTGCACTCCTCTCGCTGTTTTAAACTGTGAAATTCAGGGTCAGCTCTCACTGTTTTAAACTGTGAAAATCCGGCTCTCCTCTGGCTGTTTAAAACTGTGTAAATCCCAGCTCTACTCTCGCTGTTTTAAACAGTGAAAATCCCAGCTCACCTCTCGCTGTTTTAAACTGTGAATATCTGGCTCTCCTCTCGCTGTTTTAAACTGTGAAAATCCCAGCTCTACTCTCGCTGTTTTAAACTCTGAAAATCCTGCTCTCCTCTGGCTCTTTTGAAATGTGAAAATCCCGACTCTCCTCTCACTGTTTTAAACTGAGAAAATCCTGCTTCCCTCTCGCTGTTTTAAACTGTGAAAATCCAGATGTCTCTCGCGGTTTTAAACTGTGAAAATACTGCACACCTCTCGCTGTTTTATATTGTGAAAATCATGCTCTTCTCTCGCTGTTTTAACCTGTGAAAATTCTGCTGTCCTCTCGCTGTTTTAAATTGCGAAAATCCTGGCCAACATCTCCCTGTTTTCAACTGTGAAAATCGCAGCACTCCTCTCGCTGTTTGAAACGGTAAAAATCACAGCTATTCTCTCGTTGTTTGAAATGGTACAAATCACAGCTCTTCTCTCATTGTTTGAAACAGAGAAAATGCTGCTCTCCTCTCGCTGTTTTAAACTGTGAAATTCCTGCTCACCTCTCACTGCTGTAAACAGTGAAAATCCTGCTCACTTCTCACAGTTTTATAGGGTGATAATCCCAGCTCTACTCTCGCTGTTTTAAACTGTGAAAATCCTGCTCTCCGCTCGCTGTTTTAAACTGTGAAAATCCTGCACACCTGTCGCTGTTTTAAACTGTGAAATTCAGGGTCAGCTCTCACTGTTTTAACCTGTGAAAATCCGGCTCTCCTCTGGCTGTTTTAAACTGTGTAAATCCCAGCTCTCCTCTCGCTGTTTTAAACTGTGAAAATCCTGCTGTCCGCTCGCTGTTTTAAACTGTGAAATTCCTGCACTCCTCTCGTGGTTTTAAAGTGTGAAATTCAGGGTCAGCTCTCACTGTTTTAAACTGTGAAAATCCGGCTCTCCTCTGGCTTTTTTAAACTGTATAAATCCCAGCTCTCCTCTCGCTGTTTGAAACTGTGAAAATCCCAGCTCACCTCTCGCTGTTTTAAACTGTGAATATCTGGCTCTCCTCTCGCTGTTTTAAACTGTGAAAATCCCAGCTCTACTCTCACTGTTTTAAACTCTGAAAATCCTGCTCTCCTCTGGCTCTTTTAAAATGTGAAAATTCCGGCTCTCCTCTCACTGTTTTAAACTGCGAAAATCCTGCTTCCCTCTCGCTGTTTTAAACTGTGAAAATCCAGATGTCTCTCGCGGTTATAAACTGTGACAATACTGCACACCTCTCGCTGTTTTATATTGTGAAAATCCTGCTCTTCTCTGGCTGTTTTAACCTGTGAAATTTCTGCTTGCCTCTCGCTGTTTTAAAATGCGAAAATCCTGGCCAACATTCCCTGTTTTCAACTGTGAAAATCACAGCACTCCTCTCGGTGTTTGAAACGGTAAAAATCACAGCTCTCCTCTCGTTGTTTTAGACAGTGAATATCGTGCTCACCTCGCATTGTTTTAAAGTGTGAAAATCCGGCTCTCTGCTCGCTGTTTTCAACAGTGAAAATCCTGCTCCCCTCTGGCTGCTTCAATACTGTGAAAATCCCAGCCCACCTCTCGCTGTTTTAAACTGTGAAATTCCTGCTCTCCTTTCGCTGTTTTAAACAGTGAAAATCCTGCGCTCCACTGGCTGTTTCAAAACAGTGAAAATCCTGGCTCCCCTCTCGCTGATTAAAACTGTGAAAATCCTGCTCTCCTCTTGCTGTTTTAAACTGTGAAAATCCTGCTCTCCTCTCGCTGTTTTAAACTTTGAAAATCCTGCTCAATTCTCACAGTTTGAAAATGTGAAAATCCCAGCTCTACTCTCGCTGTTTCAAACGGTGAAAATCCTGCTCCCCTCTCACTGTTTTAAACTGTGAAAATCCCTTCTCACCTCTCGCTGTTTTAAACGGTGAAAATCATGCTTCCCTCTCGCTGTTTAAAACAGTGAAAATCCCAGCTCTACTCTCGCTGTTTTAAACTGTGAAATTCCTGCGCTCCACTTGCAATTTAATCCGTGAATATCCTTCTCTCCTCTCGTTGAATTAAACTGCAAAATTTTTTGCTCCCCTCTGGCTGCTTCAATACTGTGAAAATCCCAGCTCACCTCTCGCTGTTTTAAACTGTGAAAATCCTGCTCTCCGCTCGCTGTTTTAAACTGTGAAAATCCTGCTCTCCTCTCACTGTTTTAAACTGTGAAAATCCGGCTCTCCTCTGGCTGTTTTAAACTGTGTAAATCCCAGCTCTCCTCTCGCTGTTTTAAACAGTGAAAATCCCAGCTCACCTCTCGCTGTTTTAAACTGTGAATATCTGGCTCTCCTCTCGCTGTTTTAAACTGTGAAAATCCCAGCTCTACTCTCACTGTTTTAAACTCTGAAAATCCTGCTCTCCTCTGGCTCTTTTGAAATGTGAAAATCCCGGCTCTCCTCTCTCTGTTTTAAACTGCGAAAATCCTGCTTCCCTCTCGCTGTTTTAAACTGTGAAAATCCAGATGTCTCTCGCGGTTTTAAACTGTGAAAATACTGCACACCTCTCGCTGTTTTATATTGTGAAAATCCTGCTCTTCTCTGGCTGTTTTAACCTGTGAAATTCCTGCTTGCCTCTCGCTGTTTTAAAATGCGAAAATCCTGGCCAACATTCCCTGTTTTCAACTGTGAAAATCAGAGCACTCCTCTCGGTGTTTGAAACGGTAAAAATCACAGCTCTCCTCTCGTTGTTTTAGACAGTGAATATCGTGCTCACCTCGCATTGTTTTAAAGTGTGAAAATCCGGCTCTCTGCTCGCTGTTTTCAACAGTGAAAATCCTGCTCCCCTCTGGCTGCTTCAATACTGTGAAAATCCCAGCTCTACTCTTGCTGTTTAAAACGTTGAAAATCCTGCTCCCCTCTCACTGTTTTAAACTGTGAAAATCCCTTCTCACCTCTCGCTGTTTTAAACGGTGAAAATCATGCTTCCCTCTCGCTGTTTAAAACTGTGAAAATCCCAGCTCTACTCTCGCTGTTTTAAACTGTGAAATTCCTGCTCTCCACTCGCAATTTAATCCGTGAATATCCTTCTCTCCTCTCGTTGAATTAAACTGCAAAATTTTTTGCTCCCCTCTGGCTGCTTCAATACTGTGGAAATCGCAGCTCACCTCTCGCTGTTTTAAACTGTGAAAATCCTGCTCTCCGCTCGCTGTTTTAAACTGTGAAAATCCTGCACTCCTCTCGCTGTTTTAAACTGTGAAATTCAGGGTCAGCTCTCACTGTTTTAAACTGTGAAAATCCGGCTCTCCTCTGGCTGTTTTAAACTGTGTAAATCCCAGCTCTACTCTCGCTGTTTTAAACAGTGAAAATCCCAGCTCACCTCTCGCTGTTTTAAACTGTGAATATCTGGCTCTCCTCTCGCTGTTTTAAACTGTGAAAATCCCAGCTCTACTCTCGCTGTTTTAAACTCTGAAAATCCTGCTCTCCTCTGGCTCTTTTGAAATGTGAAAATCCCGACTCTCCTCTCACTGTTTTAAACTGAGAAAATCCTGCTTCCCTCTCGCTGTTTTAAACTGTGAAAATCCAGATGTCTCTCGCGGTTTTAAACTGTGAAAATACTGCACACCTCTCGCTGTTTTATATTGTGAAAATCATGCTCTTCTCTCGCTGTTTTAACCTGTGAAAATTCTGCTGTCCTCTCGCTGTTTTAAATTGCGAAAATCCTGGCCAACATCTCCCTGTTTTCAACTGTGAAAATCGCAGCACTCCTCTCGCTGTTTGAAACGGTAAAAATCACAGCTATTCTCTCGTTGTTTGAAATGGTACAAATCACAGCTCTTCTCTCATTGTTTGAAACAGAGAAAATGCTGCTCTCCTCTCGCTGTTTTAAACTGTGAAATTCCTGCTCACCTCTCACTGCTGTAAACAGTGAAAATCCTGCTCACTTCTCACAGTTTTATAGGGTGATAATCCCAGCTCTACTCTCGCTGTTTTAAACTGTGAAAATCCTGCTCTCCGCTCGCTGTTTTAAACTGTGAAAATCCTGCACACCTGTCGCTGTTTTAAACTGTGAAATTCAGGGTCAGCTCTCACTGTTTTAACCTGTGAAAATCCGGCTCTCCTCTGGCTGTTTTAAACTGTGTAAATCCCAGCTCTCCTCTCGCTGTTTTAAACTGTGAAAATCCTGCTGTCCGCTCGCTGTTTTAAACTGTGAAATTCCTGCACTCCTCTCGTGGTTTTAAAGTGTGAAATTCAGGGTCAGCTCTCACTGTTTTAAACTGTGAAAATCCGGCTCTCCTCTGGCTTTTTTAAACTGTGTAAATCCCAGCTCTCCTCTCGCTGTTTGAAACTGTGAAAATCCCAGCTCACCTCTCGCTGTTTTAAACTGTGAATATCTGGCTCTCCTCTCGCTGTTTTAAACTGTGAAAATCCCAGCTCTACTCTCACTGTTTTAAACTCTGAAAATCCTGCTCTCCTCTGGCTCTTTTAAAATGTGAAAATTCCGGCTCTCCTCTCACTGTTTTAAACTGCGAAAATCCTGCTTCCCTCTCGCTGTTTTAAACTGTGAAAATCCAGATGTCTCTCGCGGTTTTAAACTGTGACAATACTGCACACCTCTCGCTGTTTTATATTGTGAAAATCCTGCTCTTCTCTGGCTGTTTTAACCTGTGAAATTTCTGCTTGCCTCTCGCTGTTTTAAAATGTGAAAATCCTGGCCAACATTCCCTGTTTTCAACTGTGAAAATCACAGCACTCCTCTCGGTGTTTGAAACGGTAAAAATCACAGCTCTCCTCTCGTTGTTTTAGACAGTGAATATCGTGCTCACCTCGCATTGTTTTAAAGTGTGAAAATCCGGCTCTCTGCTCGCTGTTTTCAACAGTGAAAATCCTGCTCCCCTCTGGCTGCTTCAATACTGTGAAAATCCCAGCTCACCTCTCGCTGTTTTAAACTGTGAAATTCCTGCTCTCCTTTCGCTGTTTTAAACAGTGAAAATCCTGCGCTCCACTGGCTGTTTCAAAACAGTGAAAATCCTGGCTCCCCTCTCGCTGATTAAAACTGTGAAAATCCTGCTCTCCTCTTGCTGTTTTAAACTGTGAAAATCCTGCTCTCCTCTCGCTGTTTTAAACTTTGAAAATCCTGCTCAATTCTCACAGTTTGAAAATGTGAAAATCCCAGCTCTACTCTCGCTGTTTCAAACGGTGAAAATCCTGCTCCCCTCTCACTGTTTTAAACTGTGAAAATCCCTTCTCACCTCTCGCTGTTTTAAACGGTGAAAATCATGCTTCCCTCTCGCTGTTTAAAACAGTGAAAATCCCAGCTCTACTCTCGCTGTTTTAAACTGTGAAATTCCTGCGCTCCACTTGCAATTTAATCCGTGAATATCCTTCTCTCCTCTCGTTGAATTAAACTGCAAAATTTTTTGCTCCCCTCTGGCTGCTTCAATACTGTGAAAATCCCAGCTCACCTCTCGCTGTTTTAAACTGTGAAAATCCTGCTCTCCGCTCGCTGTTTTAAACTGTGAAAATCCTGCTCTCCTCTCACTGTTTTAAACTGTGAAAATCCGGCTCTCCTCTGGCTGTTTTAAACTGTGTAAATCCCAGCTCTCCTCTCGCTGTTTTAAACAGTGAAAATCCCAGCTCACCTCTCGCTGTTTTAAACTGTGAATATCTGGCTCTCCTCTCGCTGTTTTAAACTGTGAAAATCCCAGCTCTACTCTCACTGTTTTAAACTCTGAAAATCCTGCTCTCCTCTGGCTCTTTTGAAATGTGAAAATCCCGGCTCTCCTCTCTCTGTTTTAAACTGCGAAAATCCTGCTTCCCTCTCGCTGTTTTAAACTGTGAAAATCCAGATGTCTCTCGCGGTTTTAAACTGTGAAAATACTGCACACCTCTCGCTGTTTTATATTGTGAAATTCGTGCTCTTCTCTCGCTGTTTTAACCTGTGAAAATCCTGCTTACCTCTCGCTGTTTTAAACTGTGAAAATCCTGCTCTCCTCTCGCTGTTTGAAACTGTGAAAATCCTGCTCTCCTCTCTCTGTTTTAAACTGCGAAAATCCTGCTTCCCTCTCGCTGTTTTAAACTGTGAAAATCCAGATGTCTCTCGCGGTTTTAAACTGTGAAAATACTGCACACCTCTCGCTGTTTTATATTGTGAAAATCCTGCTCTTCTCTGGCTGTTTTAACCTGTGAAATTCCTGCTTGCCTCTCGCTGTTTTAAAATGCGAAAATCCTGGCCAACATTCCCTGTTTTCAACTGTGAAAATCAGAGCACTCCTCTCGGTGTTTGAAACGGTAAAAATCACAGCTCTCCTCTCGTTGTTTTAGACAGTGAATATCGTGCTCACCTCGCATTGTTTTAAAGTGTGAAAATCCGGCTCTCTGCTCGCTGTTTTCAACAGTGAAAATCCTGCTCCCCTCTGGCTGCTTCAATACTGTGAAAATCCCAGCTCACCTCTCGCTGTTTTAAACTGTGAAATTCCTGCTCTCCTTTCGCTGTTTTAAACAGTGAAAATCCTGCGCTCCACTGGCTGTTTCAAAACAGTGAAAATCCTGGCTCCCCTCTCGCTGATTAAAACTGTGAAAATCCTGCTCTCCTCTCGGTGTTTTAAACTGTGAAAATCCTGCTTTTCTCTCGCTGTTTTAAACTTTGAAAATCCTGCTCAATTCTCACAGTTTGAAAATGTGAAAATCCCAGCTCTACTCTCGCTGTTTCAAACGGTGAAAATCCTGCTCCCCTCTCACTGTTTTAAACTGTGAAAATCCCTTCTCACCTCTCGCTGTTTTAAACGGTGAAAATCATGCTTCCCTCTCGCTGTTTAAAACAGTGAAAATCCCAGCTCTACTCTCGCTGTTTTAAACTGTGAAATTCCTGCGCTCCACTTGCAATTTAATCCGTGAATATCCTTCTCTCCTCTCGTTGAATTAAACTGCGAAATTACCTGCTCCCCTCTGGCTGCTTCAATACTGTGAAAATCCCAGCTCACCTCTCGCTGTTTTAAACTGTGAAAATCCTGCTCTCCGCTCGCTGTTTTAAACTGTGAAAATCCTGCTCTCCTCTCACTGTTTTAAACTGTGAAAATCCGGCTCTCCTCTGGCTGTTTTAAACTGTGTAAATCCCAGCTCTCCTCTCGCTGTTTTAAACAGTGAAAATCCCAGCTCACCTCTCGCTGTTTTAAACTGTGAATATCTGGCTCTCCTCTCGCTGTTTTAAACTGTGAAAATCCCAGCTCTACTCTCACTGTTTTAAACTCTGAAAATCCTGCTCTCCTCTGGCTCTTTTGAAATGTGAAAATCCCGGCTCTCCTCTCTCTGTTTTAAACTGCGAAAATCCTGCTTCCCTCTCGCTGTTTTAAACTGTGAAAATCCAGATGTCTCTCGCGGTTTTAAACTGTGAAAATACTGCACACCTCTCGCTGTTTTATATTGTGAAATTCGTGCTCTTCTCTCGCTGTTTTAACCTGTGAAAATCCTGCTTACCTCTCGCTGTTTTAAACTGTGAAAATCCTCCTCTCCTCTCGCTGTTTGAAACTGTGAAAATCCTGCTCTCCTCTCTCTGTTTTAAACTGCAAAAATCCTGCTTCCCTCTCGCTGTTTTAAACTGTGAAAATCCAGATGTCTCTCGCGGTTTTAAACTGTGAAAATACTGCACACCTCTCGCTGTTTTATATTGTGAAAATCCTGCTCTTCTCTGGCTGTTTTAACCTGTGAAATTCCTGCTTGCCTCTCGCTGTTTTAAAATGCGAAAATCCTGGCCAACATTCCCTGTTTTCAACTGTGAAAATCAGAGCACTCCTCTCGGTGTTTGAAACGGTAAAAATCACAGCTCTCCTCTCGTTGTTTTAGACAGTGAATATCGTGCTCACCTCGCATTGTTTTAAAGTGTGAAAATCCGGCTCTCTGCTCGCTGTTTTCAACAGTGAAAATCCTGCTCCCCTCTGGCTGCTTCAATACTGTGAAAATCCCAGCTCTACTCTTGCTGTTTAAAACGTTGAAAATCCTGCTCCCCTCTCACTGTTTTAAACTGTGAAAATCCCTTCTCACCTCTCGCTGTTTTAAACGGTGAAAATCATGCTTCCCTCTCGCTGTTTAAAACTGTGAAAATCCCAGCTCTACTCTCGCTGTTTTAAACTGTGAAATTCCTGCTCTCCACTCGCAATTTAATCCGTGAATATCCTTCTCTCCTCTCGTTGAATTAAACTGCAAAATTTTTTGCTCCCCTCTGGCTGCTTCAATACTGTGAAAATCGCAGCTCACCTCTCGCTGTTTTAAACTGTGAAAATCCTGCTCTCCGCTCGCTGTTTTAAACTGTGAAAATCCTGCACTCCTCTCGCTGTTTTAAACTGTGAAATTCAGGGTCAGCTCTCACTGTTTTAAACTGTGAAAATCCGGCTCTCCTCTGGCTGTTTTAAACTGTGTAAATCCCAGCTCTACTCTCGCTGTTTTAAACAGTGAAAATCCCAGCTCACCTCTCGCTGTTTTAAACTGTGAATATCTGGCTCTCCTCTCGCTGTTTTAAACTGTGAAAATCCCAGCTCTACTCTCGCTGTTTTAAACTCTGAAAATCCTGCTCTCCTCTGGCTCTTTTGAAATGTGAAAATCCCGACTCTCCTCTCACTGTTTTAAACTGAGAAAATCCTGCTTCCCTCTCGCTGTTTTAAACTGTGAAAATCCAGATGTCTCTCGCGGTTTTAAACTGTGAAAATACTGCACACCTCTCGCTGTTTTATATTGTGAAAATCATGCTCTTCTCTCGCTGTTTTAACCTGTGAAAATTCTGCTGTCCTCTCGCTGTTTTAAATTGCGAAAATCCTGGCCAACATCTCCCTGTTTTCAACTGTGAAAATCGCAGCACTCCTCTCGCTGTTTGAAACGGTAAAAATCACAGCTATTCTCTCGTTGTTTGAAATGGTACAAATCACAGCTCTTCTCTCATTGTTTGAAACAGAGAAAATGCTGCTCTCCTCTCGCTGTTTTAAACTGTGAAATTCCTGCTCACCTCTCACTGCTGTAAACAGTGAAAATCCTGCTCACTTCTCACAGTTTTATAGGGTGATAAACCCAGCTCTACTCTCGCTGTTTTAAACTGTGAAAATCCTGCTCTCCGCTCGCTGTTTTAAACTGTGAAAATCCTGCACACCTGTCGCTGTTTTAAACTGTGAAATTCAGGGTCAGCTCTCACTGTTTTAACCTGTGAAAATCCGGCTCTCCTCTGGCTGTTTTAAACTGTGTAAATCCCAGCTCTCCTCTCGCTGTTTTAAACTGTGAAAATCCTGCTGTCCGCTCGCTGTTTTAAACTGTGAAATTCCTGCACTCCTCTCGTGGTTTTAAAGTGTGAAATTCAGGGTCAGCTCTCACTGTTTTAAACTGTGAAAATCCGGCTCTCCTCTGGCTTTTTTAAACTGTGTAAATCCCAGCTCTCCTCTCGCTGTTTGAAACTGTGAAAATCCCAGCTCACCTCTCGCTGTTTTAAACTGTGAATATCTGGCTCTCCTCTCGCTGTTTTAAACTGTGAAAATCCCAGCTCTACTCTCACCGTTTTAAACTCTGAAAATCCTGCTCTCCTCTGGCTCTTTTAAAATGTGAAAATTCAGGCTCTCCTCTCACTGTTTTAAACTGCGAAAATACTGCTTCCCTCTCGC
Organism: Isurus oxyrinchus; assembly: GCA_026770705.1. Taxonomy (NCBI): domain Eukaryota; kingdom Metazoa; phylum Chordata; class Chondrichthyes; order Lamniformes; family Lamnidae; genus Isurus; species Isurus oxyrinchus. The sequence continues at coordinate 155,639 of JANJGN010000704.1, read as the reverse complement.
TGTTTTAAACTGTGAAAATCCAGATGTCTCTCGCGGTTTTAAACTGTGACAATACTGCACACCTCTCGCTGTTTTATATTGTGAAAATCCTGCTCTTCTCTGGCTGTTTTAACCTGTGAAATTTCTGCTTGCCTCTCGCTGTTTTAAAATGCGAAAATCCTGGCCAACATTCCCTGTTTTCAACTGTGAAAATCACAGCACTCCTCTCGGTGTTTGAAACGGTAAAAATCACAGCTCTCCTCTCGTTGTTTTAGACAGTGAATATCGTGCTCACCTCGCATTGTTTTAAAGTGTGAAAATCCGGCTCTCTGCTCGCTGTTTTCAACAGTGAAAATCCTGCTCCCCTCTGGCTGCTTCAATACTGTGAAAATCCCAGCTCACCTCTCGCTGTTTTAAACTGTGAAATTCCTGCTCTCCTTTCGCTGTTTTAAACAGTGAAAATCCTGCGCTCCACTGGCTGTTTCAAAACAGTGAAAATCCTGGCTCCCCTCTCGCTGATTAAAACTGTGAAAATCCTGCTCTCCTCTTGCTGTTTTAAACTGTGAAAATCCTGCTCTCCTCTCGCTGTTTTAAACTTTGAAAATCCTGCTCAATTCTCACAGTTTGAAAATGTGAAAATCCCAGCTCTACTCTCGCTGTTTCAAACGGTGAAAATCCTGCTCCCCTCTCACTGTTTTAAACTGTGAAAATCCCTTCTCACCTCTCGCTGTTTTAAACGGTGAAAATCATGCTTCCCTCTCGCTGTTTAAAACAGTGAAAATCCCAGCTCTACTCTCGCTGTTTTAAACTGTGAAATTCCTGCGCTCCACTTGCAATTTAATCCGTGAATATCCTTCTCTCCTCTCGTTGAATTAAACTGCAAAATTTTTTGCTCCCCTCTGGCTGCTTCAATACTGTGAAAATCCCAGCTCACCTCTCGCTGTTTTAAACTGTGAAAATCCTGCTCTCCGCTCGCTGTTTTAAACTGTGAAAATCCTGCTCTCCTCTCACTGTTTTAAACTGTGAAAATCCGGCTCTCCTCTGGCTGTTTTAAACTGTGTAAATCCCAGCTCTCCTCTCGCTGTTTTAAACAGTGAAAATCCCAGCTCACCTCTCGCTGTTTTAAACTGTGAATATCTGGCTCTCCTCTCGCTGTTTTAAACTGTGAAAATCCCAGCTCTACTCTCACTGTTTTAAACTCTGAAAATCCTGCTCTCCTCTGGCTCTTTTGAAATGTGAAAATCCCGGCTCTCCTCTCTCTGTTTTAAACTGCGAAAATCCTGCTTCCCTCTCGCTGTTTTAAACTGTGAAAATCCAGATGTCTCTCGCTGTTTTAAACTGTGAAAATACTGCACACCTCTCGCTGTTTTATATTGTGAAATTCGTGCTATTCTCTCGCTGTTTTAACCTGTGAAAATCCTGCTTACCTCTCGCTGTTTTAAACTGTGAAAATCCTGCTCTCCTCTCGCTGTTTGAAACTGTGAAAATCCTGCTCACCTCTCGCTGTTTTAAACTGTGAAAATCCTGCTCTCCGCTCGCTGTTTTAAACTGTGAAAATCCTGCACTCCTCTCGCGGTTTTAAACTGTGAAAATACTGCACACCTCTCGCTGTTTTATATTGTGAAAATCCTGCTCTTCTCTGGCTGTTTTAACCTGTGAAATTCCTGCTTGCCTCTCGCTGTTTTAAAATGCGAAAATCCTGGCCAACATTCCCTGTTTTCAACTGTGAAAATCACAGCACTCCTCTCGGTGTTTGAAACGGTAAATATCACAGCTCTCCTCTCGTTGTTTTACACTGTGAAAATCGTGCTCACCTCGCATTGTTTTAAAGTGTGAAAATCCGGCTCTCTGCTCGCTGTTTTAAACTGTGAAATACCTGCTCTCCTCTGGCTGTTTTAAACATTAAAAATCCAGCGCTCCTCTGGCTGTTTCAAAACTGTGAAAATCCCGGCTCCCCTCTCGCTGATTAAAACTGTGAAAATCCTGCTCTCCTCTCGGTGTTTTAAACTGTGAAAATACTGCTTTCCTCTCGCTGTTTTAAACTGTGAAAATCCTGCTCAATTCTCACAGTTTTGAAGGGTGAAAATCCCAGCTATACTCACGCTGTTTTAAACTGTGAAAATCCCAGCTCTAATCTCGCTGTTTTAAACTGTGAAATTCCTGCACTCCACTCGCAATTTAATCCGTGAATATCCTTCTCTCCTCTCGCTGAATTAAAATGTTAAATTACCTAATCCCTCTGGCTGCTTCAATACTGTGAAAATCCCAGCTCACCTCACGCTGTATTAAACTGTGAAAATCCTGCTCCCCGCTCGGTGCTTTAAAGTGTGAAAATCCTGCTTTCCTCTCGCTGTTTTAAACTGTGTAAATCCCAGCTCTCCTCTCGCTGTTTTAAACTGTGAATATCGGGCTCTCCTCTGGCTCTTTTAAAATGCGAAAATCCCGGCTCTCCTCTCGCTGTTTCAAACTGCGAAAATCCTGCTTCCCTCTCGCTGTTTTAAACTGTGAAAATCCAGATGTCTCTCGCGGTATTAAACTGTGAAAATACTGCACACCTCTCGCTGTTTTATATTGTGAAAATCGTGCTCTTCTCTCGCAGATTTAACCTGTGAAAATTCTGCTGTCCTCACGCTGTTTTAAAATGCGAAAATCCTGGCCAACATCTCCCTGTTTTCAACTGTGAAAATCGTAGCACCTCTCTCGCTGTTTGAAACGGTAAAAATCACAGCTCTCCTCTCGTTGTTTGAAATGGTAAAAATCACAGCTCTTCTCTCGTTGTTTTAGACAGAGAAAATGCTGCTCTCCTCTCGCTGTTTTAAACTATGAAAATCCTGCTCCCCTCTTGCTGCTTCAATACTGTGAAAATCCCAGCTCACCTCTCGCTGTTTTAAACAGTGAAAATCCTGCTCTCCTCTCGCTGTTTTAAACTGTGAAATTCCTGCTCACCTCTCACTGCTGTAAACAGTGAAAATACTGCTCATTTCTCACAGTATTAAATGGTGATAATTCCAGCTCTACTCTCGCTGTTTTAAACTGTGAAACTCCCAGCTCTACTCTCGCTGTTTTAAACTGTGAAAATCCCAGCTCTACTCTCGCTGTTTTAAACTCTGAAAATCCTGCTCTCCTCTGGCTCTTTTGAAATGTGAAAATCCCGGCTCACCTCTCACTGTTTTAAACTGCGAAAATCCTGCTTCCCTCTCGCTGTTTTAAACTGTGAAAATCCAGATGTCTCTCGCGGTTTTAAACTGTGAAAATACTGCACACCTCTCGCTGTTTTATATTGTGAAAATCGTGCTCTTCTCTCGCTGTTTTAACCTGTGAAAATTCCGCTGTCCTCTCGCTGTTTTAAATTGTGAAAATCCTGGCCAACATCTCCCTGTTTTCAACTGTGAAAATCGCAGCACTCCTCTCGGTGTTTGAAACGGTAAAAATCACAGCTCTCCTCTCGTTGTTTTACACTGTGAAAATCGTGCTCACCTCGCATTGTTTTAAAGTGTGAAAATCCGGCTCTCTGCTCGCTGTTTTAAACAGTGAAAATCCTGCTCCCCTCTGGCTGCTTCAATACTGTGAAAATCCCGGCTCCCCTCTCGCTGATTAAAACTGTGAACATCCTGCTCTCCTCTCGGTGTTTTACACTGTGAAAATCGTGCTCACCTCGAATTGTTTTAAAGTGTGAAAATCCGGCTCTCTGCTCGCTGTTTTAAACAGTGAAAATCCTGCTCCCCTCAAGCTGCTTGAATACTGTGAAAATCCCAGCTCATCTTTCGCTGTTTTAAACAGTGAAATTCCTGCTCTCCTCTCGCTGTTTTAAACAGTAAAAATCCAGCGCTCCTCTGGCTGTTTCAAAACTGTGAAAATACCGGCTCCCCTCTCGCTGATTAAAACTGTGAAAATCCTGCTTTCCTCTCGCTGTTTTAAACTGTGAAAATCCTCCTCAATTCTCACAGTTTTAAGGGGTGAAAATCCCAGCTCTCCTCTCGCTGTTTTAAACTGTGAAAATCCCAGCTCTTATCTCGCTGTTTTAAACTGTGAAATTCCTGCTCTCCACTCGCAATTTAATCCGTGAATATCCTTCTCTCCTCTCGCTGAATTAAACTGTTAAATTACCTAATCCCTCTGGCTGCTTCAATACTGTGAAAATCCCAGCTCACCTCTCACTGTTTTAAACTGTGAAAATCCGGCTCTCGTCTCGGTGTTTTAAAGTGTGAAAATCCTGCTTTCCTCTCGCTGTTTTAAACTGTGTAAATCCCAGCTCACCTCTCGCTGTTTTAAACTGTGAAAATCCCAGCTCACATCTCGGTGTTTTAAACTGTGAATATCGGGCTCTCCTCTGGCTCTTTTAAAATGTGAAAATCCCTGCTCTCCTCTCGCTGTTTCAAACTGCGAAAATCCTGCTTCCCTCTCGCTGATTTAAACTGTGAAAATCCAGATGTCACTCGCGGTATTAAACTGTGAAAATACTGCACACCTCTCGCTGTTTTATATTGTGAAAATCGTGCTCTCCTCTCGCAGATTTAACCTGTGAAAATTCTGCTGTCTCTCGCTGTTTTAAAATGCGAAAATCCTGGCCAAAATCTCCCTGTTTTCAACTGTGAAAATCGCAGCACTCCTTCGCTGTTTGAAACGGTAAAAATCACAGCTCTCCTCTCGTTGTTTGAAATGGTAAAAATCACAGCTCTTCTCTCGTTGTTTTAGACAGAGAAAATGCTGCTCTCCTCTCGCTGTTTTAAACTATGAAATTCCTGCTCCCCTCTTGCTGCTTCAATACTGTGAAAATCCCAGCTCACCTCTTGCTGTTTTAAACTGTGAAAATCCTGCTCTCCTCTCGCTGTTTTAAACTGTGAAATTCCTGCTCACCTCTCACTGCTGTAAACAGTGAAAATCCTGCTCATTTCTCACAGTATTAAAGGGTGATAATTCCAGCTCTACTCTCGCTGTTTTAAACTGTGAAACTCCCAGCTCTACTCTCACTGTTTTAAACTGTGAAATTCTTGCTCTGCACTCGCAATTTAATCCGTGAATATCCTTCTCTCCTCTCGTTGAATTAAACTGTGAAAATACCTGCTCCCCTCTGGCTGCTTCAATACTTTGAAAATCCCAGCTCACCTCTCGCTGTTTTAAACTGTGAAAATCCTGCTCTCCGCTCGCTGTTTTAAACTGTGAAAATCCTGCACTCCTGTCGCTGTTTTAAACTGTGAAATTCAGGGTCAGCTCTCACTGTTTTAACCTGTGAAAATCCGGCTATCCTCTGGCTGTTTTAAACTGTGTAAATCCCAGCTCTCCTCTCGCTGTTTTAAACTGTGAAAATCCTGCTCTCCGCTCGCTGTTTTAAACTGTGAAATTCCTGCACTCCTCTCGTGGTTTTAAACTGTGAAATTCAGGGTCAGCTCTCACTGTTTTAAACTGTGTAAATCCCAGCTCTCCTCTCGCTGTTTGAAACTGTGAAAATCCCAGCTCACCTCTCGCTGTTTTAAACTGTGAATATCTGGCTCTCCTCTCGCTGTTTTAAACTGTGAAAATCCCAGCTCTACTCTCACTGTTTTAAACTCTGAAAATCCTGCTCTCCTCTGGCTCTTTTAAAATGTGAAAATTCCGGCTCTCCTCTCACTGTTTTAAACTGCGAAAATCCTGCTTCCCTCTCGCTGTTTTAAACTGTGAAAATCCAGATGTCTCTCGCGGTTTTAAACTGTGACAATACTGCACACCTCTCGCTGTTTTATATTGTGAAAATCCTGCTCTTCTCTGGCTGTTTTAACCTGTGAAATTTCTGCTTGCCTCTCGCTGTTTTAAAATGCGAAAATCCTGGCCAACATTCCCTGTTTTCAACTGTGAAAATCACAGCACTCCTCTCGGTGTTTGAAACGGTAAAAATCACAGCTCTCCTCTCGTTGTTTTAGACAGTGAATATCGTGCTCACCTCGCATTGTTTTAAAGTGTGAAAATCCGGCTCTCTGCTCGCTGTTTTCAACAGTGAAAATCCTGCTCCCCTCTGGCTGCTTCAATACTGTGAAAATCCCAGCTCACCTCTCGCTGTTTTAAACTGTGAAATTCCTGCTCTCCTTTCGCTGTTTTAAACAGTGAAAATCCTGCGCTCCACTGGCTGTTTCAAAACAGTGAAAATCCTGGCTCCCCTCTCGCTGATTAAAACTGTGAAAATCCTGCTCTCCTCTTGCTGTTTTAAACTGTGAAAATCCTGCTCTCCTCTCGCTGTTTTAAACGTTGAAAATCCTGCTCAATTCTCACAGTTTGAAAATGTGAAAATCCCAGCTCTACTCTCGCTGTTTTAAACGGCGAAAATCCTGCTCCCCTCTCACTGTTTTAAACTGTGAAAATCCCTTCTCACCTCTCGCTGTTTTAAACGGTGAAAATCATGCTTCCCTCTCGCTGTTTAAAACAGTGAAAATCCCAGCTCTACTCTCGCTGTTTTAAACTGTGAAATTCCTGCGCTCCACTTGCAATTTAATCCGTGAATATCCTTCTCTCCTCTCGTTGAATTAAACTGCAAAATTTTTTGCTCCCCTCTGGCTGCTTCAATACTGTGAAAATCCCAGCTCACCTCTCGCTGTTTTAAACTGTGAAAATCCTGCTCTCCGCTCGCTGTTTTAAACTGTGAAAATCCTGCTCTCCTCTCACTGTTTTAAACTGTGAAAATCCGGCTCTCCTCTGGCTGTTTTAAACTGTGTAAATCCCAGCTCTCCTCTCGCTGTTTTAAACAGTGAAAATCCCAGCTCACCTCTCGCTGTTTTAAACTGAATATCTGGCTCTCCTCTCGCTGCTTTAAACTGTGAAAATCCCAGCTCTACTCTCACTGTTTTAAACTCTGAAAATCCTGCTCTCCTCTGGCTCTTTTGAAATGTGAAAATCCCGGCTCTCCTCTCTCTGTTTTAAACTGCGAAAATCCTGCTTCCCTCTCGCTGTTTTAAACTGTGAAAATCCAGATGTCTCTCGCGGTTTTAAACTGTGAAAATACTGCACACCTCTCGCTGTTTTATATTGTGAAATTCGTGCTCTTCTCTCGCTGTTTTAACCTGTGAAAATTCCTGCTCTCCTCTCGCTGTTTTAAATTGCGAAAATCCTGGCCAACATCTCCCTGTTTTCAACTGTGAAAATACAGCACTCCTCTCGCTGTTTGAAACGGTAAAAATCACAGCTCTCCTCTCGTTGTTTGAAATGGTAAAAATCACAGCTCTTCTCTCATTGTTTGAAACAGAGAAAATGCTGCTCTCTTCTCACTGTTTTAAACTGTGAAATTCCTGCTCGCCTCTGGCTGCTTCAATACTGTGAAAATCCCAGCTCACCTCTCGTTGTTTTAAACTGTGAAAATCCTGCTCTCCTCTCGCTGTTTTAAACTGTGAAATTCCTGCTCACCTCTCACTGCTGTAAACAGTGAAAATCCTGCTCACTTCTCACAGTTTTAAAGGGTGATAATCCCAGCTTTACTCTCGCTGTTTTAAACTGTGAAACTCCCATCTCTACTCTCACTGTTTTAAACTGTGAAATTCTTGCTCTCCACTCGCAATTTAATCCGTGAATATCCTTCTCTCCTCTCGTTGAATTAAACTGTGAAAATACATGCTCCCCTCTGGCTGCTTCAATACTTTGAAAATCCCAGCTCACCTCTCGCTGTTTTAAACTGTGAAAATCCTGCTCTCCTCTCGGTGTTTTAAACTGTGAAAATACTGCACACCTCTCGCTGTTTCATATTGTGAAAATCCTGCTCTTCTCTGGCTGTTTTAACCTGTGAAATTCCTGCTTGCCTCTCGCTGTTTTAAAATGCGAAAATCCTGGCCAACATTCCCTGTTTTCAACTGTGAAAATCACAGCACTCCTCTCGGTGTTTGAAACGGTAAATATCACAGCTCTCCTCTCGTTGTTTTACACTGTGAAAATCGTGCTCACCTCGCATTGTTTTAAAGTGTGAAAATCCGGCTCTCTGCTCGCTGTTTTAAACTGTGAAATTCCTGCTCTCCTCTGGCTGTTTTAAACAGTAAAAATCCAGCGCTCCTCTGGCTCTTTCAAAACTGTGAAAATCCCGGCTCCCCTCTCGCTGATTAAAACTGTGAAAATCCTGCTCTCCTCTCGGTGTTTTAAACTGTGAAAATCCTGCTTTCCTCTCGCTGTTTTAAACTGTGAAAATCCTGCTCAATTCTCACAGTTTTGAAGGGTGAAAATCCCAGCTATACTCACGCTGTTTTAAACTGTGAAAATCCCAGCTCTAATCTCGCTGTTTTAAACTGTGAAATTCCTGCTCTCCACTCGCAATTTAATCCGTGAATATCCTTCTCTCCTCTCGCTGAATTAAAATGTTAAATTACCTAATCCCTCTGGCTGCTTCAATACTGTGAAAATCCCAGCTCACCTCTCGCTGTTTTAAACTGTGAAAATCCTGCTCTCCGCTCGGTGCTTTAAAGTGTGAAAATCCTGCTTTCCTCTCGCTGTTTTAAACTGTGTAAATCCCAGCTCTCCACTCGCTGTTTTAAACTGTGAAAATCCCAGCTCACCTCTCGGTGTTTTAAACTGTGAATATCGGGCTCTCCTCTGGCTCTTTTAAAATGCGAAAATCCCGGCTCTCCTCTCGCTGTTTCAAACTGCGAAAATCCTGCTTCCCTCTCGCTGTTTTAAACTGTGAAAATCCAGATGTCTCTCGTGGTATTAAACTGTGAAAATACTGCACACCTCTCGCTGTTTTATATTGTGAAAATCGTGCTCTCCTCTCGCAGATTTAACCTGTGAAAATTCTGCTGTCCTCACGCTGTTTTAAAATGCGAAAATCCTGGCCAACATCTCCCTGTTTTCAACTGTGAAAATCGCAGCACTCCTCTCGCTGTTTGAAAGGGTAAAAATTACAGCTCTCCTCTCGTTGTTTGAAATGGTAAAAATCACAGATCTTCTCTCGTTGTTTTAGACAGAGAAAATGCTGCTCTCCTCTCGCTGTTTTAAACTATGAAAATCCTGCTCCCCTCTTGCTGCTTCAATACTGTGAAAATCCCAGCTCACCTCTCGCTGTTTTAAACTGTGAAAATCCTGCTCTCCTCTCGCTGTTTTAAACTGTGAAATTCCTGCTCACCTCTCACTGCTGTAAACAGTGAAAATACTGCTCACTTCTCACAGTATTAAAGGGTGATAATTCCAGCTCTACTCTCGCTGTTTTAAACTGTGAAACTCCCAGCTCTACTCTCGCTGTTTTAAACTGTGAAAATCCCAGCTCTCCTCTCGCTTCTTTAAACTCTGAAAATCCTGCTCTCCTCTGGCTCTTTTGAAATGTGAAAATCCCGGCTCACCTCTCACTGTTTTAAACTGCGAAAATCCTGCTTCCCTCTCGCTGTTTTAAACTGTGAAAATCCAGATGTCTCTCGCGGTTTTAAACTGTGAAAATACTGCACACCTCTCGCTGTTTTATATTGTGAAAATCGTGCTCTTCTCTCGCTGTTTTAACCTGTGAAAATTCCGCTGTCCTCTCGCTGTTTTAAATTGTGAAAATCCTGGCCAACATCTCCCTGTTTTCAACTGTGAAAATCACAGCACTCCTCTCGCTGTTTGAAACGGTAAAAATCACAGCTCTCTTCTCGTTGTTTTACACTGTGAAAATCGTGCTCTCCTCGCATTGTTTTAAAGTGTGAAAATCCGGCTCTCTGCTCGCTGTTTTAAACAGTGAAAATCCTGCTCCCCTCTGGCTGCTTCAATAATGTGAAAATCCCGGCTCCCCTCTCGTTGATTAAAACTGTGAACATCCTGCTCTCCTCTCGGTGTTTTAGACGGTGAAAATCGTGCTCACCTCGCATTGTTTTAAAGTGTGAAAATCCGGCTCTCTGCTCGCTGTTTTAAACAGTGAAAATCCTGCTCCCCTCAAGCTGCTTGAATACTGTGAAGATCCCAGCCCATCTCTCGCTGTTTTAAGCAGTGAAATTCCTGCTCTCCTCTCGCTGTTTTAAACAGTAAAAATCCAGCGCTCCTCTGGCTGTTTCAAAACTGTGAAAATACCGGCTCCCCTCTCGCTGATTAAAACTGTGAAAATCCTGCTCTCCTCTCGGTATTTTAAACTGTGAAAATCCTGCTTTCCTCTCGCTGTTTTAAACTGTGAAAATCCTCCTCAATTCTCACAGTTTTAAAGGGTGAAAATCCCAGCTCTTATCTCGCTGTTTTAAACTGTGAAATTCCTGCTCTCCACTCGCAATTTAATCCGTGAATATCCTTCTCTCCTCTCGCTGAATTAAACTGTTAAATTACCTAATCCCTCTGGCTGCTTCAATACTGTGAAAATCCCAGCTCACCTCTCGCTGTTTTAAACTGTGAAAATCCGGCTCTCGTCTCGGTGTTTTAAAGTCTGAAAATCCTGCTTTCCTCTCGCTGTTTTAAACTGTGAAAATCCCAGCTCACATCTCGGTGTTTTAAACTGTGAATATCGGGCTCTCCTCTGGCTCTTTTAAAATGTGAAAATCCCTGCTCTCCTCTCGCTGTTTCAAACTGCGAAAATCCTGCTTCCCTCTCGCTGATTTAAACTGTGAAAATCCAGATGTCTCTCGCGGTATTAAACTGTGAAAATACTGCACACCTCTCGCTGTTTTATATTGTGAAAATCGTGCTCTCCTCTCGCAGATTTAACCTGTGAAAATTCTGCTGTCCTCTCGCTGTTTTAAAATGCGAAAATCCTGGCCAAAATCTCCCTGTTTTCAACTGTGAAAATCGCAGCACTCCTTCGCTGTTTGAAACGGTAAAAATCACAGCTCTCCTCTCGTTGTTTGAAATGGTAAAAATCACAGCTCTTCTCTCGTTGTTTTAGACAGAGAAAATGCTGCTCTCCTCTCGCTGTTTTAAACTATGAAATTCCTGCTCCCCTCTTGCTGCTTCAATACTGGGAAAATCCCAGCTCACCTCTTGCTGTTTTAAACTGTGAAAATCCTGCTCTCCTCTCGCTGTTTTAAACTGTGAAATTCCTGCTCACCTCTCACTGCTGTAAACAGTGAAAATCCTGCTCATTTCTCACAGTATTAAAGGGTGATAATTCCAGCTCTACTCTCGCTGTTTTAAACTGTGAAACTCCCAGCTCTACTCTCACTGTTTTAAACTGTGAAATTCTTGCTCTCCACTCGCAATTTAATCCGTGAATATCCTTCTCTCCTCTCGTTGAATTAAACTGTGAAAATACCTGCTCCCCTCTGGCTGCTTCAATACTTTGAAAATCCCAGCTCACCTCTCGCTGTTTTAAACTGTGAAAATCCTGCTCTCCGCTCGCTGTTTTAAACTGTGAAAATCCTGCACTCCTGTCGCTGTTTTAAACTGTGAAATTCAGGGTCAGCTCTCACTGTTTTAACCTGTGAAAATCCGGCTATCCTCTGGCTGTTTTAAACTGTGTAAATCCCAGCTCTCCTCTCGCTGTTTTAAACTGTGAAAATCCTGCTCTCCGCTCGCTGTTTTAAACTGTGAAATTCCTGCACTCCTCTCGTGGTTTTAAACTGTGAAATTCAGGGTCAGATCTCACTGTTTTAAACTGTGAAAATCCGGCTCTGCTCTGGCTGTTTGAAACTGTGTAAATCCCAGCTCTCCTCTCGCTGTTTTAAACTGTGTAAATCCCAGCTCTCCTCTCGCTGTTTTAAACTCTGAAAATCCTGCTCTCCTCTCGCTGTTTTAAAATGTGAAAATCCCGGCTCTCCTCTCACTGTTTTAAACTGAGAAAATCCTGCTTCCCTCTCGCTGTTTTAAACTGTGAAAATCCAGATGTCTCTCGCGGTTTTAAACTGTGACAATACTGCACACCTCTCGCTGTTTTATATTGTGAAAATCCTGCTCTTCTCTGGCTGTTTTAACCTGTGAAATTCCTGCTTGCCTCTCGCTGTTTTAAAATGCGAAAATCCTGGCCAACATTCCCTGTTTTCAACTGTGAAAATCACAGCACTCCTCTCGGTGTTTGAAACGGTAAAAATCACAGCTCTCCTCTCGTTGTTTTAGACAGTGAATATCGTGCTCACCTCGCATTGTTTTAAAGTGTGAAAATCCGGCTCTCTGCTCGCTGTTTTCAACAGTGAAAATCCTGCTCCCCTCTGGCTGCTTCAATACTGTGAAAATCCCAGCTCACCTCTCGCGGTTTTAAACTGTGAAAATACTGCAAACCTCTCGCTGTTTTATATTGTGAAAATCGTGCTCTTCTCTCGCAAATTTAACCTGTGAAAATTCCGCTGTCCTCTCGCTGTTTTAAATTGCGAAAATCCTGGCCAACATCTCCCTGTTTTCAACTGTGAAAATCGCAGCACTCCTCTCGCTGTTTGAAACGGTAAAAATCACAGCTCTCCTCTCGTTGTTTTAATCTGTGAAAATCGTGCTCACCTCTCGCTGTTTTAAACTGTGAAAATCCTGCTCCCCTCTGGCTGCTTCAATACTGTGAAAATCCAAGATCACCTCTCGCTGTTTTAAACTGTGAAAATCGTGCTCACCTCTCGCTGTTTTAAACTGTGAAAATCCTGCTCCCCTCTCGCTGTTTTAAACTGTGAAATTCCTGCTCACCTCTCACTGCTGTAAACAGTGAAAATCCTGCTCACTTCTCACAGTTTTAAAGGGTGAAAATCAAAGCTCTACTCTCGCTGTTTTAAACTGTGAAAATCCCAGCTCTACTCTCGCTGTTTTAAACTGTGAAATTCCGGCTCTCCACTCGCAATTTAATCCGTGAAGATCCTTCTCTCCTCTCGTTGAATTAAACTGCGAAATTACCTGCTCCCCTCTGGCTGCTCCAATACTGTGAAAATCCCAGCTCACCACTCGCTGTTTTAAACTGTGGAAATCTGCTCTCCGCTCGCTGTTTTAAACTGTGAAAATTCTGCTCAACTCTCGCTGTTTTAAACTGTGAAATTCAGGGTCAGATCTCACTGTTTTAAACTGTGAAAATCCGGCTCTCCTCTGGCTGTTTTAAACTGTGTAAATGCCAGCTCTCCTCTCGCTGTTTTAAACTGTGAAAATCCCAGCTCACCTCTCGCTGTTTTAAACTGTGAATATCTGGCTCCCCTCTCGCGGTTTTAAACTGTGAAAATCCCAGCTCTACTCTCGCTGTTTTAAACTCTGAAAATCCTGCTCTCCTCTGGCTCTTTTGAAATGTGAAAATCCCGGCTCTCCTCTCACTGTTTTAAACTGCGAAAATCCTGCTTCCCTCTCGCTGTTTTAAACTGTGAAAATCCAAATGTCTCTCGCGGATTTAAACTGTGATAATACTGCACACCTCTCGCTGTTTTATATTGTGAAAATCGTGCTCTTCTCTCGCTGTTTTAACCTGTGAAATTCCTGCTTGCCTCTCGCTGTTTTAAAATGCGAAAATCCTGGCCAACATTCCCTGTTTTCAACTGTGAAAATCACAGCACTCCTCTCGGTGTTTGAAACGGTAAATATCACAGCTCGCCTCTCGTTGTTTTAGACAATGAAAATCGTGCTCACCTCGCATTGTTTTAAAGTGTGAAAATCCGGCTCTCTGCTCGCTGTTTTCAACAGTGAAAATCCTGCTCCCCTCAAGCTGCTTGAATACTGTGAAAATCCCAGCTCACCTCTCGCTGTTTTAAACTGTGAAATTCCTGCGATCCTCTCGCTGCTTTAAACTGTGAAAATCGTGCTCACCTCTCGCTGTTTTAAACTGTGAAAATCGTGCTCACCTCTCGCTGTTTTAAACATGTGAAATTCCTGCTCACCTCTCACTGCTGTAATCAATGAAAATCCTGCTCACTTCTCAGAGTTTTAAAATGTGAAAATCCCTGCTCTCCTCTCACTGTTTCAAACTGCGAAAATCCTGCTTCCCTCTCGCTGATTTAAACTGTGAAAATCCAGATGTCTCTCGCGCTATTAAACTGTGAAAATACTGCACACCTCTCGCTGTTTTATATTGTGAAAATCGTGCTCTCCTCTCGCAGATTTAACCTGTGAAAATTCTGCTGTCCTCTCGCTGTTTTAAAATGCGAAAATCCTGGCCAAAATCTCCCTGTTTTCAACTGTGAAAATCGCAGCACTCCTTCGCTGTTTGAAACGGTAAAAATCACAGCTCTCCTCTCGTTGTTTGAAATGGTAAAAATCACAGCTCTTCTCTCGTTGTTTTAGACAGAGAAAATGCTGCTCTCCTCTCGCTGTTTTAAACTATGAAATTCCTGCTCCCCTCTTGCTGCTTCAATACTGTGAAAATCCCAGCTCACCTCTTGCTGTTTTAAACTGTGAAAATCCTGCTCTCCTCTCGCTGTTTTAAACTGTGAAATTCCTGCTCACCTCTCACTGCTGTAAACAGTGAAAATCCTGCTCATTTCTCACAGTATTAAAGGGTGATAATTCCAGCTCTACTCTCGCTGTTTTAAACTGTGAAACTCCCAGCTCTACTCTCACTGTTTTAAACTGTGAAATTCTTGCTCTGCACTCGCAATTTAATCCGTGAATATCCTTCTCTCCTCTCGTTGAATTAAACTGTGAAAATACCTGCTCCCCTCTGGCTGCTTCAATACTTTGAAAATCCCAGCTCACCTCTCGCTGTTTTAAACTGTGAAAATCCTGCTCTCCGCTCGCTGTTTTAAACTGTGAAAATCCTGCACTCCTGTCGCTGTTTTAAACTGTGAAATTCAGGGTCAGCTCTCACTATTTTAACCTGTGAAAATCCGGCTATCCTCTGGCTGTTTTAAACTGTGTAAATCCCAGCTCTCCTCTCGCTGTTTTAAACTGTGAAAATCCTGCTCTCCGCTCGCTGTTTTAAACTGTGAAATTCCTGCACTCCTCTCGTGGTTTTAAACTGTGAAATTCAGGGTCAGCTCTCACTGTTTTAAACTGTGAAAATCCCAGCTCTCCTCTCACTGTTTTAAACTGTGAAAATCCCAGCTCACCTCTCGCTGTTTTAAACTGTGAATATCTGGCTCTCCTCTCGCTGTTTTAAACTGTGAAAATCCCAGCTCTACTCTCACTGTTTTAAACTCTGAAAATCCTGCTCTCCTCTGGCTCTTTTAAAATGTGAAAATCCCGGCTCTCCTCTCACTGTTTTAAACTGCGAAAATCCTGCTTCCCTCTTGCTGTTTTAAACTGTGAAAATCCAGATGTCTCTCGCGGTATTAAACTGTGACAATACTGCACACCTCTCGCTGTTTTATATTGTGAAAATCCTGCTCTTCTCTGGCTGTTTTAACCTGTGAAATTCCTGCTTGCCTCTCGCTGTTTTAAAATGCGAAAATCCTGGCCAACATTCCTGTTTTCAACTGTGAAAATCACAGCACTCCTCTCGGTGTTTGAAACGGTAAAAATCACAGCTCTCCTCTCGTTGTTTTAGACAGTGAATATCGTGTTCACCTCGCATTGTTTTAAAGTGTGAAAATCCGGCTCTCTGCTCGCTGTTTTCAACAGTGAAAATCCTGCTCCCCTCTGGCTGCTTCAATACTGTGAAAATCCCAGCTCACCTCTCGCTGTTTTAAACTGTGAAATTCCTGCTCTCCTTTCGCTGTTTTAAACAGTGAAAATCCTGCGCTCCACTGGCTGTTTCAAAACAGTGAAAATCCTGGCTCCCCTCTCGCTGATTAAAATTGTGAAAATCCAGCTCTCCTCTTGCTGTTTTAAACTGTGAAAATCCTGCTCTCCTCTCGCTGTTTTAAACTTTGAAAATCCTGCTCAGTTCTCACAGTTTGAAAATGTGAAAATCCCAGCTCTACTCTCGCTGTTTTAAACGGTGAAAATCCTGCTCCCCTCTCGCTGTTTTAAAACTGTGGAAAATCCTGCTTTCTTCCTCTCGCTGTTTTAAACTGTGAAAATACTGCTCACTTCTCACGGTTTCAAGTGTGAAAATCCCAGCTCTACTCTCGCTGTTTTAAACTGTGAAATCCTGCTCTCCACTCGCAATTTAATCCGTGAATATCCTTCTCTCCTCTCGCTGAATTAAACTGTTTAATTACCTAATCCCTCTGGCTGCTTCAATAATGTGAAAATCCCAGCTCACCTCTCACTGTTTCAAACTGCGAAAATCCTGCTTCCCTCTCGCTGTTTTAACCTGAAAATCCAGATGTCTCTCGCGGTTTTAAACTGTGAAAATACTGCAAACCTCTCGCTGTTTTATATTGTGAAAATCGTGCCCTTCTCTCGCAGATTTAACCTGTGAAAATTCCGCTGTCCTCTCGCTGTTTTAAATTGCGAAAATCCTGGCCAACATCTCCCTGTTTTCAACTGTGAAATTCCTGCACTCCTCTCGCTGTTTTAAACTGTGAAAATCGTGCTCACCTCTCGCTGTTTTAAAACTGTGAAAATCCTGCTCCCCTCTGGCTGCTTCAATACTGTGAAAATCCAAGATCACCTCTCGCTGTTTTAAACTGTGAAAATCGTGCTCACCTCTCGCTGTTTTAAACTGTGAAAATCGTGCTCTCCTCTCGCTGTTTTAAACTGTGAAAATCCTGCTCCCCTCTCGCTGTTTTAAACTGTGAAATTCCTGCTCACCTCTCACTGCTGCAAACAGTGAAAATCCTGCTCACTTCTCACAGTTTTAAAGGGTGAAAATCAAAGCTCTACTCTCGCTGTTTTAAACTGTGAAAATCCCAGCTCTACTCTCGCTGTTTTAAACTGTGAAATTCCGGCTCTCCACTCGCAATTTAATCCGTGAAGATCCTTCTCTCCTCTCGTTGAATTAAACTGCGAAATTACCTGCTCCCCTCTGGCTGCTCCAATACTGTGAAAATCCCAGCTCACCTCTCGCTGTTTTAAACTGTGGAAATCTGCTCTCCGCTCGCTGTTTTAAACTGTGAAAATCCTGCTCAACTCTCGCTGTTTTAAACTGTGAAATTCAGGGTCAGCTCTCACTGTTTTAAACTGTGAAAATCCGGCTCTCCTCTGGCTGTTTTAAACTGTGTAAATGCCAGCTCTCCTCTCGCTGTTTTAAACTGTGAAAATCCCAGCTCCCCTCTCGCTGTTTTAAACTGTGAATATCTGGCTCCCCTCTCGCGGTTTTTAAACTGTGAAAATCCCAGCTCTACTCTCGCTGTTTTAAACTCTGAAAATCCTGCTCTCCTCTGGCTCTTTTGAAATGTGAAAATCCCGGCTCTCCTCTCACTGTTTTAAACTGCGAAAATCCTGCTTCCCTCTCGCTGTTTAAAACTGTGAAAATCCCGGCTCTCCTCTCGCTGTTTTAACCTGCGAAAATTCAGCTTCCCTCTCGCTGTTTTAAACTGTGAAAATCCAGATGTCTCTCGCGGTTTTAAACTGTGAAAATACTGCACACCTCTCGCTGTTTTATATTGTGAAAATCCTGCTCTCCTCTCGCTGTTTTATATTGTGAAAAACGTGCTCTTCTCTCGCAGATTTAACCTGTGAAATTCCTGCTTGCCTCTCGCTGTTTAAAATGCTAAAATCCTGGCCAACAACTCCCTGTTTTCAACTGTGAAAATCACAGCACTCCTCTCGGTGTTTGAAATGGTAAAAATCACAGCTCTCCTCTCGTTGTTTTACACTGTGAAAATGGTGCTCACCTCGCATAGTTTTAAAGTGTGAAAATCCGGCTCTCTGTTCGCTGTTTTAAACTGTGAAAAACCTGCTCCCCTCTGGCTGCTTCAATACTGTGAAAATCCCAGCTCACCTCTCGCTGTTTTAAACTGTGAAAATACTGCACACCTCTCGCTGTTTTATATTGTGAAAATCGTGCTCTCCTCTCGCTGTTTTAACCTGTGAAAATCCTGCTCTCCTCTCGCTGTTTTAAATTGCGAAAATCATGGCCAACATCTCCCTGTTTTCAACTGTGAAATCGCCCCGGTCCTCTCGCTGTTTGAAACGGTAAAAATCACAGCTCTCCTCTCGTTGTTTTACACTGTGAAAATGCTGCGCACCTTTCGCTGTTTTAAAACTGTGAAATTCCTGCTCGCCTCTCACTGCTGTAAACAGTGAAAATCCTGCTCACTTCATGCTGTTTTAAACGGTTAAAATCACAGCTCTACTCTCGCTGTTTTACACTGTGGAATTCCTGCTCTCCTCTCGCTGTTTTAAACTGTGAAAATCCCAGCTCTACTCTCGCTGTTTTAAACTGTGAAATTAAGGGTCTCCTCTCACTGTTTTAACCTGTGAAAATCCTGCTTCCCTATCGCTGTTTTAAACTGTGAAAATCCAGATGTCTCTCGCGGTTTTAAACAGTGAAAATACTGCACACCTCTCGCTGTTTTAAAACTGCGAAAATCCTGCTTCCCTCTCGCTGTTTAAAACTGTGAAAATCCCGGCTCTCCTCTCGCTGTTTAACCTGCGAAAATCCAGCTTCCCTCTCGCTGTTTTCAACTGTGAAAATCCAGATGTCTCTCGCGGTTTTAAACTGTGAAAATACTGCACACCTGTCGCTGTTTTATATTGTGAAAAACGTGCTCTTCTCTCGCAGATTTAACCTGTGAAATTCCTGCTTGCCTCTCGCTGTTTTAAAATGCGAAAATCCTGGCCAACAACTCCCTGTTTTCAACTGTGAAAATCACAGCACTCCTCTCGGTGTTTGAAATGTTAAAAATCACAGCTCTCCTCTCGTTGTTTTACACTATGAAATTGGTGCTCACCTCGCATAGTTTTAAAGTGTGAAAATCCGGCTCTCTGCTCGCTGTTTTAAACTACGAAAATCCTGCTCCCCTCTGGCTGCTTCAATACTGTGAAAATCCCAGCTCACCTCTCGCTGTTTTAAACTGTGAAAATCCTGCTTTCCTCTCGCTGTTTTAAACTGTGAAATTCCTGCTCATTTCTCACTGTTTTAAAGTGTGAAAATCCCAGCTCTACTCTCGCTGTTTTAAACTGTGAAATTCCTGCTCTCCTCTCGCTGTTTTAAACAGTGAAAACCCTGCTCTCCTCTCGCTATCTTAAACTGTGAAAATCCTGCTCACTTCACGTTGTTTTAAACGGTGAAAATCCCAGCTCTGCTCTCGCTGTTTTAAACTGTGAAAATCCCGGCTCCCCTCTCGCTGATTAAAACTGTGAAAAACCTGCTCTCCTCTCGGTGTTTTAAACTATGAAAATCCTGCTCTCCGCTCGCTGTTTTAAATTGTGAAAATCCTGCTCCCCTCTGGCTCTTTTAAAATGTGAAATTCCCAGCTCACCTCTCGCTGTTTTAAACTGTGAAATTCAGGGTCAGCTCTCAGTCTTTTAAACTGTGAAAATCCAGCTCTCCTCTGGCTGTTTTAAACTGTGTAAATCCCAGCTCACCTCTCGCTGTTTTAAACTGTGAAAATCCCAGCTCACCTCTCACTGTTTTAAACTGTGAAAATCCTGCTCTCCTCTGGCTCTTTTAAAATGTGAAAATCCCGGCTCTCCTCTCACTGTTTCAAACTGTGAAAATACTGCACACCTCTCGCTGTTTTATATTGTGAAAATCGTGCTCTTCTCTCGCAGATTTAACCTGTGAAAATTCTGCTGTCCTCTCGCTGTTTTAAAATGCGAAAAACCTGGCCAACATCTCCCAGTTTTCAACTGTGAAAATCGCAGCACTCCTCTCGCTGTTTGAAACGGTAAAAATCACAGCTCTCCTCTCGCTGTTTTACACTGTGTAAATGCTGCTCTCCTCTCGCTGTTTTAAACTGTGAAAATCCAGATGTTTCTCGCAGTTTTAAACTGTGAAAATACTGCACACCTCTCGCTGTTTTATATTGTGAAAATCGTGCTCTTCTCTCGCAGATTTAACCTGTGAAAATCCTGCTCTCCTCTCGCTGTTTTAAACTGTGAAAATCCAGCTGTCTGTCGCGATTTTGAACTGTGAAAATACTGCACACCTCTCCCTGTTTTATATTGTGAAAGTCGTGCTCTTCTCTCGCTGATTTAAACTGTGAAATTCCTGCTTGCCTCTCGCTGTTTTAAAATGCGAAAATCCTGGCCAACAATCCCTGATTTAAACTGTGAAAATCACAGCACTCCTCTCGGTGTTTTAAACTATGAAAATCCTGCTCTCCGCTCGCTGTTTTAAATTGTGAAAATCCAGATGTCTCTCGCTGTTTTAAACTGTGAAAATACTGCTCTCCTCTCGCTGTTTTAAACATTGAAAATCCTGCTCTTCTCTGGCTGTTATAAAATGTGAAAATCCCGGCTCTACTCTCGCTGTTTTAAACTGCGAAAATCCTGCTTCCCTCTCGCTGTTTTAAACTGTGAAAATCCAGATGTCTCTCGCGGTTTTAAACTGTGAAAATACTGCACACCTCTCGCTGTTTTATATTGTGAAAATCGTGCTCTTCTCTCGCAGATTTAACCTGTGAAAATCCTGCTCTCCTCTCGCTGTTTTAAAATGCGAAAATCCTGGCCAACATCTCCATGTTTTCAACTGTGAAAATCACAGCACTCCTCTCGGTGTTTGAAACGGTAAAAATCACAGATCTCCTCTCGTTGTTTTACACTGTGAAAATCGTGCTCACCTCGCATAGTTTTAAACTGTGAAATTCCTGCTCTCCTCCCGCTGTTTTAAACAGTAAAAATCCAGCGCTCCTCTGGCTGTTTCAAAACTGTGAAAATCGCGGCTCCCCTCTCGCTGATTAAAGCTGTGAAAATCCTGCTCTCCTCTCGGTGTTTTAAACTGTGAAAATCCTACTCACTTCTCACAGTTTTAAAGTGTGAAAATCCCAGCTCTACTCTCGCTGTTTTAAACTGTGAAAATCCTGCTCCCCTCTCACTGTTTTAAACTGTGAAAATCCTGCTCACTTCACGTTGTTTTAAACGGTGAAAATCCCAGTTCTACTCTCGCTGTTTTAAACTGCGAAATTCCTGCTCTCCTCTCGCTGTTTTAAACTGTGAAAATCCTGCTCACCTCTCACTGCTTTAAACTGTGAAAATCCAGCTCAATTCACGCTGTTTTAAACGGTGAAAATCCCAGCTCTACTCTCGCTGTTTTTAAACTGTGAAATTCCTGCTCTCCTCTCGCTGTTTTAAACAGTAAAAATCCAGCGCTCCTCTGGCTGTTTCAAAACTGTGAAAATCCCGGCTCACCTTCGCTGATTAAAACTGTGAAAATCCTGCTCTCCTCTCGGTGTTTTAAACTGTGAAAATCCTGCTTTCCTCTCGTTGTTTTAAACTGTGAAAATACTGCTCACTTCGCACAGTTTTAAAGGGTGAAAATCCCAGTTCACCTCTCGCTGTTTTAAACTGTGAAAATCCTGCTCTCCACTCGCGGTTTTAAACTGTGAAAATCCTGCTCACCTCCCGCTGTTTTAAACTGTGAAATTCAGGGTCAGCTCTCAGTCTTTTAAACTGTGAAATTCCTGCTCTCCTCTCGCTGTTTTAAACTGTGTAAATCCCAGCTCACCTCTCGCTGTTTTAAACTGTGAAAATCCCAGCTCACCTCTCGGTGTTTTAAACTTTGAATATCGGGCTCTCCTCTGGCTCTTTTAAAATGTGAAAATCCCGGCTCTCCTCTCACTGTTTCAAACTGCGAAAATCCTGCTTCCCTCTCGCTGTTTTAAACTGTGAAAATCCAGATGTCTCTCGCGGTTTTAAACTGTGAAAATACTGCACACCTCTCGCTGTTTTATATTGTGAAAATCCTGCTCTCCTCTCACTGTTTTAACCTGTGAAAATTCTGCACTCCTCTCGCTGTTTTAAAATGCGAAAATCCTGGCCAACATCTCCCTGTTTTCAACTGTGAAAATCGCAGCAATCCTCTCGCTGTTTAAAACGGTAAAAATCACAGCTCACCTATCGTTGTTTTAGACTGTGAAAATGCTGCTCTCCTCTCGCTGTTTTAAACTGTGAAATTCCTGCTCTCCTCTTACTGTTTTAAACTGAGAAAATCCTGCTTCCCTCTCGCTGTATTAAACTGTGAAAATCCGGATGTCTCTCGCGGTTTTTAAACTGTGAAAATACTGCACACCTCTCGCTGTTTTATATTTTGAAAATCGTGCTCTTCTCTCACAGATTTAACCTGTGAAAATCCTGCTCTCCTCTTGCTGTTTTAAAATGCGAAAATCCTGGCCAACATCTCCCTGTATTCAACTTTGAAAATCGCTGCACTCCTCTCATTGTTTGAAACGGTAAAAATCACAGCTCTCTTCTCGTTGTTTTACACTGTGAAAATGCTGCTCTCCTTTAGCTGTTTTAGAATGTGAAAATCCTGCTCTACGCTCGCTGTTTTAACCTATGAAATTCCTGATCTCCTCTCGCTGTTTTAAACTGTGAAAATACTGCTCTCCTCTCGCTGTTTTAAACAGTGAAAATCCAGCTCTCCTCTCGTTGTTTTAAACTGTGAAATTCCTGCTCTCCTCTCGCTGTTTTAAACAGTGAAAATCCTGCTCTTCTCTGGCTGTTATAAAATGTGAAAATCCCGGCTCCACTCTCGCAGTTTTAAACTGCGAAAATCCTGCTTCCCTCTCGCTGTTTTAAACTGTGAAAATCCAGATGTCTCTCGCGGTTTTAAACTGTGAAAATACTGCACACCTCTCGCTGTTTTATATTGTGAAAATCGTGCTCTTCTCTCGCAGATTTAACCTGTGAAAATCCTGCTCTACTCTCGCTGTTTTAAAATGCGAAAATCCTGGCCAACATCTCCCTGTTTTCAACTGTGAAAATCACAGCTCTCCTCTTGTTGTTTTACACTGTGAAAATCGTGCTCACCTCGCATAGTTTTAAAGTGTGAAAATCCGGCTCTCTGCTCGCTGTTTTAAACAGTGAAAATCCTGCTCCCCTCTGGCTGCTTCAATACTGTGAAAATCCCAGCTCACCTCTCGCTGTTTTAAACTGTGAAATTCCTGCTCTCCTTTCGCTGTTTTAAACAGTGAAAATCCTGCACTCCTCTGGCTGTTTCAAAACTGTGAAAATCCTGCTCTCCTCTCGGTGTTTTAAACAGTGAAAATCCTGCTTTCCTCTCGCTGTTTTAAACTGTGAAAATCCTGCTCCCCTCTCACTGTTTTAAACTGTGAAAATCCCTTCTCACCTCACGCTGTTTAAAACTGTGAATATCCTGCTCACTTCACGCTGTTTAAAACGGAGAAAATCCCAGCTCTACTCTCGTTGTTTTAAACTGTGAAAATCCTGCTCACCTCTCACTGCTTTAAACTGTGAAAATCCTGCTCAATTCACGCTGTTTTAAACAGTGAAAATCCCAGCTCACCTCTCGCTGTTTTAAACTGTGAAATTCAGGGTCAGCTCTCAGTCTTTTAAACTGTGAAAATCCGGCTCTCCTCTGGCTGTTTTAAACTGTGTAAATCCCAACTCACCTCTCGCTGTTTTAAACTGTGAAAATCCCAACTCACCTCTCGGTGTTTTAAACTTTGAATATCGGGCTCTCCTCTGGCTCTTTTAAAATGTGAAAATACCGGCTCTCCTCTCACTGTTTCAAACTGCGAAAATCCTGCTTCCCTCTTGCTGTTTTAAACTGTGAAAATCCAGATGTCTCTCGCGGTTTTAAACTGTGAAAATACTGCATACCTCTCGCTGTTTTATATTGTGAAAATCCTGCTCTCCTCTCACTGTTTTAACCTGTGAAAATTCTGCACTCCTCTCGCTGTTTTAAAATGCGAAAATCCTGGCCAACATCTCCCTGTTTTCAACTGTGAAAATCGCAGCAATCCTCTCGCTGTTTCAAACGGTAAAAATCACAGCTCACCTCTCATTGTTTTAGACTGTGAAAATGCTGCTCTCCTCTCGCTGTTTTAAACTGTGAAATTCCTGCTTTCCTCTCACTGTTTTAAACTGAGAAAATCCTGCTTCCCTCTCGCTGTTTCAAAGTGAAAATCCAGATGACTCTCGCAGTTTTAAACTGTGAAAATACTGCACACCTCTCGCTGTTTTATATTGTGAAAATCGTGCTCTTCTCTCGCAGATTTAACCTGTGAAAATGCTGCTTCCCTCTCGCTGTTTTAAAAAGCAAAAATCCAGGCCAACATCTCCCTGTTTTAAACTGTGAAAATCCCAGCTCTCCCCTCGCTGTTTTAACCTGTGAAAATCCTGCTTCCCTCTCGCTGTTTTAAACTGTGAAAATCCAGATGTCTCTCGCGGTTTTAAACTGTGAAAATACTGCACACCTCTCGCTGTTTTATATTGTGAAAATCATGCTCTTCTCTCACAGATTTAACCTGTGAAAATGCTGCTCTCCTCTCGCTGTTTTAAAATGCGAAAATCCTGGCCATCATCTCCCTGTTTTCAACTGTGAAAATCGCTGCACTCCTCTCACAGTTTGAAACGGTAAAAATCACAGCTCTCTTCAATGTGTTTTACACTGTGAAAATGCTGCTCTCCTTTCGCTGTTTTAGACTGTGAAAATACTGCTCTCCTCTCGCTGTTTTAAACTGCGAAAATCCTGCTCAATTCTCACAGTTTTAAAGGGTGAAAATCCCAGCTCTACTGTCGCTGTTTTAAACTGTGAAAATCCCAGCTCTACTCTCGCTGTTTTAAACTGTGAAATTCCTGCTCTTCACTCGCAATTTAATCCGTGAATATCCTTCTCTCCTCTCGCTGAATTAAACTGTTAAATTACCTAATCCCTCTGGCTGCTTCAATACTGTGAAAATCCCAGCTCACCTCTCGCTGTTTTAAACTGTGAAAATCCTGCTGTCCGCTCGCTGTTTTAAACTGTGAAAATCCTGCTCTCCTCTCACTGTTTTAAACTGTGAAACTCAGGGTCAGCTCTTACTGTTTTATACTGTGAAAATCCTGCTCTCCTCTCGCTGTTTTAAACTGTGAAATTCAGGGTCAGCTCTCATTGTTTTAAACTGTGAAAATCCGGCTCTCCTCTGGCTGTTTTAAACTGTGTAAATCCCAGCTCTCCTCTCGCTGTTTTAAACTGTGAAAATCCCAGCTCACCTCTCGCTGTTTTAAACTGTGAATATCTGGCTCTCCTCTCGCTGTTTTAAACTGTGAAAATCCCAGCTCTACTCTCGCTGTTTTAAACTCTGAAAAATCCTGCTCTCCTCTGGCTCTTTTGAAATGTGAAAATCCCGGCTCTCCTCTCACTGTTTTAAAATGCGAAAATCCTGGCCAACATCTCCCTGTTTTCAACTGTGAAAATCACAGCACTCCTCTCGGTGTTTGAAACGGTAAAAATCACAGCTCTCCTCTCGTTGTTTTACACTTTGAAAATCGTGCTCACCTCGCATATTTTTAAAGTGTGAAAATCCGGCTCTCTGCTCGCTGTTTTAAACAGTGAAAATCCTGCTCCCCTCTAGCTGCTTCAATACTGTGAAAATCCCAGCTCACCTCTCGCTGTTTTAAACTGTGAAATTCCAGGTCTCCTTTCGCTGTTTTAAACAGTGAAAATCCTGCGCTTCTCTGGCTGTTCCAAAACTGTGAAATCCCGGCTCCCCTCTCGCTGATTAAAACTGTGAAAATCCTGCTCTCCTCTTGGTGTTTTAAACTGTGAAAATCCTGCTTTCCTCTCGCTGTTTTAAACTGTGAAAATCCTACTCACTTCTCACAGTTTTAAAGTGTGAAAATCCCAGCTCTCTTCTCGCTGTTTTAAACTGTGAAAATCCTGCTCCCCTCCCACTGTTTTAAACGGTGAAAATCCCTTCTCACCTCTCGCTGTTTTAAACTGAGAAAACCCTGCTAACCTCTCACTGCTTTAAACTGTGAAAATCCTGCTCACTTCACGCTGTTTTAAACGGTGAAAATCCCAGCTCTACTCTCGCTGTTTTAAACTGTGAAATTCCTGCTATCCTCTCGCTGTTTTAAACTGTGAAAATCCTGCTCACCTCTCACTGCTTTAAACTGTGAAAATCCTGCTCACTTCACGCTGTTTTAAACGGTGAAAATCCCAGCTCTACTCTCGCTTTTTTAAACTGTGAAAATCCTGCTCTCCGCTCACTCTTTTAAACTGTGAAAATCCCAGCTCACCTCTCGCTGTTTTAAACTGTGAAATTCAGGGTCAGCTCTCAGTCTTTTAAACTGTGAAAATCCGGCTCTCCCATGGCTCTTTTAAAATGTGAAAATCCCGGCTCACTTCTCACTGTTTCAAACTGCGAAAATCCTGCTTCCCTCTCGCTGTTTTAAATTGTGAAAATCCAGATGTCTCTCGCGGTTTTAAACTGTGAAAATACTGCACACCTCTCGCTGTTTTATATTGTGAAAATCCCGCTCTCCTCTCGCTGTTTTAACCTGTGAAAATTCAGCTGTCCTCTCGCTGTCTTAAAATGCGAAAATCCTGGCCAACATCTCCCTGTTTTCAACTGTGAAAATCGCGGCAATCCTCTCGCTGTTTCAAACGGTAAAAATCACAGCTGACCTCTCGTTGTTTTAACCTGTGAAAATGCTGCTCTCCTCTCGCTGTTTTAAACTGTGAAATTCCTGCTCTCCTCTCTCTGTTTTAAACTGTGAAAAACCTGCTCACCTCTCGGTGTTTTAAACTGTGAAAAACCTGCTCACCTCTCGGTGTTTTAAACTGTGAAAAACCTGCTCACCTCTCGCTGTTTTAAACTGTGAAAAACCTGCTCACCTCTCGCTGTTTTAAAACTGTGAAAACCTGCTCACCTCTCGGTGTTTTAAACTGTGAGAACCCTGCTCCCCTCTCATTGTTTTTAAACTGTTTAAATCCTGCGCACAACTCGTTGTTTTAAACTGTGAAAACCCTGCTCTCCTCTCGCTGTTTTAAACTGTGAAATTCCTGCTCTCCCCTCGCTATTTTAAACTGTGAAAATCCAGGTCCCCTCTCGCTGTTTTAAACTGTGAAATTCCTGCTCTCCTCTCGCTGTTTTAAAGTGTGAAAATACCGATGTCGTCTCGCAGTGTTAAACTGTGATAATCCTGCTCTCCTCTCTCTGTTTTAAACTGTGAAAACCCTGCTCTCCTCTCGCTGTTTTAAACGGTGAAAATCCTGCTCTCCTCTCGCTGTTTTAAACTGTGAAAATCCTGCTCTCCTCTCGCTGTTTGAAACTGTGAAAAACCTGCTTTCCTCTCGCTGTTTTAAACAGTGAAAACCCTGCTCTCCTCTCGCTGTTTTAAACAGAGAAATTCCTGTTCTCCTCTCGCTGTTTTAAACTGTGAAAAAGCTGTTTTCCTCTCGCTGTTTTAAACTGTGAAAACCCTGTTCTCCTCTCGCTGTTTTTAACAGTGAAACCCCTGCTCTCCACCCGCTGTTTTAAACTGTGAAATTCCTGCTCTCCTCTCGCTGTTTTAAACTGTGAAAATCGTGGGTGCCACACGCTTTCTTAAACTGTGAAAACCCTGCTCGCCTCTCGCTGTTTAAAAGTGTGAAATTCCTGCTCTCCTCTCGCTGTTTTAAACTGTGAATACCCTGTTTTCCTCTCGCTGTTTTAAACTGTGAAATTCCTGCTCTCCTGTCGCTGTTTTAAACTTTGAAAACCAAGCTCTCCTCTTGCTGTTTTGAACTGTGAAAAACCAGCTCCTCCTCTCGCTGTTTTAAACTGTGAAAAACCTGCTCTCCTCCCGCTGTTTTAAACTGAGAAATTCCTGCTCTCCTCTCGCTGTTTTAAACAGCGAAAACCCTGCTGTCCTCTCGCTGTTTTAAACTGTGATATTCCAGCACTCCTCTCGCTGTTTTAAACTGTGAAATACCTGCTCTCCTCTCGCTGTTTTAAACAGTGAAAACCCTGCCTTCCTCTCGCTGTTTTAAAGTGTGAAATTCCTGCTCACCACTCGTTGTTTTAAACTGTGAAAAACCTGCTCTCCTCTAGCTGTTTTAAACTGTGAAAATCCTAGCTCTCCTCTCGCTGTTTTAAACTGTGAAAACCCGGCTCTCCACCCGTTGTTTTAAACTGTGAAATTCCTGCTCTCCTCTCGCTGTTTTAAACTGTGAAAATCGTGGGTGCCACACGCTTTCTTAAACTGTGAAAACCCTGCTCGCCTCTCGCTGTTTTAAACTGTGAAATTCCTGCTCTCCTCTCGCTGTTTTAAACTGTGAATACCCTGTTTTCCTCTCGCTGTTTTAAACTGTGAAATTCCTGCTCTCCTGTCGCTGTTTTAAACTTTGAAAACCAAGCTCTCCTCTTGCTGTTTTGAACTGTGAAAAACCAGCTCCTCCTCCCGCTGTTTTAAACTGTGAAATTCCTGCTCTCCTCTCGCTGTTTTAAACGGCGAAAACCCTGCTGTCCTCTCGCTGTTTTAAACTGTGAAATTCCTGCACTCCTCTCGCTGTTTTAAACTGTGAAATTGCTGCACTCCTCTCGCTGTTTTAAACTGTGAAAAACCTGCTCTCCTCTCGCTGTTTTAAACAATTAATATCCCTGCCTTCCTCTCACTGTTTTAAACTGTGAAATCCCTGCTCTCCTCTCGCTATTTTAAACTGTGAAAATCCTGGTCCCCTCTCGCTGTTTTAAACTGTGAAATTCCTGCTCTCCTCTCGCTGTTTTAAAGTGTGAAAATCCCGATGTCCACTCGCAGTGTTAAACTGTGAAAATCCTGCTCTCCTCTCGCTGTTTTCAACTATGAAAATCCTGGGTCTCCACTCGCTGTTTTAAACTGTGAAAACACTGCTGTCCTCTCGCTGTTTTAAACTGTGAAAAACCCTGCGCTCCTCTCGCTGTTTTAAACTGTGAAAATCCTGCGCTCCCCTCGCTGTTTTAAACTGTGAAATTCCTGCTCTCCTCTCGCTGTTTTAAACTCTGAAATTCCTGCTCTCCTCTCGCTGTTTTAAAGTGTGAAAATCCCGATGTCCTATCGCAGTGTTAAACTGTGAAAACCCTGCTCTCCTCTCGCTGTTTTAAACTGTGAAAACACTGCTGTCCTCTCGCTGTTTTAAACTGTGAAAATCCTGCTCTCCTCTCGCTGTTTGAAACTGTGAAAAACCTGCTTTCCTCTCGCTGTTTTAAACTTGTAATTCCTGCTCTCCTCTCGCTGTTTTAAACTGTGAAAAAAGCTCCTTTCCTCTCGCTGTTTTAAACTGTGAAATCCCTGTTCTCCTCTCGCTGTTTTAAACTGTGAAAAAGCTGCTCTCCTCTCGCTGTTTTTAACAGTGAAAACCCTGCCTTCCTCTCGCTGTTTTAAACTGTGAAATTCCTGCTCTCCTCTCGGTGTTTTAAACTGTGAAAAACCTGCTCTCCTCTAGCTGTTTTAAACTGTGAAAATCCCGCACTCCCCTCGCTATTTTGAACTGTGAAAGTCCCGCCCTCTTGTGTTGTATGAAACAGTGAAAACCCGGCTCTCCTCTCGCTGTTTTGAACTGTGAAAATGCCGCCTTCCTCTCGCTGTTTTGATCTTTGTAAATCCCGGCCCATTTCTCGTTGCTATAAATTGTGAAAACCTGGCTCTCCTCTCTTTGTTTTAAACTGTGAAAATCGTGCTGTCCTCTCGCTGTTTTAAACTTTGAATAGCCGACTATCCTCTTGCTGTTTAAAACTCAGAAAATCTGGCTCTCCTCTCGCTGTTTTAAACTCTGAAAATCCTGGGTCTCCACTCGCTGTTTTAAACTGTGAAAACACTGCTCTCCTCTCGCTGTTTTAAAATGTGAAAAACCTACTCTCCTCCCGCTGTTTTAAACTGTGAAATTGCTGATCTCCTCTCACTGTTTTAGACAGTGAAAACCCTGCTCTCCTCTCGCTGTTTTAAACTGTGAAAAACCTGCTCACCTCTCGTTGTTTTAAACGGTGAAAAAACTGCTGTCCTCCCGCTGTTTTAAACTGTGAAAACCCTGCTCTCCTCTCGCTGTTTTAAACTGTGAAATTCCTGCTCTCCACTCGCTGTTTTAAACAGTGAAAACCCTGCTGTCCTCTCGCTGTTTTAAACAGTGAAAACCCTGCCTTCCTCTCGCTGTTTTAAACTGTGAAATTCCTGCTCTCCACTCGCTATTTTAAACTGTGAAATTCCTGGTCCCCTCTCGCTGTTTTAAAGTGTGAAAATCCCAATGTCCTCTTGCTGTGTTAAACTGTGAAAATCCCGCTCTCCCCTCGCTATTTTGAACTGTGAAAATCCCGCCCTCTTTTGTTGTTTGAAACAGTGAAAATCCGGCTCTCCACTCGCTGTTTTGAACTGTGAAAATGCCGCCTTCCTCTCGCTGTTTTGATCTGTGTAAATCCCGGCCCATTTCTCGTTGCTATAAATTGTGAAAACCTGGCTCTCCTCTCTCTGTTTTAAACTGTGAAAATCGTGCTGTCCTCTTGCTGTTTTAAACTGTGAATAGCCGACTATCCTCTTGCTGTTTAAAACTCAGAAAATCTGGCTCTCCTCTCGCTGTTTTAAACTCTGAAAATCCTGGGTCTCCACTCGCTTTTTTAAATGGTGAAAACACTGCTCTCCTCTAGCTGTTTTAAAATGTGAAAAACCTACTCTCCTCCCGCTGTTTTAAACTGTGAAAAACCTACTCTCCTCCCGCTGTTTTAAACTGTGAAATTCCTGCTCACCTCTCGGTGTTTTAAACTGTGAAAAACCTGCTCACCTATCGCTGATTTAAACTGTGAAAAACCTGCTCACCTCTCGGTGTTTTAAACTATGAAAAACCTGCTCACCTCTCGGTGTTTTAAACTGTGAAAACCTGCTCACCTCTCGCTGTTTTAAACTGTGAAAAACCTGCTCACCTCTCGGTGTTTTAAACTGTGAAAACCTGCTCACCTCTCTCTGTTTTAAACTGTGAAAAATCTGCTCACATCTCGGTGTTTTAAACTGTGAGAACCCTGCTCCCCTCTCATTGTTTTAAACTGTTTAAATCCTGCGCACAACTCGTTGTTTTAAACTGTGAAAATCCTGCTCTCCTCTCGCTGTTTTAAACTGTGAAAACCCTGCTCTCCTCTCGCTGTTTGAAACTGTGAAAAACCTGCTTTCCTCTCGCTGTTTTAAACAGTGAAAACCCAGCTGTCCTTTCGCTGTTTTAAACTGTGAAATTCCTGCTCTCCTCTCGCTGTTTTAAACTGTGAAAAAGCTGCTTTCCTCTCGCTGTTTTAAACTGTGAAATCCCTGTTCGCCTCTCGCTGTTTTAAACTGTGAAAAAGCTGCTCTCCTCTCGCTGTTTTTAACAGTGAAAACCCGGCATTCCTCTCGCTGTTTAAAACTGTGAAATTCCTGCTCTCCACTCGCTATTTTAAACTGTGAAATTCCTGCTCTCCTCTAGCTGTTTTAAACTGTGAAAATCCTGCTCTCCTCTCGCTGTTTTAAACTCTGAAAATCCTGGGTCTCCTCTCGCTGTTTTAAACTGTGAAAATCCTGCTCTCCTCTCGCTGTTTTAAACTGTGAAAACCCTGCTCTCCTCTCCCTGTTTTAAACTGTGAAAACCCTGCTCTCCTCTCGCTGTTTTAAACGGTGAAAATCCTGCTCTCGTTTCGCTGTTTTAAACTGTGAAAACCCTGCTCTCCTCTCGCTGTTTGAAACTGTGAAAAACCTGCTTTCCTCTCGCTGTTTTAAACAGGGAAAACGCTGCTCTCCTCTCGCTGTTTTAAACTGTGAAATTCCTGCTCTCCTCTCGCTGTTTTAAACTGTGAAAAAGCTGCTTTCCTCTCGCTGTTTTAAACTGTGAAAACCCTGTTCTCCTCTCGCTGTTTTAAACTGTGAAAAAGCTGCTCTCCTCGCGCTGTTTTTAACAGTGAAAACCCGGCATTCCTCTCGTTGTTTTAAACTGTGAAAAACCTGCTCTACTCTAGCTGTTTTAAACTTTGAAAATCCTAGCTCTCCTCTCGCTGTTTTAAACTGTGAAAACCCTGCTCTCCTCTCGCTGTTTTAAACTGTGAAAACCCTGCTCTCCTCTCGCGGTTTTAAACTGTGAAAACCCTGCTCTCCTCTCGCTGTTTTAAACTGTGAAAATCCTGCTCTCCTCTCGCTGTTTGAAACTGTGAAAACCCTGCTCTCCTCTCGCTGTTTTGATCAGTGAAAACCCTGCTCCCCCCTTGCTGTTTTAAACTGTGAAAACCCTGCTCTCCTCTCGCGGTTTTAAACTGTGAAAACCCTGCTCTCCTCTCGCTGTTTTAAACGGTGAAAATCCTGCTCTCCTCTCGCTGTTTTAAACAGTGAAAATCCTGCTCTCCTCTCGCTGTTTTAAACAGTGAAAACCCTGCTGTCCTCTCGCTGTTTTAAACAGTGAAAACCCTGACTTCCTCTCGCTATTTTAAACTGTGAAATTCCTGGTCTCCTCTCGCTGTTTTAAACTGTGAAATTCCTGCTCTCCTCTCGCTGTGTTAAACTGTGAAAATCCCGCTCTCCCCTCGCTATTTTGAACTGTGAAAATGCCGCCTTCCTCTTGCTGTTTTGATCTGTGTAAATCCCGGCCCATCTCTCGTTGTTATAAATTGTGAAAACCCTGCTCTCCTCTCGCTGTTTTAAACGGTGAAAATCCTGCTCTCCTCTCGCTGTTTTAAACAGTGAAAACCCTGCCTTCCTCTCGCTGTTTTAAACTGTGAAAACCCTGCTCTCCTCTCGCTGTTTTAAACTGTGAAAAACCTGCTCACCTCTCGCTGTTTTAAACTGTGAAAAACCTGCTCACCTCTCGGTGTTTTAAACTGTGAAAACCTGCTCACCTCTCGGTGTTTTAAACTGTGAAAACCCTGCTCCCCTCTCATTGTTTTAAACTGTTTAAATCCTGCGCACAACTCTTTGCTTTAAACTGTGAAAATCCTGCTCTCCTCTCGCTGTTTTAAACTCTGAAAATCCTGGGTCTCCACTAGTTGTTTTAAACTGTGAAAACACTGCTGTCCTCTCGCTGTTTTAAACTGTGAAATTCCTGCTCTCCTCTCGCTGTTTTAAAGTGTGAAAATCCCGATGTCGTCTCGCAGTGTTAAACTGTGAAAATCCTGCTGTCCTCTCGCTGTTTTAAACTGTGAAAAACCTGCTCTCCTCTCACTGTTTAAAACTGTGAAAACCTTGCTCTCCTCTCGCTGTTTTGAACAGTGAAAACCCTGCTCTCCTCTCTCTGTTTTAAACTGTGAAAATCCTGCTCTCCTCTCGCTGTTTGAAACTGTGAAAAACCTGCTTTCCTCTCGCTGTTTTAAACAGTGACAACCCTGCTCTCCTCTCGCTACTTTAAACTGTGAAATTCCTGCTCTCCACTCGCTATTTTAAGCTGTGAAATTCCTGCACTCCTCTCGTTGTTTTAAACTGTGAAAAACCTGCTCTCCTCGAGCTGTTTTAAACTGTGTATACCCTGTTTTCCTCTCGCTGTTTTAAACTGTGAAATTCCTGCTCTCCTGTCGCTGTTTTAAACTTTGAAAACCAAGCTCTCCTCTTGCTGTTTTGAACTGTGAAAAACCAGCTCCTCCTCTCGCTGTTTTAAATTGTGAAAAACCTGCTCTCCTCCCGCTGTTTTAAACTGTGAAATTCCTGCTCTCCTCTCGCTGTTTTATACAGCGAAAACCCTGCTGTCCTCTCGCTGTTTTAAACTGTGAAATTCCTGCACTCCTCTCGCTGTTTTAAACTGTGAAATTCCTGCACTCCTCTCGCTGTTTTAAACTGTGAAAAACCTGCTCTCCTCTCGCTGTTTTAAACAGTGAAAACCCTGCCTTCCACTCGCTATTTTAAACTGTGAAATTCCTGCTCACCACTCATTGTTTTAAACTGTGAAAAACCTGCTCTCCTCTAGCTGTTTTAAACTGTGAAAATCCAGCTCTACACCCGCTGTTTTAAACTGTGAAATTCCTGCTCTCCTCTCGCTGTTTTAAACTGTGAAAATCGTGGGTGCCACACGCTTTCTTAAACTGTGAAAACCCTGCTCGCCTCTCGCTGTTTTAAACTGTGAAATTCCTGCTCTCCTCTTGCTGTTTTAAACTGTGAATACCCTGTTTTCCTCTCACTGTTTTAAACTGTGAAATTCCTGCTCTCCTGTCGCTGTTTTAAACTTTGAAAACCAAGCTCTCCTCTTGCTGTTTTGAACTGTGAAAAACCAGCTCCTCCTCTAGCTGTTTTAAACTGTGAAAAACCTGCTCTCCTCCCGCTGTTTTAAACTGTGAAATTCCTGCTGTCCTCTCGCTGTTTTAAACGGCGAAAACCCTGCTGTCCTCTCGCTGTTTTAAACTGTGAAATTCCTGCACTCCTCTCGCTGTTTTAAACTGTGAAATTCCTGCACTCCTCTCGCTGTTTTAAACTGTGAAAAACCTGCTCTCCTCTCGCTGTTTTAAACAGTGAAAACCCTGCCTTCATCTCACTGTTTTAAACTGTGAAATTCCTGCTCTCCTCTCGCTGTTTTAAACAGTGAAAACCCTGCTGTCCTCTCGCTGTTTTAAACAGTGAAAACCCTGCCTTCCTCTCGCTGTTTTAAACTGTGAAATTCCTGCTCTCCACTCGCTATTTTAAACTATGAAATTCCTGGTCCCCTCTCGCTGTTTTAAACTGTGAAATTCCTGCTCTCCTCTCGCTGTTTTAAAGTGTGAAAATCCCGATGTCCTCTCGCTGTGTTAAACTGTGAAAATCCCGCTCTCCCCTAGCTATTTTGAACTGTGAAAATCCCGCCCTCTTTTGTTGTTTGAAACAGTGAAAACCCGGCTCTCCACTCGCTGTTTTGAACTGTGAAAATGCCGCCTTCCTCTCGCTGTTTTGATCTGTGTAAATCCCGGCCCATCTCTCGTTGTTATAAATTGTGAAAAACTGGCTCTCCTCTCTCTGTTTTAAACTGTGAAAATCGTGCTGTCCTCTCGCTGTTTTAAACCGTGAATAGCCGACAATCCAATCACTGTTTAAAACTCAGAAAATCCGGCTCTCCTCTCGCTGTTTAAAACTGTGAAAAACCTGCGCTCCCCTCGCTGTTTTAAACTGTGAAATTCCTGCTCTCCTCTCACTGTTTTAAACAGTGAAAACCCTGCCTTCCTCCAGCTGTTTTAAACTGTGAAATTCCTGCTCTCCTCTCGCTGTTTTAAACTGTGAAAACCCTGCTCTCCTCTCGCTGTTTTAAACTGTGAAAAACCTGCTCACCTCTCGCTGTTTTAAACTGTGAAAAACCTGCTCACCTCTCGCTGTTTTAAACTGTGAAAAACCTGCTCAGCTCTCGGTGTTTTAAACTGTGAGAACCCTGCTCCCCTCTCATTGTTTTAAACTGTTTAAATCCTGCGCACAACTCGTTGTTTTAAACTGTGAAAACCCTGCTCTCCTCTCGCTGTTTTAAACTGTGAAATTCCTCCTCTCCACTCGCTATTTTAAACTGTGAAAAACCTGCTCGCCACTCGCTATTTTAAACTGTGAAAATCCTGGTCCCCTCTCGCTGTTTTAAACTGTGAAATTCCTGCTCTCCTCTCGCTGTTTTAAAGTGTGAAAATCCCGATGTCCTCTCGCAGTGTTAAACTGTGAAAATCCCGCTCACCTCTCGCTGTTTTCAACTCTGAAAATCCTGGGTCTCCACTCGCTGTTTTAAACTGTGAAAACACTGCTGTCCTCTCGCTGTTTTAAACTGTGAAAAACACTGCTCTCCTCTCGCTGTTTTAAACTGTGAAAATCCTGCGCTCACCTCGCTGTTTTAAACTGTGAAATTCCTGCTCTCCTCTCGCTGTTTTAAACAGTGAAATTCCTGCTCTCCTCTCGCTGTTTTAAAGTGTGAAAATCCCGATGTCCTATCGCAGTGTTAAACTGTGAAAATCCTGCTCTCCTCTCGCTGTTTTAAACTGTGAAAAACCTGCTCTCCTCTCACTGTTTAAA
Source organism: Isurus oxyrinchus (assembly GCA_026770705.1). NCBI lineage: Eukaryota > Metazoa > Chordata > Chondrichthyes > Lamniformes > Lamnidae > Isurus > Isurus oxyrinchus. The sequence continues at coordinate 120,263 of JANJGN010000704.1, read as the reverse complement.
ACTGTGAAAACCTTGCTCTCCTCTCGCTGTTTTGACAGTGAAAACCTTGCTCTCCTCTCTCTGTTTTAAACTGTGAAAACCCTGCTCTCCTCTCGCTGTTTTAAACTGTGAAAACCCTGCTCTCCTCTCGCGGTTTTAAACTGTGAAAACCCTGCTCTCCTCTCGCTGTTTTAAACGGTGAAAACCCTGCTCTCCTCTCGCTGTTTTAAACGGTGAAAATCCTGCTCTCCTCTCGCTGTTTTAAACTGTGAAAATCCTGCTCTCCTCTCGCTGTTTGAAACTGTGAAAAACCTGCTTTCCTCTCGCTGTTTTAAACAGTGAAAACCCTGCTCTCCTCTCGCTGTTTTGAACTGTGAAATTCCTTTTCTCCTCTCGCTGTTTTAAACTGTGAAAAAGCTGCTTTCCTCTCGCTGTTTTAAACTGTGAAAACGCTGTTCTCCTCTCGCTGTTTTAAACTGTGAAAACCCAGCTCTCCTCTCGCTGTTTTAAACTGTGAAAAACCTGCTCTCCTCGAGCTGTTTTAAACTGTGAATACCCTGTTTTCCTCTCGCTGTTTTAAACTGTGAAATTCCTGCTCTCCTGTCGCTGTTTTAAACTTTGAACACCAAGCTCTCCTCTTGCTGTTTTGAACTGTGAAAAACCAGCTCCTCCTCTCGCTGTTTTAAATTGTGAAAAACCTGCTCTCCACCCGCTGTTTTAAACGGTGAAATTCCTGCTCTCCTCTCGCTGTTTTATACAGCGAAAACCCTGCTGTCCTCTCGCTGTTTTAAACTGTGAAATTCCTGCACTCCTCTCGCTGTTTTAAACTGTGAAATTCCTGCACTCCTCTCGCTGTTTTAAACTGTGAAAAACCTGCTCTCCTCTCGCTGTTTTAAACAGTGAAAACCCTGCCTTCCTCTCGCTGTTTTAAACTGTGAAATTCCTGCTCTCCACTCGCTATTTTAAACTGTGAAATTCCTGCTCTCCTCTCGCTGTTTTAAACTGTGAAAATCCTAGCTCTCCTCTCGCTGTTTTAAACTGTGAAAACCCTGCTCTCCACCCGCTGTTTTATACTGTGAAATTCCTGCTCTCCTCTCGCTGTTTTAAACTGTGAAAATCGTGGGTGCCACACGCTTTCTTAAACAGTGAAAACCCTGCTCGCCTCTCGCTGTTTTAAACTGTGAAATTCCTGCTCTCCTCTCGCTGTTTTAAACTGTGAATACCCTGTTTTCCTCTCGCTGTTTTAAACTGTGAAATTCCTGCTCTCCTGTCGCTGTTTTAAACTTTGAAAACCGAGCTCTCCTCTTGCTGTTTTGAACTGTGAAAAACCAGCTCCTCCTCTCGCTGTTTTAAACTGTGAAAAACCTGCTCCCCTCCCGCTGTTTTAAACTGTGAAATTCCTGCTCTCCTCTCGCTGTTTTAAATGGAGAAAACCCTGCTGTCCTCTCGCTGTTTTAAACTGTGAAATTCCTGCACTCCTCTCGCTGTTTTAAACAGTGAAAACCCTGCCTTCCTCTCACTGTTTTAAACTGTGAAATTCCTGCTCTCCTCTCGCTGTTTTAAAGTGTGAAAATCCCGATGTCCTCTCGCTGTGTTAAACTGTGAAAATCCCGCTCTCCCCTCGCTATTTTGAACGGTGAAAATCCCGCCCTCTTTTGTTGTTTGAAACAGTGAAAACCCGGCTCTCCACTCGCTGTTTTGAACTGTGAAAATGCCGCCTTCCTCTCGCTGTTTTGATCTGTGTAAATCCCGGCCCATCTCTCGTTGTTATAAATTGTGAAAAACTGGCTCTCCCCTCTCTGTTTTAAACTGTGAAAATCGTGCTGTCCTCTCGCTGTTTTAAACCGTGAATAGCCGACTATCCAATCACTGTTTAAAACTCAGAAAATCCAGCTCTCCTCCGGCTGTTTTAAACTGTGAAATTCCTGCTCACCTCTCGCTGTTTTAAACTGTGAAAACCCTGCTCTCCTCTCGCTGTTTTAAACTGTGAAAAACCTGCTCACCTCTCGGTGTTTTAAACTGTGAAAACCCTGCTCTCCTCTCGCTGTTTTAAACTGTGAAAAACTGCTCACCTCTCGGTGTTTTAAACAGTGAAAACCTGCTCACCTCTCGGTGTTTTAAACTGTGAGAACCCTGCTCTCCTCTCGCTGTTTTAAACGGTGAAAATCCTGCTCTCCTCTCGCTGTTTTAAACTCTGAAAATCCTGGGTCTCCACTCGCTGTTTTAAACTGTGAAAACACTGCTCTCCTCTCGCTGTTTTAAACTGTGAAAAACCTGCTCTCCTCTCACTGTTTAAAACTGTGAAAACCTTGCTCTACTCTCACTGTTTTGAACAGTGAAAACACTGCTCTCCTCTCTCTGTTTTAAACTTTGAAAACCCTGCTCTCCTCTCGCTGTTTTAAACTGTGAAAACCCTGCTCTCCTCTCGCGGTTTTAAACTGTGAAAACCCTGCTCTCCTCTCGCTGTTTTAAACGGTGAAAATCCTGCTCTCCTCTCGCTGTTTTAAACTGTGAAAATCCTGCTCTCCTCTCGCTGTTTGAAACTGTGAAAAACCTGCTTTCCTCTCGCTGTTTTAAACAGTGAAAACCCTGCTCTCCTCTCGCTGTTTTAAACTGTGAAATTCCTGCTCTCCTCTCGCTGTTTTAAACTGTGAAAAAGCTGCTTTCCTCTCGCTGTTTTAAACTGTGAAAACGCTGTTCTCCTCTCTCTGTTTTAAACTGTGAAAAAGCTGCTCTCCTCTCGCTGTTTTTAACAGTGAAAACCCTGCATTCCTCTCGCTGTTTTAAACTGTGAAATTCCTGCTCACCACTTGTTGTTTTAAACTGTGAAAAACCTGCTCTCCTCGAGCTGTTTTAAACCGTGAATACCCTGTTTTCCTCTCGCTGTTTTAAACTGTGAAATTCCTGCTCTCCTGTCGCTGTTTTAAACTTTGAAAACCAAGCTCTCCTCTTGCTGTTTTGAACTGTGAAAAACCAGCTCCTCCTCTCGCTGTTTCAAATTGTGAAAAACCTGCTCTCCTCCCGCTGTTTTAAACTGTGAAATTCCTGCTCTCCTCTCGCTGTTTTATACAGCGAAAACCCTGCTGTCCTCTCGCTGTTTTAAACAGTGAAATTCCTGCACTCCTCTCGCTGTTTTAAACTGTGAAATTCCTGCACTCCTCTCGGTGTTTTAAACTGTGAAAAACCTGCTCTCCTCTCGCTGTTTTAAACAGTGAAAACCCTGCCTTCCTCTCGCTGTTATAAACTGTGAAATTCCTGCTCTCCACTCGCTATTTTAAACTGTGAAATTCCTGCTCACCACTCGTTGTTTTAAACTGTGAAAAACCTGCTCTCCTCTAGCTGTTTTAAACTGTGAAAATCCTAGCTCTGCTCTCGCTGTTTTAAACTGTGAAAACCCTGCTCTCCACCCGCTGTTTTAAACTGTGAAATTCCTGCTCTCCTCTCGCTGTTTTAAACTGTGAAAATCGTGGGTGCCACACGCTTTCTAAAACTGTGAAAACCCTGCTCGCCTCTCGCTGTTTTAAACTGTGAAATTCCTGCCCTCCTCTCGCTGTTTTAAACTGTGAATACCCTGCTTTCCTCTCGCTGTTTTAAACTGTGAAATTCCTGCTCTCCTCTCGCTGTTTTAAACTTTGAAAACCAAGCTCTCCTCTTGCTGTTTTGAACTGTGAAAAACCAGCTCCTCCTCTCGCTGTTTTAAACTGTTAAAAACCTGCTCCCCTCCCGCTGTTTTAAACTGTGAAATTCCTGCTCTCCTCTCGCTGTTTTAAACGGCGAAAACCCTGCTGTCCTCTCGCTGTTTTAAACTGTGAAATTCCTGCTCTCCACTCGCTATTTTAAACTGTGAAATTCCTGGTCCCCTCTCGCTGTTTTAAACTGTGAAATTACTGCTCTCTTCTCGCTGTTTTGAAGTGTGAAAATCCCGATGTCCTCTCGCTGTGTTAAACTGTGAAAATCCCGCTCTCCCCTCGCTATTTTGAACTGTGAAAATCCGGCCCTCTTTTGTTGTTTGAAACAGTGAAAACCCGGCTCTCCACTCGCTGTTTTGAACTGTGAAAATGCCGCCTTCCTCTCGCTGTTTTGATCTGTGTAAATCCCGGCCCATTTCTCGTTGTTATAAATTGTGAAAACCTGGCTCTCCTCTCTCTGTTTTAAACTGTGAAAATCGTGCTGTCCTCTCGCTGCTTTAAACTGTGAATAGCCGACTATCCACTCGCTGTTTAAAACTCAGAAAATCTGGCTCTCCTCTCGCTGGTTTAAACTCTGAAAATCCTGGGTCTCCACTCGCTGTTTTAAACTGTGGAAACACTGCTCTCCTCAAGCTGTTTTAAAATGTGAAAAACCTACTCTCCTCCCGCTGTTTTAAACTGTGAAATTCCTGCTCTCCTCTCACTGTTTTAAACAGTGAAAACCCTGCTGTCCTCTCGCTGTTTTAAATCGTGAAATTCCTGCTATCTTCTCGCTGTTTTAAACTGTAAAATCCCTGCTCACCTCTCGTTGTTTTAAACTGTGAAAAAACTGCTGTCCTCCCGCTGTTTTAAACTGTGAAAACCCTGCTCTCCTCTCGCTGTTTTAAACAGTGAAAACCCTGCCTTCCTCTCGCTGTTTTAAACTGTGAAATTCCTGCTCTCCACTCGCTATTTTAAACTATGAAATTCCTGGTCCCATCTCGCTGTGTTAAACTGTGAAAATCCCGCTCTCCCCTCGCTATTTTGAACTGTGAAAATCCTGCCCTCTTTTGTTGTTTGAAACAGTGAAAACCCGGCTCTCCACTCGCTGTTTTGAACTGTGAAAATGCCGCCTTCCTCTCGCTGTTTTGATCTGTGTAAATCCCGGCCCATCTCTCGTTGTTATAAATTGTGAAAACCTGGCTCTCCTCTCTCTGTTTTAAACTGTGAAAATCGTGCTGTCCTCTCGCTGTTTTAAACCGTGAATAGCCGACTTTCCAATCACTGTTTAAAACTCAGAAAATCCGGCTCTCCTCTCGCTGTTTAAAACTGTGAAAAAACTGCGCTCCCCTCGCTGTTTTAAACTGCGAAATTCCTGCTCTCCTCTCACTGTTTTAAACAGTGAAATCCCTGCCCTCCTCTCGCTGTTTTAAACTGTGAAATTCCTGCTCTCCTCTCGCTGTTTTAAACTGTGAAAACCCTGCTCTCCTCTCGCTGTTTTAAACTGTGAAAAACCTGCTCACCTCTCGGTGTTTTAAACTGTGAAAACCCTGCTCACCTCTCGCTGTTTTAAACTGTGAAAAACCTGCTCACCTCTCGGTGTTTTAAACTGTGAAAAACCTGCTCAGCTCTCGGTGTTTTAAACTGTGAGAACCCTGCTCCCCTCTCATTGTTTTAAACTGTTTCAATCCTGCGCACAACTCGTTGTTTTAAACTGTGAAAACCCTGCTCTCCTCTCGCTGTTTTAAACTGTGAAATTCCTGCTCTCCTCTCGCTGTTTTAAACTGTGAAAACCCTGCTCTCCTCTCGCTGTTTTAAACTGTGAAATTCCTGCTCTCCACTCGCTGTTTTAAACTGTGAAAATCCTGGTCCCCTCTCGCTGTTTTAAATTGTGAAATTCCTGCTCTCGTCTCGCTGTTTTAAACTGTGAAAATCCCGATGTCCTCTCGCAGTGTTAAACTGTGAAAATCCTGCTCTCCTCTCGCTGTTTTCAACTCTGAAAATCCTGGGTCTCCACTCGCTGTTTTAAACTGTGAAAACACTGCTGTCCGCTCGCTGTTTTAAACTGTGAAAAACACTGCTCTCCTCTCGCTGTTTTAAACTGTGAAAATCCTGCGCTCCCCTCGCTGTTTTAAACTGTGAAATTCCTGCTCTCCTCTCGCTGTTTTAAACAGTGAAAACCCTGCTCTCCTCTCGCTGTTTTAAACTGTGAAATTCCTGCTCTCCTCTCGCTGTTTTAAACTCTGTAAATCCTGGGTCTCCACTCGCTGCTTTAAACTGTGAAAACCCTGCTCTCCTCTCGCTGGTTTGAACAGTGAAAACCCTGCTCTCCTCTCTCTGTTTTAAACTGTGAAATCCCTGCTCTCCTCTCGCTGGTTTAAACTATGAAAACCCTGCTCTCCTCTCGCTGTTTTAAACTGTGAAAACCCTGCTCTCCTCTCGCTGTTTTAAACTGTGAAAACCCTGCTGTCCTCTCGCTGTTTTAAACTGTGAAAATCCTGCTCTCCTCTCGCTGTTTGAAACTGTGAAAAACCTGCTCTCCTCTCGCTGTTTTAAACAGTGAAAACCCTGCTCTCCTCTCGCTGTTTTAAACTGTGAAATTCCTGCTCTCCTCTCGCTGTTTTAAACTGTGAAAAAGCTGATTTCCTCTCGCTGTTTTAAACTGTGAAAAAGCTGCTCTCCTCTCTCTGTTTTTAACAGTGAAAACCCGGCCTTCCTCTCGCTGTTTTAAACTGTGAAATTCCTGCTCTCTACTCGTTGTTTTAAACTGTGAAAAACCTGCTCTCCTCTAGCTGTTTTAAACTGTGAAAATCCCGCACTCCCCTCGCTATTTTGAACTGTGATAGTCCCGCCCTCTTGTGTTGTATGAAACAGTGAAAACCCGGCTCTCCTCTCGCTGTTTTGAACTGTGAAAATGCCGCCTTCCTATTGCTGTTTTAATCTGTGTAAATCCCGGCCCATGTCGCGTTGTTAGAAATTGTGAAAATCGGGCTCTCCTCTCTCTGTTTTAAACTGTGAAAATCGTGCTGTCCTCTCGCTGTTTTAAACAGTGAATAGCCGACTATCCTCTCACTGTTTAAAACTCAGAAAATCCGGCTTTCCTCTCGCTGTTTTAAACTCTGAAAATCCTGGGTCTCCACTCGCTGTTTTAAACTGTGAAAATCGTGGGTGCCACACGGTTTCTTAAACTGTGAAAACCCTGCTCTCCTCTCGCTGTTTTAAACTGTGAAAATCGTGGGTGCCACACGCTTTCTAAAACTGTGAAAACCCTGCTCGCCTCTCGCTGTTTTAAACTGTGAAATTCCTGCCCTCCTCTCGCTGTTTTAAACTGTGAATACCCTGCTTTCCTCTCGCTGTTTTAAACTGTGAAATTCCTGCTCTCCTGTCGCTGTTTTAAACTTTGAAAACCAAGCTCTCCTCTTGCTGTTTTGAACTGTGAAAAACCAGCTCCTCCTCTCGCTGTTTTAAACTGTGAAAAACCTGCTCCCCTCCCGCTGTTTTAAACTGTGAAATTCCTGCTCTCCTCTCGCTGTTTTAAACGGCGAAAACCCTGCTGTCCTCTCGCTGTTTTAAACTGTGAAATTCCTGCTCTCCACTCGCTATTTTAAACTGTGAAATTCCTGGTCCCCTCTCGCTGTTTTAAACTGTGAAATTACTGCTCTCATCTCGCTGTTTTAAAGTGTGAAAATCCCGATGTCCTCTCGCTGTGTTAAACTGTGAAAATCCCGCTCTCCCCTCGCTATTTTGAACTGTGAAAATCCGGCCCTCTTTTGTTGTTTGAAACAGTGAAAACCCGGCTCTCCACTCGCTGTTTTGAACTGTGAAAATGCCGCCTTCCTCTCGCTGTTTTGATCTGTGTAAATCCCGGCCCATTTCTCGTTGTTATAAATTGTGAAAACCTGGCTCTCCTCTCTCTGTTTTAAACTGTGAAAATCGTGCTGTCCTCTCGCTGCTTTAAACTGTGAATAGCCGACTATCCACTCGCTGTTTAAAACTCAGAAAATCTGGCTCTCCTCTCGCTGGTTTAAACTCTGAAAATCCTGGGTCTCCACTCGCTGTTTTAAACTGTGGAAACACTGCTCTCCTCAAGCTGTTTTAAAATGTGAAAAACCTACTCTCCTCCCGCTGTTTTAAACTGTGAAATTCCTGCTCTCCTCTCACTGTTTTAAACAGTGAAAACCCTGCTGTCCTCTCGCTGTTTTAAATCGTGAAATTCCTGCTATCTTCTCGCTGTTTTAAACTGTAAAATCCCTGCTCACCTCTCGTTGTTTTAAACTGTGAAAAAACTGCTGTCCTCCCGCTGTTTTAAACTGTGAAAACCCTGCTCTCCTCTCGCTGTTTTAAACAGTGAAAACCCTGCCTTCCTCTCGCTGTTTTAAACTGTGAAATTCCTGCTCTCCACTCGCTATTTTAAACTATGAAATTCCTGGTCCCCTCTCGCTGTGTTAAACTGTGAAAATCCCGCTCTCCCCTCGCTATTTTGAACTGTGAAAATCCTGCCCTCTTTTGTTGTTTGAAACAGTGAAAACCCGGCTCTCCACTCGCTGTTTTGAACTGTGAAAATGCCGCCTTCCTCTCGCTGTTTTGATCTGTGTAAATCCCGGCCCATCTCTCGTTGTTATAAATTGTGAAAACCTGGCTCTCCTCTCTCTGTTTTAAACTGTGAAAATCGTGCTGTCCTCTCGCTGTTTTAAACCGTGAATAGCCGACTTTCCAATCACTGTTTAAAACTCAGAAAATCCGGCTCTCCTCTCGCTGTTTAAAACTGTGAAAAAACTGCGCTCCCCTCGCTGTTTTAAACTGCGAAATTCCTGCTCTCCTCTCACTGTTTTAAACAGTGAAATCCCTGCCTTCCTCTCGCTGTTTTAAACTGTGAAATTCCTGCTCTCCTCTCGCTGTTTTAAACTGTGAAAACCCTGCTCTCCTCTCGCTGTTTTAAACTGTGAAAAACCTGCTCACCTCTCGGTGTTTTAAACTGTGAAAACCCTGCTCACCTCTCGCTGTTTTAAACTGTGAAAAACCTGCTCACCTCTCGGTGTTTTAAACTGTGAAAAACCTGCTCAGCTCTCGGTGTTTTAAACTGTGAGAACCCTGCTCCCCTCTCATTGTTTTAAACTGTTTCAATCCTGCGCACAACTCGTTGTTTTAAACTGTGAAAACCCTGCTCTCCTCTCGCTGTTTTAAACTGTGAAATTCCTGCTCTCCTCTCGCTGTTTTAAACTGTGAAAACCCTGCTCTCCTCTCGCTGTTTTAAACTGTGAAATTCCTGCTCTCCACTCGCTGTTTTAAACTGTGAAAATCCTGGTCCCCTCTCGCTGTTTTAAATTGTGAAATTCCTGCTCTCGTCTCGCTGTTTTAAACTGTGAAAATCCCGATGTCCTCTCGCAGTGTTAAACTGTGAAAATCCTGCTCTCCTCTCGCTGTTTTCAACTCTGAAAATCCTGGGTCTCCACTCGCTGTTTTAAACTGTGAAAACACTGCTGTCCGCTCGCTGTTTTAAACTGTGAAAAACACTGCTCTCCTCTCGCTGTTTGAAACTGTGAAAATCCTGCGCTCCCCTCGCTGTTTTAAACTGTGAAATTCCTGCTCTCCTCTCGCTGTTTTAAACAGTGAAAACCCTGCTCTCCTCTCGCTGTTTTAAACTGTGAAATTCCTGCTCTCCTCTCGCTGTTTTAAACTCTGTAAATCCTGGGTCTCCACTCGCTGTTTTAAACTGTGAAAACCCTGCTCTCCTCTCGCTGGTTTGAACAGTGAAAACCCTGCTCTCCTCTCTCTGTTTTAAACTGTGAAATCCCTGCTCTCCTCTCGCTGGTTTAAACTATGAAAACCCTGCTCTCCTCTCGCTGTTTTAAACTGTGAAAACCCTGCTCTCCTCTCGCTGTTTTAAACTGTGAAAACCCTGCTGTCCTCTCGCTGTTTTAAACTGTGAAAATCCTGCTCTCCTCTCGCTGTTTGAAACTGTGAAAAACCTGCTCTCCTCTCGCTGTTTTAAACAGTGAAAACCCTGCTCTCCTCTCGCTGTTTTAAACTGTGAAATTCCTGCTCTCCTCTCGCTGTTTTAAACTGTGAAAAAGCTGATTTCCTCTCGCTGTTTTAAACTGTGAAAACCCTGTTCTCCTCTCGCTGTTTTAAACTGTGAAAAAGCTGCTCTCCTCTCTCTGTTTTTAACAGTGAAAACCCGGCCTTCCTCTCGCTGTTTTAAACTGTGAAATTCCTGCTCTCTACTCGTTGTTTTAATCTGTGAAAAACCTGCTCTCCTCTAGCTGTTTTAAACTGTGAAAATCCCGCACTCCCCTCGCTATTTTGAACTGTGATAGTCCCGCCCTCTTGTGTTGTATGAAACAGTGAAAACCCGGCTCTCCTCTCGCTGTTTTGAACTGTGAAAATGCCGCCTTCCTATTGCTGTTTTAATCTGTGTAAATCCCGGCCCATGTCGCGTTGTTAGAAATTGTGAAAATCGGGCTCTCCTCTCTCTGTTTTAAACTGTGAAAATCGTGCTGTCCTCTCGCTGTTTTAAACAGTGAATAGCCGACTATCCTCTCACTGTTTAAAACTCAGAAAATCCGGCTTTCCTCTCGCTGTTTTAAACTCTGAAAATCCTGGGTCTCCACTCGCTGTTTTAAACTGTGAAAATCGTGGGTGCCACACGGTTTCTTAAACTGTGAAAACCCTGCTCTCCTCTCGCTGTTTTAAACTGTGAAAATCGTGGGTGCCACACGCTTTCTAAAACTGTGAAAACCCTGCTCGCCTCTCGCTGTTTTAAACTGTGAAATTCCTGCCCTCCTCTCGCTGTTTTAAACTGTGAATACCCTGCTTTCCTCTCGCTGTTTTAAACTGTGAAATTCCTGCTCTCCTGTCGCTGTTTTAAACTTTGAAAACCAAGCTCTCCTCTTGCTGTTTTGAACTGTGAAAAACCAGCTCCTCCTCTCGCTGTTTTAAACTGTGAAAAACCTGCTCCCCTCCCGCTGTTTTAAACTGTGAAATTCCTGCTCTCCTCTCGCTGTTTTAAACGGCGAAAACCCTGCTGTCCTCTCGCTGTTTTTAAACTGTGAAATTCCTGCTCTCCACTCGCTATTTTAAACTGTGAAATTCCTGGTCCCCTCTCGCTGTTTTAAACTGTGAAATTACTGCTCTCATCTCGCTGTTTTAAAGTGTGAAAATCCCGATGTCCTCTCGCTGTGTTAAACTGTGAAAATCCCGCTCTCCCCTCGCTATTTTGAACTGTGAAAATCCGGCCCTCTTTTGTTGTTTGAAACAGTGAAAACCCGGCTCTCCACTCGCTGTTTTGAACTGTGAAAATGCCGCCTTCCTCTCGCTGTTTTGATCTGTGTAAATCCCGGCCCATTTCTCGTTGTTATAAATTGTGAAAACCTGGCTCTCCTCTCTCTGTTTTAAACTGTGAAAATCGTGCTGTCCTCTCGCTGCTTTAAACTGTGAATAGCCGACTATCCACTCGCTGTTTAAAACTCAGAAAATCTGGCTCTCCTCTCGCTGGTTTAAACTCTGAAAATCCTGGGTCTCCACTCGCTGTTTTAAACTGTGGAAACACTGCTCTCCTCAAGCTGTTTTAAAATGTGAAAAACCTACTCTCCTCCCGCTGTTTTAAACTGTGAAATTCCTGCTCTCCTCTCACTGTTTTAAACAGTGAAAACCCTGCTGTCCTCTCGCTGTTTTAAATCGTGAAATTCCTGCTATCTTCTCGCTGTTTTAAACTGTAAAATCCCTGCTCACCTCTCGTTGTTTTAAACTGTGAAAAAACTGCTGTCCTCCCGCTGTTTTAAACTGTGAAAACCCTGCTCTCCTCTCGCTGTTTTAAACAGTGAAAACCCTGCCTTCCTCTCGCTGTTTTAAACTGTGAAATTCCTGCTCTCCACTCGCTATTTTAAACTATGAAATTCCTGGTCCCCTCTCGCTGTGTTAAACTGTGAAAATCCCGCTCTCCCCTCGCTATTTTGAACTGTGAAAATCCTGCCCTCTTTTGTTGTTTGAAACAGTGAAAACCCGGCTCTCCACTCGCTGTTTTGAACTGTGAAAATGCCGCCTTCCTCTCGCTGTTTTGATCTGTGTAAATCCCGGCCCATCTCTCGTTGTTATAAATTGTGAAAACCTGGCTCTCCTCTCTCTGTTTTAAACTGTGAAAATCGTGCTGTCCTCTCGCTGTTTTAAACCGTGAATAGCCGACTTTCCAATCACTGTTTAAAACTCAGAAAATCCGGCTCTCCTCTCGCTGTTTAAAACTGTGAAAAAACTGCGCTCCCCTCGCTGTTTTAAACTGCGAAATTCCTGCTCTCCTCTCACTGTTTTAAACAGTGAAATCCCTGCCTTCCTCTCGCTGTTTTAAACTGTGAAATTCCTGCTCTCCTCTCGCTGTTTTAAACTGTGAAAACCCTGCTCTCCTCTCGCTGTTTTAAACTGTGAAAAACCTGCTCACCTCTCGGTGTTTTAAACTGTGAAAACCCTGCTCACCTCTCGCTGTTTTAAACTGTGAAAAACCTGCTCACCTCTCGGTGTTTTAAACTGTGAAAAACCTGCTCAGCTCTCGGTGTTTTAAACTGTGAGAACCCTGCTCCCCTCTCATTGTTTTAAACTGTTTCAATCCTGCGCACAACTCGTTGTTTTAAACTGTGAAAACCCTGCTCTCCTCTCGCTGTTTTAAACTGTGAAATTCCTGCTCTCCTCTCGCTGTTTTAAACTGTGAAAACCCTGCTCTCCTCTCGCTGTTTTAAACTGTGAAATTCCTGCTCTCCACTCGCTGTTTTAAACTGTGAAAATCCTGGTCCCCTCTCGCTGTTTTAAATTGTGAAATTCCTGCTCTCGTCTCGCTGTTTTAAACTGTGAAAATCCCGATGTCCTCTCGCAGTGTTAAACTGTGAAAATCCTGCTCTCCTCTCGCTGTTTTCAACTCTGAAAATCCTGGGTCTCCACTCGCTGTTTTAAACTGTGAAAACACTGCTGTCCGCTCGCTGTTTTAAACTGTGAAAAACACTGCTCTCCTCTCGCTGTTTGAAACTGTGAAAATCCTGCGCTCCCCTCGCTGTTTTAAACTGTGAAATTCCTGCTCTCCTCTCGCTGTTTTAAACAGTGAAAACCCTGCTCTCCTCTCGCTGTTTTAAACTGTGAAATTCCTGCTCTCCTCTCGCTGTTTTAAACTCTGTAAATCCTGGGTCTCCACTCGCTGTTTTAAACTGTGAAAACCCTGCTCTCCTCTCGCTGGTTTGAACAGTGAAAACCCTGCTCTCCTCTCTCTGTTTTAAACTGTGAAATCCCTGCTCTCCTCTCGCTGGTTTAAACTATGAAAACCCTGCTCTCCTCTCGCTGTTTTAAACTGTGAAAACCCTGCTCTCCTCTCGCTGTTTTAAACTGTGAAAACCCTGCTGTCCTCTCGCTGTTTTAAACTGTGAAAATCCTGCTCTCCTCTCGCTGTTTGAAACTGTGAAAAACCTGCTCTCCTCTCGCTGTTTTAAACAGTGAAAACCCTGCTCTCCTCTCGCTGTTTTAAACTGTGAAATTCCTGCTCTCCTCTCGCTGTTTTAAACTGTGAAAAAGCTGATTTCCTCTCGCTGTTTTAAACTGTGAAAACCCTGTTCTCCTCTCGCTGTTTTAAACTGTGAAAAAGCTGCTCTCCTCTCTCTGTTTTTAACAGTGAAAACCCGGCCTTCCTCTCGCTGTTTTAAACTGTGAAATTCCTGCTCTCTACTCGTTGTTTTAATCTGTGAAAAACCTGCTCTCCTCTAGCTGTTTTAAACTGTGAAAATCCCGCACTCCCCTCGCTATTTTGAACTGTGATAGTCCCGCCCTCTTGTGTTGTATGAAACAGTGAAAACCCGGCTCTCCTCTCGCTGTTTTGAACTGTGAAAATGCCGCCTTCCTATTGCTGTTTTAATCTGTGTAAATCCCGGCCCATGTCGCGTTGTTAGAAATTGTGAAAATCGGGCTCTCCTCTCTCTGTTTTAAACTGTGAAAATCGTGCTGTCCTCTCGCTGTTTTAAACAGTGAATAGCCGACTATCCTCTCACTGTTTAAAACTCAGAAAATCCGGCTTTCCTCTCGCTGTTTTAAACTCTGAAAATCCTGGGTCTCCACTCGCTGTTTTAAACTGTGAAAATCGTGGGTGCCACACGGTTTCTTAAACTGTGAAAACCCTGCTCTCCTCTCGCTGTTTTAAACTGTGAAAATCGTGGGTGCCACACGCTTTCTAAAACTGTGAAAACCCTGCTCGCCTCTCGCTGTTTTAAACTGTGAAATTCCTGCCCTCCTCTCGCTGTTTTAAACTGTGAATACCCTGCTTTCCTCTCGCTGTTTTAAACTGTGAAATTCCTGCTCTCCTGTCGCTGTTTTAAACTTTGAAAACCAAGCTCTCCTCTTGCTGTTTTAAACTGTGAAATTCCTGCTCTCCTCTCGCTTTTTAAACGGCGAAAACCCCTGCTGTCCTCTCGCTGTTTTAAACTGTGAAATTCCTGCTCTCCACTCGCTATTTTAAACTGTGAAATTCCTGGTCCCCTCTCGCTGTTTTAAACTGTTGAATTACTGCTCTCATCTCGCTGTTTTAAAGTGTGAAATCCCGATGTCCTCTCGCTGTGTTAAACTGTGAAAATCCCGCTCTCCCCTCGCTATTTTGAACTGTGAAAATCCGGCCCTCTTTTGTTGTTTGAAACAGTGAAAACCCGGCTCTCCACTCGCTGTTTGAACTGTGAAAATGCCGCCTTCCTCTCGCTGTTTTGATCTGTGTAAATCCCGGCCCATTTCTCGTTGTTATAAATTGTGAAAACCTGGCTCTCTTCTCTCTGTTTTAAACTGTGAAAATCGTGCTGTCCTCTCGCTGCTTTAAACTGTGAATAGCCGACTATCCACTCGCTGTTTAAAACTCAGAAAATCTGCTCTCCTCTCGCTGGTTAAACTCTGAAAATCCTGGGTCTCCACTCGCTGTTTTAAACTGTGGAAACACTGCTCTCCTCAAGCTGTTTTTAAATGTGAAAAACCTACTCTCCTCCCGCTGTTTTAAACTGTGAAATTCTGCTCTCCTCTCACTGTTTTAAACAGTGAAAACCCTGCTGTCCTCTCGCTGTTTTTAAATCGTGAAATTCCTGCTATCTTCTCGCTGTTTTTAAACTGTAAAATCCCTGCTCACCTCTCGTTGTTTTAAACTGTGAAAAAACTGCTGTCCTCCCGCTGTTTTAAATCTGTGAAAACCCTGCTCTCCTCTCGCTGTTTTAAACAGTGAAAACCCTGCCTTCCTCTCGCTGTTTTAAACTGTGAAATTCCTGCTCTCCACTCGCTATTTTAAACTATGATATTCCTGGTCCCCTCTCGCTGTGTTAAACTGTGAAAATCCCGCTCTCCCCTCGCTATTTTGAACTGTGAAAATCCTGCCCTCTTTTGTTGTTTGAAACAGTGAAAACCCGGCTCTCCACTCGCTGTTTTGAACTGTGAAAATGCCGCCTTCCTCTCGCTGTTTTGATCTGTGTAAATCCCGGCCCATCTCTCGTTGTTATAAATTGTGAAAACCTGGCTCTCCTCTCTCTGTTTTAAACTGTGAAAATCGTGCTGTCCTCTCGCTGTTTTAAACCGTGAATAGCCGACTTTCCAATCACTGTTTAAAACTCAGAAAATCCGGCTCTCCCTCGCTGTTTAAAACTGTGAAAAAACCTGCGCTCCCCTCGCTGTTTTAAACTGCGAAATTCCTGCTCTCCTCTCACTGTTTTAAACAGTGAAATCCCTGCCTTCCTCTCGCTGTTTTAAACTGTGAAATTCCTGCTCTCCTCTCGCTGTTTTAAACTGTGAAAACCCTGCTCTCCTCTCGCTGTTTTAAACTGTGAAAAACCTGCTCACCTCTCGGTGTTTTAAACTGTGAAAACCCTGCTCACCTCTCGCTGTATTTAAACTGTGAAAAACCCTGCTCACCTCTCGGTGTTTTAAACTGTGAAAAACCTGCTCAGCTCTCGGTGTTTTAAACTGTGAGAACCCTGCTCCCCTCTCATTGTTTTAAACTGTTTCAATCCTGCGCACAACTCGTTGTTTTACAACTGTGAAAACCCTGCTCTCCTCTCGCTGTTTTAAAACTGTGAAATTCCTGCTCTCCTCTCGCTGTTTTTAAACTGTGAAAACCCTGCTCTCCTCTCGCTGTTTTAACTGTGAAAATCCTGCTCTCCTCTCGCTGTTTTCAACTCTGAAAATCCTGGGTCTCCACTCGCTGTTTTAAACTGTGAAAACACTGCTGTCCGCTCGCTGTTTTAAACTGTGAAAAACACTGCTCTCCTCTCGCTGTTTGAAACTGTGAAAATCCCTGCGCTCCCCTCGCTGTTTTAAACTGTGAAATTCCTGCTCTCCTCTCGCTGTTTTAAACAGTGAAAACCCTGCTCGTCCTCTCGGCTGTTCTTAAACTGTGAAATTCCTGCTCTCCTCTCGCTGTTTTAAACTCTGTAAATCCTGGGTCTCCACTCGCTGTTTTAAACTGTGAAAACCCTGCTCTCCTCTCGCTGGTTTGAACAGTGAAAACCCTGCTCTCCTCTCTCTGTTTTAAACTGTGAAATCCCTGCTCTCCTCTCGCTGGTTTAAACTATGAAAACCCCTGCTCTCCTCTCGCTGTTTTAAACTGTGAAAACCCTGCTCTCCTCTCGCTGTTTTAAACTGTGAAAACCCTGCTGTCCTCTCGCTGTTTTAAACTGTGAAAATCCTGCTCTCCTCTCGCTGTTTGAAACTGTGAAAAACCTGCTCTCCTCTCGCTGTTTTAAACAGTGAAAACCCTGCTCTCCTCTCGCTGTTTTAAACTGTGAAATTCCTGCTCTCCTCTCGCTGTTTTAAACTGTGAAAAAGCTGATTTCCTCTCGCTGTTTTAAACTGTGAAAACCCTGTTCTCCTCTCGCTGTTTTAAACTGTGAAAAAGCTGCTCTCCTCTCTCTGTTTTTAACAGTGAAAACCCGGCCTTCCTCTCGCTGTTTTAAACTGTGAAATTCCTGCTCTCTACTCGTTGTTTAAACTGTGAAAAACCTGCTCTCCTCTAGCTGTTTTAAACTGTGAAAATCCCGCACTCCCCTCGCTATTTTGAACTGTGATAGTCCCGCCCTCTTGTGTTGTATGAAACAGTGAAAACCCGGCTCTCCTCTCGCTGTTTTGAACTGTGAAAATGCCGCCTTCCTATTGCTGTTTTAATCTGTGTAATCCCGGGCCCATGTCGCGTTGTTAGAAATTGTGAAAATCGGGCTCTCCTCTCTCTGTTTTAAACTGTGAAAATCGTGCTGTCCTCTCGCTGTTTTAAACAGTGAATAGCCGACTATCCTCTCACTGTTTAAAACTCAGAAAATCCGGCTTTCCTCTCGCTGTTTTTAAACTCTGAAAATCCTGGGTCTCCACTCGCTGTTTTAAACTGTGAAAATCGTGGGTGCCACACGGTTTCTTAAACTGTGGAAAACCCTGCTCTCCTCTCGCTGTTTTAAACTGCGAATACCCTGTTTTCCTCTCGCTGTTTTTAAACTGTGAAATTCCTGCACTCCTCTCGCTGTTTAAAACTTAGAAAACCAAGCTCTCCTCTTGCTGTTTTGAACTGTGAAAATCCCAGCTCACCTCTCGCTGTTTTTAAACTGTGAAAAACCTCCTCACCTCTCGGTGTTTTAAACAGTGAAAAACCTGCTCAGCTCTCGGTGTTTTAAACTGTGAGAACCCTGCTCCCCTCTCATTGTTTTAAACTGTTTCAATCCTGCGCACAACTCGTTGTTTTAAACTGTGGAAAACCCTGCTCTTCTCTCGCTGTTTTAAACTGTGAAATTCCTGCTCTCCACTCGCTGTTTTTAAACTGTGAAAATCCTGGTCCCCTCTCGCTGTTTTAAACTGTGAAATTCCTGCTCTCCTCTCGCTGTTTTAAAGTGTGAAAATCCGATGTCCTCTCGCAGTGTTAAACTGTGAAAATCCTGCTCTCCTCTCGCTGTTTTCAACTCTGAAAATCCTGGGTCTCCACTCGCTGTTTTAAACTGTGAAAACACTGCTGTCCTCTCGCTGTTTTAAACTGTGAAAAACACTGCTCTCCTCTCGCTGTTTTAAACTGTGAAAATCCTGGCGCTCCCCTCGCTGTTTTAAACTGTGAAATTCCTGCTCTCCTCTCACTGTTTTAAACAGTGAAAACCCTGCTCTCCTCTCGCTGTTTTAAACTGTGAAATTCCTGCTCTCCTCTCGCTGTTTTAAACTCTGTAAATCCTGGGTCTCCACTCGCTGTTTTAAACTGTGAAAACACTGCTGTCCTCTCGCTGTTTTAAACTGTGAAAAAGCTGCTCTCCTCTCACTGTTTAAACTGTGAAAACACTGCTCTCCTCTCGCTGGTTTGAACAGTGAAAACCCTGCTCACCTCTCTCTGTTTTTAAACTGTGAAAACCCTGCTCTCCTCTCGCTGGTTTAAACTGTGAAAACCCTGCTCTCCTCTCGCTGGTTTTAACTGTGAAAACCCTGCTCTCCTCTCGCTGTTTTAAACTGTGAAAACCCTGCTGTCCTCTCGCTGTTTTAAACTGTGAAATCCTGCTCTCCTCTCGCTGTTTGAAACTGTGAAAACCTGCTTTCCTCTCGCTGTTTTAAACAGTGGAAAAACCCTGCTCTCCTCTCGCTGTTTTAAACTGTGAAATTCCTGCTCTCCTGCTCGCTGTTTTAAACTGTTGAAAATCCTGCTCTCCTTCTCGCTGTTTTAAACTGTGAAAACCCTGTTCTCCTCTCGCTGTTTTAAAACTGTGAAAAAGCTGCTCTCACCTCTCGCTGTTTTTAACAGTGAAAACCCGGCCTTCCTCTCGCTGTTTTAAACTGTGAAAATCCTGCTCTCCACTCGCTATTTTAAACTGTGAATTTCCTGCTCACCACTCGTTGTTTTAAACTGTGAAAAACCTGCTCTCCTCGAGCTGTGTTAAACTGTGAAAATCCCGCACTCCCCTCGCTATTTTGAACTGTGAAAGTCCCGCCCTCTTGTGTTGTATGAAACAGTGAAAACCCGGCTCTCCTCTCGCTGTTTTTGAACTGTGAAAATGCCGCCTTCCTATTGCTGTTTTAATCTGTGTAAATCCCGGCCCATGTCGCGTTGTTAGAAATTGTGAAAATCGGGCTCTCCTCTCTCTGTTTTAAACTGTGAAAATCGTGCTGTCCTCTCGCTGTTTTAAACAGTGAATAGCCGACTATCCTCTCACTGTTTAAAACTCAGAAAATCCGGCTCTCCTCTCGCTGTTTTAAACTCTGAAAATCCTGGGTCTCCACTCGCTGTTTTAAACTGTGAAAATCGTGGGTGCCACACGGTTTCTTAAACTGTGAAAACCCTGCTCTCCTCTCGCTGTTTTAAACTGCGAATACCCTGTTTTCCTCTCGCTGTTTTAAACTGTGAAATTCCTGCACTCCTCTCGCTGTTTTAAACTTAGAAAACCAAGCTCTCCTCTTGCTGTTTTTGAACGTGTGAAAAACCAGCTCCTCCTCTCGCTGTTTTAAACTGTGAAAAACCTGCTCTCCTCCCGCTGTTTTAAACTGTGAAAAACCTGCTGTCCTCCAGCTGTTTTTAAACTGTGAAAACGCCTGCTCCCCTCTCGCTGTTTTAAACCGTGAAATTCCTGCTCTCCTCTCGCTGTTTTAAACAGCGAAAACCCTGCTGTCCTCTCGCTGTTTTAAACTGTGAAATTCCTTGCACTCCTCTCGCTGTTTTAAACTGTGAAATTCCTGCACTCCTCTCGCTGTTTTAAACTGTGAAAAACCTGCTTTCCTCTCGCTGTTTTAAACAGTGAAAACACTGCCTTCCTCTCGCTGTTTTAAACTGTGAAATTCCTGCTCTCCACTCGCTATTTTAAACTGTGAAATTCCTGCACTCCTCTCGCTGTTTTAAACTGTGAAAAACCTGCTCTCCTCTCGCTGTTTTAAACGCTGAAATTCCTGCTCTCCACTCGCTATTTTAAACTGTGAAATTCCTGGGTCCGCTCTCGCTGTTTTGAACGGTGAATTTCCTGCTCTCCTCTCGCTGTTCTAAAGTGTGAAAATCCCGATGTCCTCTCGCTGTGTTAAACTTGAAAATCCCGCTCTCCCCCTCGCTATTTTGAACTGTGAAAATCCGGCCCTCTTTTGTTGTTTGAAACAGTGAAAACCCGGCTGTCCACTCGCTGTTTTGAAACTGTGAAAATGCCGCCTTCCTCACTCTGTTTTGATCTGTGTAAATCCCGGCCCATTTCTCGTTGCTATAAATTGTGAAAACCTGGCTCTCCTCTCTCTGTTTTAAACTGTGAAAATCATGCTGTCCTCTCGCTGTTTTAAACTGTGAATAGCCGACTATCCTCTCGCTGTTTAAAACTCAGAAAATCTGGCTCTCCTCTCGCTGTTTTAAACTCTGAAAATCCTGGGTCTCCACTCGCTGTTTTAAACTGTGAAAACACTGCTCTCCTCTAGCTGTTTTAAAATGTGAAAAACCGACTCTCCTCCCGCTGTTTTAAACTGTGAAATCCCTGCTCTCCTCTCACTGTTTTAGACAATGAAAACCCTGCTCTCCTCTCGCTGTTTTAAACTGTGAAATTCCTGCTCTCCTCTCGCTGTTTTAAACTGTGAAAACCCTGCTCACCTCTCGTTGTTTTAAACTGTGAAAAAACTGCTGTCCTCCCGCTGTTTTAAACTGTGAAAACCCTGCTCTCCTCTCGCTGTTTTAAATTGTGAAATTCCTGCTCTCCTCTCGCTGTTTTAAACAGTGAAAACCCTGCTGTCCTCTCGCTGTTTTAAACTGTGAAAACCCTGCCTTCCTCTCGCTGTTTTAAATTGTGAAATTCCTGCTCTCCACTCGCTATTTTAAACTGTGAAATTCCTGGTCCGCTCTCGCTGTTTTAAACTGTGAAATTCCTGCTCTCCTCTCGCTGTTTTAAAGTGTGAAAATCCCGATGTCCTCTCGCTGTGTTAAACTGTGAAAATCCCGTTCTCCCCTCGCTATTTTGAACTGTGAAAATCCCGCCCTCTTTTGTTGTTTGAAACTGTGAAAACCCGGCTCTCCACTCGCTGTTTTGAACTGTGAAAATGCCGCCTTCCTCTCGCTGTTTTGATCTGTGTAAATCCCGGCCCATCTCTCGTTGTTATAAATTGTGAAAAACTGGCTCTCCTCTCTCTGTTTTAAACTGTGAAAATCGTGCTGTCCTCTCGCTGTTTTAAACTGTGAATAGCCGACTATCCTCTCACTGTTTAAAACACAGAAAATCCGGCTCTCCTCTCGCTGTTTAAAACTGTGAAAAACCTGCGCTCCCCTCGCTGTTTTAAACTCTGAAATTCCTGCTCTCCTCTCACTGTTTTAAACAGTGAAAACCCTGCCTTACTCTCGCTGTTTTAAACTGTGAAATTACTGCTCTCCACTCGCTGTTTTAAACTGTGAAAACCCTGCACTCCTCTCGCTGATTTAAACTGTGAAAAACCTGCTCACCTCTCGGTGTTTTAAACTGTGAAAAACCTGCTAACCTCTCTCTGTTTTAAACTGTGAAAATCGTGCTGTCCTCTCGCTGTTTTAAACTGTGAATAGCCGACTATCCTCTCACTGTTTAAAACACAGAAAATCCGGCTCTCCTCTCTCTGTTTAAAACTGTGAAAAACCTGCGCTCCCCTCGCTGTTTTAAACTGTGAAATTCCTGCTCTCCTCTCACTGTTTTAAACAGTGAAAACCCTGCCTTACTCTCGCTGTTTTAAACTGTGAAATTCCTGCGCTCCTCTCGCTGTTTTAAACTGTGAAAACCCTGCTCTCCTCTCGCTGATTTAAACTGTGAAAAACCTGCTCACCTCTCGGTGTTTTAAACTGTGAAAAACCTGCTCACCTCTCGCTGTTTTCAACTGTGAAAAACCTGCTCACCTCTCAGTGTTTTAAACTGTGAAAAACCTGCTCACCTCTCGGTGTTTTAAACTGTGAGAACCCTGCTCCCCTCTCATTGTTTTAAACTGTTTAAATCCTGCGCACAACTCGTTGTTTTAAACTGTGAAAACCCTGCTCTCCTCTCGCTGTTTTAAACAGTGAAATTCCTGCTCTCCACTCGCTGTTTTAAAGTGTGAAAATCCCGATGTCCTCTCGCAGTGTTAAACTGTGAAAATCCTGCTCTCCTCTCGCTGTTTTAAACTCTGAAAATCCTGGGTCTCCACTGGCTGTTTTAAACAGTCAAAACACTGCTTTCCTCTCGCTGTTTTAAACTGTGAAAAACCTGCTCTCCTCTCACCGTTTAAAACTGTGAAAACCCTGCTCTCCTCTCGCTGTTTTGAACAGTGAAAACCCTGCTCTCCTCTCGCTGTTTTAAACTGTGAAAACCATGCTCTCCTCTCGCTGTTTTAAACTGTGAAATTCCTGCTCTCCACTCGCTATTTCAAACTGTGAAATTCCTGGTCCCCTCTCGCTGTTTTAAACTGTGAAATTCCTGCTCTCCTCTCGCTGTTTTAAAGTGTGAAAATCCCGATGTCCTCTCGCTGTGTTAAACTGTGAAAATCCCGCACTCCCCTCGCTATTTTGAACGGTGAAAATCCGGCCCTCTTTTGTTGTTTGAAACAGTGAAAACCCGGCTCTCCACTCACTGTTTTGAACTGTGGAAATGCCGCCTTCCTCTCGCTGTTTTGATCTGTGTAAATCCCGGCCCATTTCTCGTTGCTATAAATTGTGAAAACCTGGCTCTTCTCTCTCTGTTTTAAACCGTGAAAATCGTGCTGTCCTCTCGCTGTTTTAAACTGTGAATAGCCGACTATCCTCTCGCTGTTTAAAACACAGAAAATCTGGCTCTCCTCTCGCTGTTTTAAACTCTGAAAATCCTGGGTCTCCACTCGCTTTTTTAAACTGTGAAAACACTGCTGTCCTCTCGCTGTTTTAAACTGTGAAAATCCTGCTCTCCTCGAGCTGTTTTAAAATGTGAAAAACCTACTCTCCTCCCGCTGTTTTAAACTGTGAAAACCCTGCTCACCTCTCGTTCTTTTAAATTGTGAATAAACTGCTCTCCTCTCGCTGTTTAAAACTGTGAAAAACCTGCGCTCCCCTCGCTGTTTTAAACTGTGAAATTCCTGCTCTCCTCTCACTGTTTTAAACAGTGAAAACCCTGCCTTACTCCCGCTGTTTTAAACTGTGAAATTCCTGCTCTCCTCTCGCTGTTTTAAACTGTGAAAACCCTGCTCTCCTCTCGCTGTTTTAAACTGTGAAAAACCTGCTCACATCTCGGTGTTTTAAACTGTGAGAAACCTGCTCCCCTCTCATTGTTTTAAACTGTTTAAATCCTGCGCACAACTCGTTGTTTTAAACTGTGAAAACCCTGCTCTCCTCTCGCTGTTTTAAACTGTGAAATTCCTGCTCTCCACTCGCTATTTTAAACTGTGAAAATCCTGGTCCCCTCTCGCTGTTTTAAACTGTGAAATTCCTGCTCTCCTCTCGCTGTTTTAAAGTGTGAAAATCCCGATGTCCTCTCGCAGTGTTAAACTGTGAAAATCCTGCTCTCCTCTCGCTGTTTTAAACTCTGAAAATCCTGGGTCTCCACTCGCTGTTTTAAACTGTGAAAACACTGCTGTCCTCTCGCTGTTTTAAACTGTGAAAAACCTGCTCTCCTCTCACCGCTTAAAACTGTGAAAACCCTGCTCTCCTCTCGCTGTTTTGAACAGTGAAAACCCTGCTCTCCTCTCTCTGTTTTAAACTGTGAAAACCCTGCTCTCCTCTCGCTGTTTTAAACTGTGAAATTACTGCTCTCCACTCGCTGTTTTGAACTGTGAAAATTCCGCCTTCCTCTCGCTGTTTTGATCTGTGTAAATCCCGGCCCATCTCTCGTTGTTATAAATTGTGAAAACCTGGCTCTCCTCTCTCTGTTTTAAACTGTGAAAATCGTGCTGTCCTCTCGCTGTTTTAAACTGTGAATAGCCGACTATCCTCTCACTGTTTAAAACACAGAAAATCCGGCTCTCCTCTCGCTGTTTAAAACTGTGAAAAACCTGCGCTCCCCTCGCTGTTTTAAACTGTGAAATTCCTGCTCTCCTCTCACTGTTTTAAACAGTGAAAACCCTGCCTTACTCTCGCTGTTTTAAACTGTGAAATTCCTGCTCTCCACTCGCTGTTTTAAACTGTGAAAACCCTGCACTCCTCTCGCTGATTTAAACTGTGAAAAACCTGCTCACCACTCGGTGTTTTAAACTGTGAAAAACCTGCTCACCTCTCTCTGTTTTAAACTGTGAAAATCGTGCTGTCCTCTCGCTGTTTTAAACTGTGAATAGCCGACTATCCTCTCACTGTTTAAAACACAGAAAATCCGGCTCTCCTCTCGCTGTTTAAAACTGTGAAAAACCTGCGCTCCCCTCGCTGTTTTAAACTGTGAAATTCCTGCTCTCCTCTCACTGTTTTAAACAGTGAAAACCCTGCCTTACTCTCGCTGTTTTAAACTGTGAAATTCCTGCTCTCCACTCGCTGTTTTAAACTGTGAAAACCCTGCACTCCTCTCGCTGATTTAAACTGTGAAAAACCTGCTCACCACTCGGTGTTTTAAACTGTGAAAAACCTGCTCACCTCTCTCTGTTTTAAACTGTGAAAATCGTGCTGTCCTCTCGCTGTTTTAAACTGTGAATAGCCGACTATCTTCTCACTGTTTAAAACACAGAAAATCCGGCTCTCCTCTCGCTGCTTAAAACAGTGAAAAACCTGCGCTCCCCTCGCTGTTTTAAACTGTGAAATTCCTGCTCTCCTCTCGCTGTTTTAAACTGTGAAAACCCTGCTCTCCTCTCGCTGATTTAAACTGTGAAAAACCTGCTCACCTCTCGGTGTTTTAAACTGTGAAAAACCTGCTCACCTCAGGCTGTTTTCAACTGTGAAAAACCTGCTCACCTCTCAGTGTTTTAAACTGTGAAAAACCTGCTCACCTCTCGGTGTTTTAAACTGTGAGAACCCTGCTCCCCTCTCATTGTATTAAACTGTTTAAATCCTGCGCACAACTCGTTGTTTTAAACTGTGAAAACCCTGCTCTCCTCTCGCTGTTTTAAACAGTGAAATTCCTGCTCTCCACTCGCTGTTTTAAAGTGTGAAAATCCCGATGTCCTCTCGCAGTGTTAAACTGTGAAAATCCTGCTCTCCTCTCGCTGTTTTAAACTCTGAAAATCCTGGGTCTCCACTCGCTGTTTTAAACTGTGAAAACACTGCTGTCCTCTCGCTGTTTTAAACTGTGAAAAACCTGCTCTCCTCTCACCGCTTAAAACTGTGAAAACCCTGCTCTCCTCTCGCTGTTTTGAACAGTGAAAACCCTGCTCTCCTCTCTCTGTTTTAAACTGTGAAAACCCTGCTCTCCTCTCGCTGTTTTAAACAGTGAAATTCCTGCTCTCCTCTCGCTGTTTTAAACTGTGAAATTCCTGCTCTCCACTCGCTATTTCAAACTGTGAAATTCCTGGTCCCCTCTCGCTGTTTTAAACTGCGAAATTCCTGCTCTCCTCTCGCTGTTTTAAAGTGTGAATAGCCGACTATCCTCTCGCTGTTTAAAACTCAGAAAATCTGGCTCTCCTCTCGCTGTTTTAAACTCTGAAAATCCTGGGTCTCCACTCGCTGTTTTAAACTGTGAAAACACTGCTGTCCTCTCGCTGTTTTAAACTGTGAAAATCCTGCTCTCCTCGAGCTGTTTTAAAATGTGAAAAACCTACTCTCCTCCCGCTGTTTTAAACTGTGAAATTCCTGCTCTCCTCTCGCTGTTTTAAACTGTGAAAACCCTGCTCACCTCTCGTTCTTTTAAATTGTGAAAAAACGGCTCTCCTCTCGGTCTTTAAAACTGTGAAATACCTGCGCTCCCCTCGCTGTTTTAAACTGTGAAATTCCTGCTCTCCTCTCACTGTTTTAAACAGTGAAAACCCTGCCTTACTCCCGCTGTTTTAAACTGTGAAATTCCTGCTCTCCTCTCGCTGTTTTAAACTGTGAAAACCCTGCTCTCCTCTCGCTGTTTTAAACTGTGAAAAACCTGCTCACATCTCGGTGTTTTAAACTGTGAGAACCCTGCTCCCCTCTCATTGTTTTAAACTGTTTAAATCCTGCGCACAACTCGTTGTTTTAAACTGTGAAAACCCTGCTCTCCTCTCGCTGTTTTAAACTGTGAAATTCCTGCTCTCCACTCGCTATTTTAAACTGTGAAAATCCTGGTCCCCTCTCGCTGTTTTAAACTGTGAAATTCCTGCTCTCCTCTCGCTGTTTTAAAGTGTGAAAATCCCGATGTCCTCTCGCAGTGTTAAACTGTGAAAATCCTGCTCTCCTCTCGCTGTTTTAAACTCTGAAAATCCTGGGTCTCCACTCACTGTTTTAAACTGTGAAGACACTGCTGTCCTCTCGCTGTTTTAAACTGTGAAATTCCTGCTCTCCTCTCGCTATTTTAAACTGTGAAAATCCTGGTCCCCTCTTGCTGTTTTAAACTGTGAAATTCCTGCTCTCCTCTCGCTGTTTTAAAGTGTGAAAATCCCGATGTCCTATCGCAGTGTTAAACTGTGAAAATCCTGCTCTCTTCTCGCTGTTTTAAACTCTGAAAATCCTGGGTCTCCACTCGCTGTTTTAGACAGTGAAAACCCTGCTGTCCTCTCGCTGTTTTAAACAGTGAAAACACTGCCTTCCTCTCGCTGTTTTAAACTGTGAAATTCCTGCTCTCCACTCGCTATTTTAAACTGTGAAATTCCTGGTCCCCTCTCGCTGTTTTAAACTGTGAAATTCCTGCTGTCCTCTCGCTGTTTTAAAGTGTGAAAATCCCGATGTCCTCTTGCTGTGTTAAACTGTGAAAATCCCGCTCTCCCCTCGCTATTTTGAACTGTGAAAATCCCGCCCTCTTTTGTTGTTTGAAACAGTGAAAACCCGGCTCTCCACTCGCTGTTTTGAACTGTGGAAATGCCGCCTTCCTCTCGCTGTTTTGATCTGTGTAAATCCCGGCCCATCTCTCGTTGTTATAAATTGTGAAAAACTGGCTCTCCTCTCTCTGTTTTAAACTGTGAAAATCGTGCTGTCCTCTCGCTGTTTTAAACTGTGAATAGCCGACTATCCTCTCACTGTTTAAAACTCAGAAAATCCGGCTCTCCTCTCGCTGTTTAAACCTGTGAAAAACCTGCGCTCCCCTCGCTGTTTTAAACTGTGAAATTCCTGCTCTCCTCTCACTGTTTTAAACAGTGAAAACCCTGCCTTACTCTCGCTGTTTTAAACTGTGAAATTCCTGCTCTCCTCTCGCTGTTTTAAACTGTGAAAACACTGCTCTCCTCTCGCTGTTTTAAACAGTGAAATTCCTGCTCTCCTCTCACTGTTTTAAACAGTGAAAACCCTGCCTTACTCTCGCTGTTTTAAACTGTGAAATTCCTGCTCTCCTCTCGCTGTTTTAAACTGTGAAAACCCTGCTCTCCTCTTGCTGTTTTAAACTGTGAAAAACCTGCTCACCTCTCGGTGTTTTAAACTGTGAAAAACCTGCTCACCTCTCGCTGTTTTAAACTGTGAAAAACCTGCTCACCTCTCGGTGTTTTAAACTGTGAAAAACCTGCTCACCTCTCGGTGATTTAAACTGTGAGAACCCTGCTCCCCTCTCATTGATTTAAACTGTTTAAATCCTGCGCACAACTCGTTGTTTTAAACTGTGAAAACCCTGCTCTCCTCTCGCTGTTTTTAACTGTGAAATTCCTCCTCTCCACTCGCTATTTTAAACTGTGAAAATCCTGGTCCCCTCTCACTGTTTTAAACTGTGAAATTCCTGCTCTCCTCTCGCTGTTTTAAAGTGTGAAAATCCCGATGTCCTCTCGCAGTTTTAAACTGTGATAATCCTGC
The DNA here is from genome assembly GCA_026770705.1 of Isurus oxyrinchus. Taxonomy (NCBI): domain Eukaryota; kingdom Metazoa; phylum Chordata; class Chondrichthyes; order Lamniformes; family Lamnidae; genus Isurus; species Isurus oxyrinchus. The sequence continues at coordinate 92,879 of JANJGN010000704.1, read as the reverse complement.
TCTCCTCTCGCTGTTTTAAACTCTGAAAATCCTGGGTCTCCACTCGCTGCTTTAAACTGTGAAAACACTGCTGTCCTCTCGCTGTTTTAAACTGTGAAATTCCTGCTCTCCACTCACTATTTTAAACTGTGAAAATCCTGGTCCCCTCTCGCTGTTGTAAACTGTGAAATTCCTGCACTCCTCTCGCTGTTTTAAACTGTGAAATTCCTGCACTCCTCTCGCTGTTTTAAAATATGAAAAACCTGCTTTCCTCTCGCTGTTTAAAACAGTGAAAACCCTGCCTTCCTCTCGCTGTTTTAAATTGTGAAATTCCTGCTCTCCTCTCGCTGTTTTAAACAGTGAAAACCCTGCTGTCCTCTCGCTGTTTTAAACTGTGAAAACCCTGCCTTCCTCTCGCTGTTTTAAACTGTGAAATTCCTGCTCTCCACTCGCTATTTTAAACTGTGAAATTCCTGGTCCCCTCTCGCTGTTTTAAACTGTGAAATTCCTGCTCTCCTCTCGCTGTTTTAAAGTGTGAAAATCCCGATGTCCTCTCGCTGTGTTAAACTGTGAAAATCCCGCTCTCCCCTCGCTATTTTGAACTGTGAAAATCCCGCCCTCTTTTGTTGTTTGAAAGAGTGAAAACCCGGCTCTCCACTCGCTGTTTTGAACTGTGAAAATGCCGCCTTCCTCTCGCTGTTTTGATCTATGTAAATCCCGGCCCATCTCTCGTTGTTATAAATTGTGAAAAACTGGCTCTCCTCTCTCTGTTTTAAACTGTGAAAATCGTGCTGTCCTCTCGCTGTTTTAAACTGTGAATAGCCGACTATCCTCTCACTGTTTAAAACTCAGAAAATCCGGCTCTCCTCTCGCTGTTTAAAACTGTGAAAAACCTGCGCTCCCCTCGCTGTTTTAAACTGTGAAATTCCTGCTCTCCTCTCACTGTTTTAAACAGTGAAAACCCTGCCTTACTCTCGCTGTTTTAAACTGTGAAATTCCTGCTCTCCTCTCGCTGTTTTAAACTGTGAAAACCCTGCTCTCCTCTCGCTGATTTAAACTGTGAAAAACCTGCTCACCACTCGGTGTTTTAAACTGTGAAAATCCTGCTCACCTCTCGCTGTTTTCAACTGTGAAAAACCTGCTCACCTCTCAGTGTTTTAAACTGTGAAAAACCTGCTCACCTCTCGGTGTTTTAAACTGTGAGAACCCTGCTCCCCTCTCATTGTTTTAAACTGTTTAAATCCTGAGCATAACTCGTTGTTTTAAACTGTGAAAACCCTGCTCTCCTCTCGCTGTTTTAAACTGTGAAATTCCCGCTCTCCACTCGCTGTTTTAAAGTGTGAAAATCCCGATGTCCTCTCGCAGTGTTAAACTGTGAAAATCCTGCTCTCCTCTCGCTGTTTTAAACTCTGAAAATCCTGGGTCTCCACTCGCTGTTTTAATCTGTGAAAACACTGCTGTGCTCTCGCTGTTTTAAACTGTGAAAAACCTGCTCTGCTCTCACCGTTTAAAACTGTGAAAACCCTGCTCTCCTCTCGCTGTTTTAAACTGTGAAATTCCTGCTCTCCACTCGCTATTTCAAACTGTGAAATTCCTGGTCCCCTCTCGCTGTTTTAAACTGTGAAATTCCTGCTCTCCTCTCGCTGTTTTAAAGTGTGAAAATCCCGATGTCCTCTCGTTGTGTTAAACTGTGAAAATCCCGCTCTCCCCTCGCTATTTTGAACGGTGAAAATCCGGCCCTCTTTTGTTGTTTGAAGCAGTGAAAATGCGGCTGAACACTCGCTGTTTTGAACTGTGAAAATGCCGCCTTCATCTCGCTGTTTTGATCTGTGTAAATCCCGGCCCATTTCTCGTTGCTATAAATTGTGAAAACCTGGCTCTCCTCTCTCTGTTTTAAACTGTGAAAATCGTGCTGTCCTCTCGCTGTTTTAAACTGTGAATAGCCGACTATCCTCTCGCTGTTTAAAACTCAGAAAATCTGGCTCTCCTCTCGCTGTTTTAAACTCTGAAAATCCTGGGTCTCCACTCGCTGTTTTAAACTGTGAAAACACTGCTCTCCTCTCGCTGTTTTAAAATGTGAAAAACCTACTCTCCTCCCGCTGTTTTAAACTGTGAAATTCCTGCTCTCCTCTCGCTGTTTTAAACTGTGAAAACCCTGCTCACCTCTCGTTCTTTTAAATTGTGAAAAAACTGCTCTCCTCTCGCTGTTTAAAACTGTGAAAAACCTGCGCTCCCCTCGCTGTTTTAAACTGTGAAATTCCTGCTCTCCTCTCGCTGTTTTAAATTGTGAAAACCCTGCTCTCCTCTCGCTGTTTTAAACTGTGAAAAACCTGCTCACATCTCGGTGTTTTAAACTGTGAGAACCCTGCTCCCCTCTCATTGTTTTAAACTGTTTAAATCCTGCGCACAACTCGATGTTTTAAACTGTGAAAACCCTGCTCTCCTCTCGCTGTTTTAAACTGTGAAATTCCTGTTCTCCACTCGCTATTTTAAACTGTGAAAATCCTGGTCCCCTCTCGATGTTTTAAACTGTGAAATTCCTGCTCTCCTCTCGCTGTTTTAAAGTGTGAAAATCCCGATGTCCTCTCGCAGTGTTAAACTGTGAAAATCCTGCTCTCCTCTCGTTGTTTTAAACTCTGAAAATCCTGGGTCTCCACTCGCTGTTTTAAACTGTGAAAACACTGCTTTCCTCTCGCTGTTTTAAACTGTGAAATTCCTGCTCTCCACTCGCTATTTTAAACTGTGAAAATCCTGGTCCCCTCTCGCTGTTGTAAACTGTGAAATTCCTGCACTCCTCTCGCTGTTTTAAACTGTGAAATTCCTGCACTCCTCTCGCTGTTTTAAACTATGAAAAACCTGCTTTCCTCTCGCTGTTTTAAGCAGTGAAAACCCTGCCTTCCTCTCGCTGTTTTAAACTGTGAAATTCCTGCTCTCCTCTCGCTGTTTTAAACAGTGAAAACCCTGCTGTCCTCTCGCTGTTTTAAACTGTGAAAACCCTGCCTTCCTCTCGCTGTTTTAAACTGTGAAATTCCTGCTCTCCACTCGCTATTTTAAACTGTGAAATTCCTGCTCTCCTCTCGCTGTTTTAAAGTGTGAAAATCCCGATGTCCTCTCGCTGTGTTAAACTGTGAAAATCCCGCTCTCCCCCTCGCTATTTTGAACTGTGAAAATCCGGCCCTCTTTCGTTGTTGAAAGAGTGAAAACCCGGCTCTCCACTCGCTGTTTTGAACTGTGAAAATGCCGCCTTCCTCTCGCTGTTTTGATCTGTGTAAATCCCGGCCCATCTCTCGTTGTTATAAATTGTGAAAAACTGGCTCTCCTCTCTCTGTTTTAAACTGTGAAAATCGTGCTGTCCTCTCGCTGTTTTAAACTGTGAATAGCCGACTATCCTCTCACTGTTTAAAACACAGAAAATCCGGCTCTCCTCTCGCTGTTTAAAACTGTGAAAAACCTGTGCTCCCCTCGCTGTTTTAAACTGTGAAATTCCTGCTCTCCTCTCACTGTTTTAAACAGTGAAAACCCTGCCTTACTCTCGCTGTTTTAAACTGTGAAATTCCTGCTCTCCACTCGCTGTTTTAAACTGTGAAAACCCTGCACTCCTCTCGCTGATTTAAACTGTGAAAAACCTGCTCTCCTCTCGCTGATTTAAACTGTGAAAAACCTGCTCACCTCTCGGTGTTTTAAACTGTGAAAAACCTGCTCACCTCTCGCTGCTTTAAACTGTGAAAAACCTGCTCACCTCTCAGTGTTTTAAACTGTGAAAAAACTGCTCACCTCTCGGTGTTTTAAACTGTGAGAACCCTGCTCCCCTCTCATTGTTTTAATCTGTTTAAATCCTGCGCACAACTCGTTGTTTTAAACTGTGAAAACCCTGCTCTCCTCTCGCTGTTTTAAACTGTGAAATTCCTGCTCTCCACTCGCTGTTTTAAAGTGTGAAAATCCCGATGTCCTCTCGCAGTGTTAAACTGTGAAAATCCTGCTCTCCTCTCGCTGTTTTAAACTGTGAAAATCCTGGGTCTCCACTCGCTGTTTTAAACTGTGAAAACACTGCTGTCCTCTCGCTGTTTTAAACTGTGAAAAACCTGCTCTCCTCTCACCGTTTAAAACTGTGAAAACCCTGCTCTCCTCTCGCTGTTTTGAACAGTGAAAACCCTGCTCTCCTCTCTCTGTTTTAAACTGTGAAAACCCTGCTCTCCTCTCGCTGTTTTAAACTGTGAAATTCCTGCTCTCCACTCGCTATTTCAAACTGTGAAATTCCTGGTCCCCTCTCGCTGTTTTAAACTGTGAAATTCCTGCTCTCCTCTCGCTGTTTTAAACTCTGAAAATCCTGGGTCTCCACTCGCTGTTTTAAACTGTGAAAACACTGCTGTCCTCTCGCTGTTTTAAACTGTGAAATTCCTGCTCTCCACTCGCTATTTTAAACTGTGAAAATCCTGGTCCCCTCTTGCTGTTTTAAACTGTGAAATTCCTGCTCTCCTCTCGCTGTTTTAAAGTGTGAAAATCCTGGTCCCCTCTCGCAGTGTTAAACTGTGAAAATCCTGCTCTCCTCTCGCTGTTTTAAACTCTGAAAATCCTGGGTCTCCACTCGCTGTTTTAAACTGTGAAAACACTGCTGTCCTCTCGCTGTTTTAAACTGTGAAAAACCTGCTCTCCTCTCACCGTTTAAAACTGTGAAAACCCTGCTCTCCTCTCGCTGTTTTGAACAGTGAAAACCCTGCTCTCCTCTCTCAGTTTTAAACTGTGAAAACCCTGCTCTCCTCTCGCTGTTTTAAACTGTGAAATTCCTGCTCTCCACTCGCTATTTTAAACTGTGAAATTCCTGGTCCCCTCTCGCTGTTTTAAACTGTGAAATTCCTGCTCTCCTCTCGCTGTTTTAAAGTGTGAAAATCCCGATGTCCTCTCGCTGTGTTAAACTGTGAAAATCCCGCTCTCCCCTCGCTATTTTGAACGGTGAAAATCCGGCCCTCTTTTGTTGTTTGAAACAGTGAAAACCCGGCTCTCCACTCGCTGTTTTGAACTGTGAAAATGCCGCCTTCCTCTCGCTGTTTTGATCTGTGTAAATCCCGGCCCATTTCTCGTGGCTATAAATTGTGAAAACCTGGCTCTCCTCTCTCTGTTTTAAACTGTGAAAATCGTGCTGTCCTCTCGCTGTTTTAAACTGTGAATAGCCGACTATCCTCTCGCTGTTTAAAACTCAGAAAATCTGGCTCTCCTCTCGCTGTTTTAAACTCTGAAAATCCTGGGTCTCCACTCGCTGTTTTAAACTGTGAAAACAATGCTGTCCTCTCGCTGTTTTAAACTGTGAAAATCCTGCTCTCCTCGAGCTGTTTTAAAATGTGAAAAACCATCTCTCCTCCCGCTGTTTTAAACTGTGAAATTCCTGCTCTCCTCTCGCTGTTTTAAACTGTGAAAACCCTGCTCACCTCTCGTTCTTTTAAATTGTGAAAAAACTGCTCTCCTCTCGCTGTTTAAAACTGTGAAAAACCTGCGCTCCCCTCGCTGTTTTAAACTGTGAAATTCCTGCTCTCCTCTCACTGTTTTAAACAGTGAAAACCCTGCCTTACTCTCGCTATTTTAAACTGTGAAATTCCTGCTCTCCTCTCACTGTTTTAAACTGAAAAAACCCTGCTCTCCTCTCGCTGTTTTAAACTGTGAAAGACCTGCTCACCTCTCGGTGTTTTAAACTGTGAAAAACCTGCTCACCTCTCGCTGTTTTAAACTGTGAAAAACCTGCTCACCTCTCGCTGTTTTAAACTGTGAAAAACCTGCTCACCTCTCGGTGTTTTAAACTGTGAGAACCCTGCTCCCCTCTCATTGTTTTAAACTGTTTAAATCCTGCGCACAACTCGTTGTTTTAAACTGTGAAAACCCTGCTCTCCTCTCGCTGTTTTAAACTGTGAAATTCCTGCTCTCCACTCGCTATTTTAAACTGTGAAAATCCTGGTCCCCTCTCGGTGTTTTAAACTGTGAAATTCCTGCTCTCCTCTCGCTGTTTTAAAGTGTGAAAATCCCGATGTCCTCTCGCTGTTTTAAACTGTGAAAACACTGCTGTCCTCTCGCTGTTTTAAACTGTGAAAAACCTGCTCTCCACTCACTGTTTTAAACTGTGAAAACCCTGCTCTCCTCTCGCTGTTTTAAACTGTGAAAACCCTGCTCTCCTCTCGCTGTTTTAAACGGTGAAAATCCTGCTCTCCTCTCGCTGTTTTAAACTGTGAAATTCCTGCTCTCCTCTCTCTGTTTTAAACTGTGAAAAAGCTGCTCTCCTCTCGCTGTTTTTAACAGTGAAAACCCTGCCTTCCTCTCGCTGTTTTAAACTGTGAAATTCCTGCTCACCACTCGTTGTTTTAAACTGTGAAAAACCTGCTCTCCTCTCGCTGTTTTAAACTGTGAAAAACCTGCTCACCTCTCGGTTTTTTAAACTGTGAAAAACCTGCTCACCTCTCGCTGTTTTAAACTGAGAAAAACCTGCTCACCTCTCGGTGTTTTAAACAGTGAAAACCCTGCCTTCCTCTCGCTATTTTAAACTGTGAAATTCCTGCACTCCTCTCGCTGTTTTAAACTGTGAAAAACCTGCTCTCCTCTCGCTGTTTTAAACTGTGAAATTCCTGCTCTCCACTCGCTATTTTAAACTGTGAAATTCCTGGTCCCCTCTCGCTGTTTTAAACTGTGAAATTCCTGCTCTCCTCTCGCTGTTTTAAAGTGTGAAAATCCCGATGTCCTCTCGCTGTGTTAAACTGTGAAAATCCCGCTCTCCCCTCGCTATTTTGAACTGTGAAAATCCGGCCCTCTTTTGTTGTTTGAAACAGTGAAAACGCGGCTGTCCACTCGCTGTTTTGAACTGTGAAAATGCCGCCTTCCTCTCGCTGTTTTGATCTGTGTAAATCCCGGCCCATTTCTCGTTGCTATAAATTGTGAAAACCTGGCTCTCCTCTCTCTGTTTTAAACTGTGAAAATCGTGCTGTCCTCTCGCTGTTTTAAACTGTGAATAGCCGACTATCCTCTCGCTGTTTAAAACTCAGAAAATCTGGCTCTCCTCTCGCTGTTTTAAACTCTGAAAATCCTGGGTCTCCACTCGCTGTTTTAAACTGTGAAAACACTGCTCTCCTCTAGCTGTTTTAAAATGTGAAAAACCTACTCTCCTCCCGCTGTTTTAAACTGTGAAAACCCTGCTCACCTCTCGTTGTTTTAAACTGTGAAAAAACTGCTGTCCTCCCGCTGTTTTAAACTGTGAAAACCCTGCTCTCCTCTCGCTGTTTTAAACTGTGAAATTCCTGCCCTCCTCTCGCTGTTTTAAACAGTGAAAACCCTGCTGTCCTCTCGCTGTTTTAAAGTGTGAAAACCCTGCCTTCCTCTCGCTGTTTTAAACTGTGAAATTCCTGCTCTCCACTCGCTATTTTAAACTGTGAAATTCCTGGTCCCCTCTCGCTGTTTTAAACTGTGAAATTCCTGCTCTCCTCTCGCTGTTTTAAAGTGTGAAAATCCCGATGTCCTCTTGCTGTGTTAAACTGTGAAAATCCCGCTCTCCCCTCACTATTTTGAACTGTGAAAATCCCGCCCTCTTTTGTTGTTTGAAACAGTGAAAACCCGGCTCTCCACTCGCTGTTTTGAACTGTGAAAATGCCGCCTTCCTCTCGCTGTTTTGATCTGTGTAAATCCCGGCCCATCTCTCATTGTTATAAATTGTGAAAACTGGCTCTCCTCTCTCTGTTTTAAACTGTGAAAATCGTGCTGTCCTCTCACTGTTTTAAACTGTGAAAATCGTGCTGTCCTCTCGCTGTTTTAAACTGTGAATAGCCGACTATCCTCTCACTGTTTAAAACTCAGAAAATCCGGCTCCCCTCTCGCTGTTTAAAACTGTGAAAAACCTGCGCTCCCCTCGCTGTTTTAAACTGTGAAATTCCTGCTCTCCTCTCACTGTTTTAAACAGTGAAAACCCTGCCTTACTCTCGCTGTTTTAAACTGTGAAATTCCTGCTCTCCTCTCGCTATTTTAAACTGAAAAAACCCTGCTCTCCTCTCGCTGTTTTAAACTGTGAAAGACCTGCTCACCTCTCGGTGTTTTAAACTGTGAAAAACCTGCTCACCTCTCGCTGTTTTAAACTGTGAAAAACCTGCTCACCTCTCGGTGTTTTAAACTGTGAAAAACCTACTCACCTCCCGGTGTTTTAAACTGTGAGAACCCTGCTCCCCTCTCATTGTGTTAAACTGTTTAAATCCTGCGCACAACTCGTTGTTTTAAACTGTGAAAACCCTGCTCTCCTCTCGCTGTTTTAAACTGTGAAATTCCTGCTCTCCACTCGCTATTTTAAACTGTGAAAATCCTGGTCCCCTCTCGGTGTTTTAAACTGTGAAATTCCTGCTCTCCTCTCGCTGTTTTAAAGTGTGAAAATCCCGATGTCCTCTCGCAGTGTTAAACTGTGAAAATCCTGCTCTCCTCTCGCTGTTTTAAACTCTGAAAATCCTGGGTCTCCACTCGCTGTTTTAAACTGTGAAAACACTGCTGTCCTCTCGCTGTTTTAAACTGTGAAAAACCTGGTCTCCTCTCACTGTTTTTAACTGTGAAAACCCTGCTCTCCTCTCGCTGTTTTAAACTGTGAAAACCCTGCTCTCCTCTCGCTGTTTTAAACGGTGAAAATCCTGCTCTCCTCTCGCTGTTTTAAACTGTGAAATTCCTGCACTCCTCTCGCTGTTTTAAACTGTGAAAAAGCTGCTCTCCTCTCACTGTTTTTAACAGTGAAAACCCTGCCTTACTCTCGCTGTTTTAAACTGTGAAATTCCTGCTCACCACTCGTTGTTTTAAACTGTGAAAAACCTGCTCTCCTCTCGCTGTTTTAATCTGTGAAAATCCCGCACTCCCCTCGCTATTTTGAACTGTGAAAGTCCCGCCCTCTTGTGTTGTATGAAACAGTGAAAACCCGGCTCTCCTCTCGCTGTGTTGAATTGTGAAAATGCCGCCTTCCTATCGCTGTTTTAATCTGTGTAAATCCCGGCCCATGTCTCGTTGTTAGAAATTGTGAAAATCGGGCTCTCTTCTCTCTGTTTTAAACTGTGAAAATCGTGCTGCCCTCTCACTGTTTTAAACAGTGAATAGCCGACTATCCTCTCGCTGTTTAAAACTCAGAAAATCCGGCTCTCCTCTCGCTGTTTTAAACTCTGAAAATCCTGGGTCTCCACTCGCTGTTTTAACCTGTGAAAACTCTGGTGTCCTCTCGCTGTTTTAAACTGTGAAAATCCCAGCTCTCCTCTCGCTGTTTTAAACTGTGAAAACCCTGCACTCCTCTCGCTGTTTTAAACTGTGAAAATCGTGGGTGCCACACGCTTTCTTAAACTGTGAAAACCCTGCTCGCCTCTCGCTGTTTTAAACTGTGAAATTCCTGCTCTCCTCTCGCTGTTTTAAACAGTGAATACCCTGTTTTCCTCTCGCTGTTTTAAACTGTGAAATTCCTGCCCTCCTCTCGCTGTTTTAAACTGTGAAAACCCTGCTCTCCTCTCGCTGTTTTAAACTGTGAAAACGCTGCTTACCTGTCGTTGTTTTAAACTGTGAGAACCCTGCTCTCCTCTCGCTGTTTTAAACTGTTTAAATCCTGCTCACCACTCGTTGTTTTAAACTGTGGAAAACCTGCTCTCCTCTCGCTATTTTAAACTGTGAAAACCCTGCTCTCCTCTCGCTGTTTTAAACTGTGAAAACCCTGCTCTCCTCTCGCAGTTTTAAACTGTGAAATTCCTGCTCTCCTCTCGCTGTTTTAAAGTGAAAACTCTGCTCTCCTCTCGCTGTTTTAAACTGTGAAAAAGCTGCTCTCCTCTCGCTGTTTTGAACTGTGAAAAACCTGCTCACCTCTCGGTGTTTTAAACTGTGAAAAACCTGCTCACCTCTCGCTGTTTTAAACTGTGAAAAACCTGCTCACCTCTCGGTGTTTTAAACTGTGAAAAACCTGCTCACCTCTCCGTGTTTTCAACTGTGAGAACCCTGCTCCCCTCTCATTGTTTTAAACTGTTTAAATCCTGCGCACAACTCGTTGTTTTAAACTGTGAAAATCCTGGTCCCCTTTCGCTGTTTTAAACTGTGAAATTCCTATTCTCCTCTCGCTGTTTTAAAGTGTGAAAATCCCGATGTCCTCTCGCAGTGTTAAACTGTGAAAATCCTGCTCTCCTCTCGCTGTTTTAAACTCTGAAAATCCTGGGTCTCCACTCGCTGTTTTAAACTGTGAAAACACTGCTGTCCTCTCGCTGTTTTAAACTGTGAAAAACACTGCTCTCCTCTCACTGTTTTAAACTGTGAAAATCCTGCGCTCCCCTCGCTGTTTTAAACTGTGAAATTCCTGCTCTCCTCTCGCTGATTTAAACAGTGAAAACCCTGCTCTCCTCTCGCTGTTTTAAACTGTGAAATTCCTGCTCTGCTCTTGCTGTTTTAAACTGTGAAAACCCTGCTCTCTTCTCGATGTTTTAAACTGTGAAAACCCTGCTCTCCTCTCGCTGTTTTGAACTGTGAAATTCCTGCTCTCCTCACGCTGTTTTAAACAGTGAAAACCCTGCTCTCCTCTCGCTGTTTTAAACGGTGAAAAACCTGCTCACCTCTCGGTGTTTTAAACTGTGAGAACCCTGCTCCCCTCTCATTGTTTTAAACTGTTTAAATCCTGCTCACCACTCGTTGTTTTAAACTGTGAAAATCCTGCTCTCCACTCGCTATTTTAAACTGTGAAAAACCTGCTCTGCTCTCGCTGTTTTAAACTGTGAAAACCCTGCTTTCCTCTCGCTGTTTTAAACCGTGAAAAACCTGCTCTGCTCTCGCTGTTTTAAACTGTGAAAAACCTGCTCTGCTCTCGCTGTTTTAAACTGTGAAAAACCTGCTCTGCTCTCGCTGTTTTAAACTGTGAAAACCCTGCTCTCCTCACGCTGTTTTAAACAGTGAACACCCTGCTCTCCTCTCGCTGTTTTAAACGGTGAAATACCTGCTCACCTCTCGGTGTTTTAAACTGTGAGAACCCTGCTCTCCGCTCGTTGTTTTAAACTGTTTAAATCCTGCTCACCACTCGTTGTTTTAAACTGTGGAAAACCTGCTCTCCTCTCGCTATTTTAAACTGTGAAAACTCTGCTCTCCTCTCGCTGTTTCAAACTGGGAAAACCCTGCTCTCCTCTCGCAGTTTTAAACTGTGAAAATCCTGCTCGCCTCTCGCTGTTTTAAACAGTGAAAACTCTGCTCTCCTCTCGCTGTTTTAAACTGTGAAAAAGCTGCTCTCCTCTGGCTGTTTTGAACTGTGAAAAACCTGCTCACCTCTCGGTGTTTTAAACTGTGAAAAACCTGCTCACCTCTCGCTGTTTTAAACTGTGAAAAACCTGCTCACCTCTCGGTGTTTTAAACTGTGAAAAACCTGCTCACCTCTCGGTGTTTTCAACTGTGAGAACCCTGCTCCCCTCTCATTGTTTTAACCTCTTTAAACCCTGTGCACAACTCGTTGTTTTAAACTGTGTAAACCCTGCTCTCCTCTCGCTGTTTTAAACTGTGAAATTCCTGCTCTCCACTCGCTATTTTAAACTGTGAAAATCCTGGTCCCCTCTCGCTGTTTTAAACTGAAATTCCTGCTCTCCTCTCGCTGTTTTAAAGTGTGAAAATCCTGATGTCCTCTCGCAGTGTTAAACTGTGATAATCCTGCTCTCCTCTCGCTGTTTTAAACTCTGAAAATCCTGGGTCTCCACTCGCTGTTTTAAACTGTGAAAACACTGCTGTCCTCTCGCTGTTTTAAACTGTGAAAAACACTGCTCTCCTCTCGCTGTTTTAAACTGTGAAAATTCTGCGCTCCCCTCGCTGGTTTAAACTGTGAAATTCCTGCTCTCCTCTCGCTGTTTTAAACAGTGAAAACCCTGCTCTCCTCTCACTGTTTTAAACTGTGAAATTCCTGCTCTCCTCTCGCAGTTTTAAACTGTGAAAACCCAGCTCTCTTCTCGATGTTTTAAACTGTGAAAACCCTGCTCTCCTCTTGCTGTTTTAAACTGTGAAATTCCTGCTCTCCTCTCGCTATTTTAAACTGAAAAAACCCTGCTCTCCTCTCGCTGTTTTAAACTGTGAAAGACCTGCTCACCTCTCGGTGTTTTAAACTGTGAAAAACCTGCTCACCTCTCGCTGTTTTAAACTGTGAAAAACCTGCTCACCTCTCGGTGTTTTAAACTGTGAAAAACCTACTCACCTCCCGGTGTTTTAAACTGTGAGAACCCTGCTCCCCTCTCATTGTGTTAAACTGTTTAAATCCTGCGCACAACTCGTTGTTTTAAACTGTGAAAACCCTGCTCTCCTCTCGCTGTTTTAAACTGTGAAATTCCTGCTCTCCACTCGCTATTTTAAACTGTGAAAATCCTGGTCCCCTCTCGGTGTTTTAAACTGTGAAATTCCTGCTCTCCTCTCGCTGTTTTAAAGTGTGAAAATCCCGATGTCCTCTCGCAGTGTTAAACTGTGAAAATCCTGCTCTCCTCTCGCTGTTTTAAACTCTGAAAATCCTGGGTCTCCACTCGCTGTTTTAAACTGTGAAAACACTGCTGTCCTCTCGCTGTTTTAAACTGTGAAAAACCTGGTCTCCTCTCACTGTTTTTAACTGTGAAAACCCTGCTCTCCTCTCGCTGTTTTAAACTGTGAAAACCCTGCTCTCCTCTCGCTGTTTTAAACGGTGAAAATCCTGCTCTCCTCTCGCTGTTTTAAACTGTGAAATTCCTGCACTCCTCTCGCTGTTTTAAACTGTGAAAAAGCTGCTCTCCTCTCACTGTTTTTAACAGTGAAAACCCTGCCTTACTCTCGCTGTTTTAAACTGTGAAATTCCTGCTCACCACTCGTTGTTTTAAACTGTGAAAAACCTGCTCTCCTCTCGCTGTTTTAATCTGTGAAAATCCCGCACTCCCCTCGCTATTTTGAACTGTGAAAGTCCCGCCCTCTTGTGTTGTATGAAACAGTGAAAACCCGGCTCTCCTCTCGCTGTGTTGAATTGTGAAAATGCCGCCTTCCTATCGCTGTTTTAATCTGTGTAAATCCCGGCCCATGTCTCGTTGTTAGAAATTGTGAAAATCGGGCTCTCTTCTCTCTGTTTTAAACTGTGAAAATCGTGCTGCCCTCTCACTGTTTTAAACAGTGAATAGCCGACTATCCTCTCGCTGTTTAAAACTCAGAAAATCCGGCTCTCCTCTCGCTGTTTTAAACTCTGAAAATCCTGGGTCTCCACTCGCTGTTTTAACCTGTGAAAACTCTGGTGTCCTCTCGCTGTTTTAAACTGTGAAAATCCCAGCTCTCCTCTCGCTGTTTTAAACTGTGAAAACCCTGCACTCCTCTCGCTGTTTTAAACTGTGAAAATCGTGGGTGCCACACGCTTTCTTAAACTGTGAAAACCCTGCTCGCCTCTCGCTGTTTTAAACTGTGAAATTCCTGCTCTCCTCTCGCTGTTTTAAACAGTGAATACCCTGTTTTCCTCTCGCTGTTTTAAACTGTGAAATTCCTGCCCTCCTCTCGCTGTTTTAAACTGTGAAAACCCTGCTCTCCTCTCGCTGTTTTAAACTGTGAAAACGCTGCTTACCTGTCGTTGTTTTAAACTGTGAGAACCCTGCTCTCCTCTCGCTGTTTTAAACTGTTTAAATCCTGCTCACCACTCGTTGTTTTAAACTGTGGAAAACCTGCTCTCCTCTCGCTATTTTAAACTGTGAAAACCCTGCTCTCCTCTCGCTGTTTTAAACTGTGAAAACCCTGCTCTCCTCTCGCAGTTTTAAACTGTGAAATTCCTGCTCTCCTCTCGCTGTTTTAAAGTGAAAACTCTGCTCTCCTCTCGCTGTTTTAAACTGTGAAAAAGCTGCTCTCCTCTCGCTGTTTTGAACTGTGAAAAACCTGCTCACCTCTCGGTGTTTTAAACTGTGAAAAACCTGCTCACCTCTCGCTGTTTTAAACTGTGAAAAACCTGCTCACCTCTCGGTGTTTTAAACTGTGAAAAACCTGCTCACCTCTCCGTGTTTTCAACTGTGAGAACCCTGCTCCCCTCTCATTGTTTTAAACTGTTTAAATCCTGCGCACAACTCGTTGTTTTAAACTGTGAAAATCCTGGTCCCCTTTCGCTGTTTTAAACTGTGAAATTCCTATTCTCCTCTCGCTGTTTTAAAGTGTGAAAATCCCGATGTCCTCTCGCAGTGTTAAACTGTGAAAATCCTGCTCTCCTCTCGCTGTTTTAAACTCTGAAAATCCTGGGTCTCCACTCGCTGTTTTAAACTGTGAAAACACTGCTGTCCTCTCGCTGTTTTAAACTGTGAAAAACACTGCTCTCCTCTCACTGTTTTAAACTGTGAAAATCCTGCGCTCCCCTCGCTGTTTTAAACTGTGAAATTCCTGCTCTCCTCTCGCTGATTTAAACAGTGAAAACCCTGCTCTCCTCTCGCTGTTTTAAACTGTGAAATTCCTGCTCTGCTCTTGCTGTTTTAAACTGTGAAAACCCTGCTCTCTTCTCGATGTTTTAAACTGTGAAAACCCTGCTCTCCTCTCGCTGTTTTGAACTGTGAAATTCCTGCTCTCCTCACGCTGTTTTAAACAGTGAAAACCCTGCTCTCCTCTCGCTGTTTTAAACGGTGAAAAACCTGCTCACCTCTCGGTGTTTTAAACTGTGAGAACCCTGCTCCCCTCTCATTGTTTTAAACTGTTTAAATCCTGCTCACCACTCGTTGTTTTAAACTGTGAAAATCCTGCTCTCCACTCGCTATTTTAAACTGTGAAAAACCTGCTCTGCTCTCGCTGTTTTAAACTGTGAAAACCCTGCTTTCCTCTCGCTGTTTTAAACCGTGAAAAACCTGCTCTGCTCTCGCTGTTTTAAACTGTGAAAAACCTGCTCTGCTCTCGCTGTTTTAAACTGTGAAAAACCTGCTCTGCTCTCGCTGTTTTAAACTGTGAAAACCCTGCTCTCCTCACGCTGTTTTAAACAGTGAACACCCTGCTCTCCTCTCGCTGTTTTAAACGGTGAAATACCTGCTCACCTCTCGGTGTTTTAAACTGTGAGAACCCTGCTCTCCGCTCGTTGTTTTAAACTGTTTAAATCCTGCTCACCACTCGTTGTTTTAAACTGTGGAAAACCTGCTCTCCTCTCGCTATTTTAAACTGTGAAAACTCTGCTCTCCTCTCGCTGTTTCAAACTGGGAAAACCCTGCTCTCCTCTCGCAGTTTTAAACTGTGAAAATCCTGCTCGCCTCTCGCTGTTTTAAACAGTGAAAACTCTGCTCTCCTCTCGCTGTTTTAAACTGTGAAAAAGCTGCTCTCCTCTGGCTGTTTTGAACTGTGAAAAACCTGCTCACCTCTCGGTGTTTTAAACTGTGAAAAACCTGCTCACCTCTCGCTGTTTTAAACTGTGAAAAACCTGCTCACCTCTCGGTGTTTTAAACTGTGAAAAACCTGCTCACCTCTCGGTGTTTTCAACTGTGAGAACCCTGCTCCCCTCTCATTGTTTTAACCTCTTTAAACCCTGTGCACAACTCGTTGTTTTAAACTGTGTAAACCCTGCTCTCCTCTCGCTGTTTTAAACTGTGAAATTCCTGCTCTCCACTCGCTATTTTAAACTGTGAAAATCCTGGTCCCCTCTCGCTGTTTTAAACTGAAATTCCTGCTCTCCTCTCGCTGTTTTAAAGTGTGAAAATCCTGATGTCCTCTCGCAGTGTTAAACTGTGATAATCCTGCTCTCCTCTCGCTGTTTTAAACTCTGAAAATCCTGGGTCTCCACTCGCTGTTTTAAACTGTGAAAACACTGCTGTCCTCTCGCTGTTTTAAACTGTGAAAAACACTGCTCTCCTCTCGCTGTTTTAAACTGTGAAAATTCTGCGCTCCCCTCGCTGGTTTAAACTGTGAAATTCCTGCTCTCCTCTCGCTGTTTTAAACAGTGAAAACCCTGCTCTCCTCTCACTGTTTTAAACTGTGAAATTCCTGCTCTCCTCTCGCAGTTTTAAACTGTGAAAACCCAGCTCTCTTCTCGATGTTTTAAACTGTGAAAACCCTGCTCTCCTCTTGCTGTTTTAAACTGTGAAATACCTGCTCTCCTCTCGCTGTTTTAAACTGTGAAAACCCTGCTCTCCTCTCGCTGTTTTAAACTGTGAAAACCCTGCTCTCCTCTCGCTGTTTTAAACTGTGAAATTCCTGCTCTCCTCTCGCTGTTTTAAACAGTGAAAACTCTGCTCTCCTCTCGCTGTTTTAAACTGTGAAAGACCTGCTTTCCTCTCGCTGTTTTAAACTGTGAAATTCCTGCTCTCCTCTCGCTGTTTTAAACTGTGAAAAACCTGCTCTCCTCTCGCTGTTTAAAACAGTGAAAACCCTGTTCTCGTCTCGCTGTTTTAAAATGTGAAATTCCTGCTCTCCTCTCGCTGTTTTAAACTGTGAGAAACCTGCTCTCCTCTTGCTGTTTTAAACTGTGAAAATCCTGCTCTCCTCTCGCTGTTTTAAACTGTGAAATTCCTGGTCCCTTCTCGCTGTTTTAAACAGTGAAAACCCTTCTCTTCTCTCACTGTTTTAAACTGAGAAAACCCTGCTCTCCTCACGCTGTTTTAAACTGTGAAAAACCTGCTCTCCTCTCGCTGTTTTAAACTGTGAGAACCCTGCTCTCCTCTCGTTGTTTTAAACTGTTTAAATCTTGCTCACCACTCGTTGTTTTAAACTTTGGAAAACCTGCTCTTTTTTCGCTATTTTAAACTGTGAAAACCCTGCTCTTCTCTCGCTGTTTTAAACTGTGAAAAAGCTGCTCTCCTCTCGCTGTTTTAAACTGTGAAAAAGCTGCTCTCCTCTCGCTGTTTTGAACTGTGAAATTCCTGCTCTCCTCTCGCTGTTTTAAACAGTGAAAACCCTGCTCTCCTCTCGCTGTTTTAAACTGTTAAATTCCTGCTCTCCACTCGCTATTTTTAACTGTGAAAATCCTGGTCCCCTCTCGCTGTTTTAAACTGTGAAATTCCTGCTGACCTCTCGCTGTTTTAAAGTGTGAAAACCCTGCTCTCCTCTCGCAGTGTGAAACTGTGAAAATCCTGCTCTCCTCTCGCAGTTTTAAACTCTGAAAATCCTGGGTCTCCACTCGCTGTTTTAAACTGTGAAAACACTGCTGTCCTCTCGCTGTTTTAAACTGTGAAAAACACTGCTCTCCTCTCGCTGTTTTAAACTATGAAAACCCTGCTCTCCTCTCGCTGTTTTAAACTCTGAAAATCCTTGGTCTCCACTCGCTGTTTTAAACCGTGAAAACACTGCGGTCCCCTCGCTGTTTTAAACTTTGAAAAACCTGCTCTCCTCTTGCTGTTCTAAACTGTGAAAACTCTGCTCTCCTCTAGCTGTTTAAAACTGTGAAAAACCTACTCTCCTCCCGCTGTTTTAAACTGTGAAAATCCTGCTCTCCCCTCGCAGTTTTAAACTGTGAAATTCCTGCTCTCCTCTCGCTATTTTAAACTGTGACATTCCTGCTCTCCTCTCGCTATTTTAAACAGTGAAATCCCTGCTCTCCTCTCGCTGTTTTAAACTGTGAAAAACCTGCCCTCCACTCGCTATTTTAAACTGTGAAAATCCTGGTACCGTCTCGCTGTTTTAAACTGTGAAATTCCTGCTCTCCTCTCGCTGTATTAAAGTGTGAAAATCCCGATGCCCTGTCGCTGTGTTAAACTGTGAAAATCCCGCTCTCCCCTCGCTATTTTGAACGGTGAAAATCCGGCCCTCTTGTGTTGTTTGAAAGAGTGAAAACCAGGCTCTCCACTCGCTGTTTTGAACTGTGAAAATGCCGCCTTCCTCTCGCTGTTTTAATCTGTGAAAATCCCGGCCCATCTCTCGTTGTTAAAAATTGTGAAAACCTGGCTCTCCTCTCTATGTTTTAAACTGTGAAATTCGTGCTGTCCTCTCGCTGTTTTAAACAGTGAAAATCGTGCTGTCCTCTCGCTGTTTTAAACTGTGAATAGCCGACTATCCTCTCGCTGTTTAAAACTCAGAAAATCCGGCTCTCCTCTCGCTGTTTTAAACTCTGAAAATCCTGGGTCTCCACTCGCTGTTTTAAACCGTGAAAACACTGCGGTCCACTCGCTGTTTTAAACTTTGAAAAACCTGCTCTCCTCTTGCTGTTCTAAACTGTGAAAACTCTGCTCTCCTCTAGCTGTTTAAAACTGTGAAAAACCTACTCTCCTCCCGCTGTTTTAAACTGTGAAAATCCTGCTCTCCCCTCGCTGCTTTAAACTGTGAAAAACCTGCTCTCCTCTCGCTGTTTAAAACAGTGAAAACCCTGTTCTCGTCTCGCTGTTTTAAAATGTGAAATTCCTGCTCTCCTCTCGCTGTTTTAAACTTTGAAAAACCTGCTCTCCTCTTGCTGTTCTAAACTGTGAAAACTCTGCTCTCCTCTAGCTGTTTAAAACTGTGAAAAACCTACTCTCCTCCCGCTGTTTTAAACTGTGAAAATCCTGCTCTCCCCTCGCGGTTTTAAACTGTGAAAAAACTGCTCTCCTCTCGCTGTTTAAAACAGTGAAAACCCTGTTCTCGTCTCGCTGTTTTAAACTGTGAAACTGCTGCTCTCCTCTCGCTGTTTTAAACAGTGAAAACCCTGCTCTCCTCTCGCTGTTTTAAACAGTGAAAACCCTGCTCTCCTCTCGCTGTTTTAAACTGTGAAATTCCTGGTCCCCTCTCGCTGTTTTAAACTGTGAAAACCCTTCTCTTCTCTCGCTGTTTTAAACTGAGAAAACCCTGCTCTCCTCACGCTGTTTTAAACTGTGAAAAACCTGCTCTCCTCTCGCTGTTTTAAACTGTGAAATTCCTGCTTTCCTCTCGCTGTTTCAAACTGTGAAAAACCTGCTCACCTCTCGGTGTTTTAAACTGTGAGACCCCTGCTCTCCTCTCGTTGTTTTAAACTGTTTAAATCCTGCTCACCACTCGTTGTTTTAAACTGTGGAAAACCTGCTCGCCTCTCGCTATTTTAAATTGTGAAAACCCTGCTCTCCTCTTGCTGTTTTAAACTGTGAAAACACTGCTCTCCTCTCGCTGTTTTAAACTGTGAAAATCCTGCTCTCCTCTCGCTGTTTTAAACAGTGAAAACGCTGCTCTCCTCTCTCTGTTTTAAACTGTGAAACAGCTGCTCTCCTCTCGCTGTTTTGAACTGTGAAATTCCTGCTCTCCTCTCGCTGTTTTAAACAGTGAAAACCCTGCTCTCCTCTCGCTGTTTTAAACTGTTAAATTCCTGCTCTCCACTCGCTATTTTAAACTGTGAAAATCCTGGTCCCCTCTCGCTGTTTTAAACTGTGAAATTGCTGCTCTCCTCTCGCTGTTTTAAAGTGTGAAAAACCCGATGTCCTCTCGCAGTGTGAAACTGTGAAAATCCTGCTCTCCTCTCGCTGTTTTAAACTCTGAAAATCCTGGGTCTCCACTCGCTGTTTTAAACTGTGAAAACACTGCTGTCCTCTCGCTGTTTTAAACTGTGAAAAACACTGCTCTCCTCTCGCTGTTTTAAACTGTGAAAACCCTGATCTCCTCTCGCTGTTTTAAACTGTGAAATTCCTGCTCTCCTCTCGCTGTTTTAAACTGTGAAAATCCTGCGCTCCCCTCGCTGTTTTAAACTGTGAAATTCCTGCTCTCCTCTCGCTGTTTTAAACAGTGAAAACCCTGCTCTCCTCTCGCTGTTTTAAACTGTGAAATTCCTGCTCTCCTCTCGCTGTTTTAAACTGTGAAAACCCTGCTATCTTCTCGATGTTTTAAACTGTGAAAACCCTGCTCTCCTCTTGCTGTTTTAAACTGTGAAATACCTGCTCTCCTCTCGCTGTTTTAAACAGTGAAAACCTTGCTCTCCTCTCGCTGTTTTGAACTGTGAAATTCCTGCTCTCCTCTCGCTGTTTTAAACAGTGAAAACCCTGCTCTCCTCTCGCTGTTTTAAACTGTGAAATACCTGCTCACCTCTCGCTGTTTTAAACTGTGAAAACCCTGCTCTCCTCTCGCTGTTTTAAACTGTGAAAAACCTGCTTTCCTCTCGCTGTTTTAAACTGTGAAATTCCTGCTCTCCTCTCGCTGTTTTAAACTGTGAAAACCCTGCTCTCCTCTCGCTGTTTTAAACTGTGGAATTCCTGCTTTCCTCTCGCTGTTTTAAACTGTGAAAAACCTGCTCACCTCTCGGTGTTTTAAACTGTGAGAACCCTGCTCTCCTCTCGTTGTTTTAAACTGTTTAAATCCTGCTCACCACTCGTTGTTTTAAACTGTGGAAAACCTGCTCGCCTCTCGCTATTTTAAACTGTGAAAACCCTGCTCTCCTCTCGCTGTTTTAAACTGTGAAAACACTGCTCTCCTCTCGCAGTTTTAAACTGTGAAATTCCTGCTCTCCTCTCGCTGTTTTAAACAGTGAAAACCCTGCTGCCCTCTCGCTGTTTTAAACTGTGAAAACACTGCTCTCCTCTCGCAGTTTCAAACTGTGAAATACCTGCTCTCCTCTCTCTGTTTTAAACTGTGAAAAAGCTGCTCTCCTCTCGCTGTTTTGAACTGTGAAATTCCTACTCTCCTCTCGCTGTTTTAAACTGTGAAATTCCTGCTCTCCTCTCGCTGTTTTAAACAGTGAAAACCCTGCTCTCCTCTCGCTGTTTTAAACTGTTAAATTCCTGCTCTCCACTCGCTATTTTAAACTGTGAAAATCCTGGTCCCCTCTCGGTGTTTTAAACTGTGAAATTCCTGCTCTCCTCTCGCTGTTTTAAAGTGTGAAAATCCCGATGTCCTCTCGCAGTGTGAAACTGTGAAAATCCTGCTCTCCTCTCCCTCTTTTAAACTCTGAAAATCCTGCGTCTCCACTCGCTGTTTTAAACTCTGAAAACACTGCTGTCCTCTCGCTGTTTTAAACTGTGAAAAACCTGCTCTCCTCTCGCTTTTTTAAACTGTGAAAACCCTGCTCTCCTCTCGCTGTTTTGAACTGTGAAATTCCTGCTCTCCTCTCGCTGTTTTAAACAGTGAAAACCCTGCTCTCCTCTCACTGTTTTAAACTGTGAAATATCTGCTCACCTCTCCCTGTTTTAAACTGTGAAAACCCTGCTCTCCTCTCGCTGTTTTAAACTGTGAAAAACCTGCTTTCCTATCGCTGTTTTAAACTGTGAAATTCCTGCTCTCCTCTCGCTGTTTTAAACTGTGAAAAACCTGCTCTCCTCTCGCTGTTTAAAACAGTGAAAACCCTGCTCTCCTCTCGCTGTTTTAAAATGTGAAATTCCTGCTCTCCTCTCGCTGTTTTAAACTGTGAGAAACCTGCTCTCCTCTCGCTGTTTTAAACTGTGAAACTGCTGCTCTCCTCTCGCTGTTTTAAACAGTGAAATCCCTGCTCTCCTCTCGCTGTTTTAAACTGTGAAACTGCTGCTCTCCTCTCGCTGTTTTAAACTGTGAAAAACCTGCTCTCCTCTCGCTGTTTAAAACAGTGAAAACCCTGCTCTCCTCTCGCTGTTTTAAAATGTGAAATTTCTGCTCTCCTCTCGCTGTTTTAAACTGTGAGAAACCTGCTCTCCTCTCGCTGTTTTAAACTGTGAAACTGCTGCTCTCCTCTCGCTGTTTTAAACAGTGAAAACCCTTCTCTTCTCTCGCTGTTTTAAACTGAGAAAACCCTGCTCTCCTCTCGCTGTTTTAAACTGTGAGAACCCTGCTCTCCTCTCGTTGTTTTAAACTGTTTAAATCCTGCTCACCACTCGTTGTTTTAAACTGTGGAAAACCTGCTCTCCTCTCGCTATTTTAAACTGTGAAATCCCTGCTCTCCTCTCGCTGTTTTAAACTGTGAAAAAGCTGCTCTCCTCTCGCTGTTTTGAACTGTGAAATTCCTGCTCTCCTCTCGCTGTTTTAAACAGTGAAAACCCTGCTCTCCTCTCGCTGTTTTAAACTGTTAAATTCCTGCTCTCCACTCGCTATTTTAAACTGTGAAAATCCTGGTCCCCTCTCGCTGTTTTAAACTGTGAAATTCCTGCTGACCTCTCGCTGTTTTAAAGTGTGAAAATCCCGATGTCCTCTCGCAGTGTGAAACTGTGAAATCCTGCACTCCTCTCGCTGTTTTAAACTCTGAAAATCCTGGGTCTCCACTCGCTGTTTTAAACTGTGAAAACACTGCTGTCCCCTCGCTGTTTTAAACTGTGAAAAACCCTGCTCTCCTCTCGCTGTTTTAAACTGTGAAAACCCTGCTCTCCTCTCGCTGTTTTAAACTGTGAAAACCCTGCTCTCCTCTCGCTGTTTTAAACTGTGAAAACCCTGCTCTCCTCTAGCTTTTTAAACTGTGAAAAACCTGCTCTCCTCCCGCTGTTTTAAACTGTGAAAATCCCGCACTCCCCTCGCTATTTTGAACTGTGAAAGTCCCGCACTCTTGTGTTGTATGAAACAGTGAAAACCCGGCTCTCCTCTCGCTGTTTTGAACTGTGAAAATGCCGCCTTCCTATCGCTGTTTTAATCGGTGTAAATCCCGGCCCATGTCTCGTTGTTAGAAATTGTGAAAATCGTGCTGTCCTCTCGCTGTTTTAAACAGTGAATAGCCGACTATCCTCTCACTGTTTAAAACTCAGAAAATCCGGCTCTCCTCTCGCTGTTTTAAACTGTGAAAATCCTGGGTCTCCACTCGCTGTTTTAAACTGTGACAATCCTGCTCTCCTCTCGCTGTTTTAAAATGTGAAATTCCTGCTCTCCTCTCGCTGATTTACACTGTGAAATTCCTGCTCTCCTCTCGCTGTTTTAAACAGTGAAAACCCTGTTCTCCTCTCGCTGTTTTAAACTGTGAAAAACCTGCTCTCCTCTCGCTGTTTTAAACTGTGAAATTCCTGCTCTCCACTCGCTATTTTAAACTGTGAAAATCCTAGTCCCCTCTCGCTGTTTTAAACTGTGAAATTCCTGCTCTCCTCTCGCTGTTTTAAAGTGTGAAAATCCTGATGTCCTCTAGCTGTGTTAAACTGTGAAAATCCCGCTCTCCCCTCGCTATTTTGAACTGTGAAAATCCGGCCCTCTTGTGTTGTTTTAAACAGTGAAAACCCGGCTCTCCTCTCGCTGTTTTGAACTGTGAAAATGCCGCCTTCCTCTCGCTGTTTTACTCTGTGTAAATCCCGTCCCATCTCTCGTTGTTATAAATTGTGAAAACCTGGCTCTCCTCTCTCTGTTTTAAACTGAGAAAATCCTGCTGTCCTCTCGCTGTTTTAAACAGTGAAAATCGTGCTGTCCTCTCGCTGTTTTAAAAAGTGAAAATCGTGCTGTCCTCTCGCTGTTTTAAACTGTGAAAATCGTGCTGTCCTCTCGCTGTTTAAACTGTGAATAGCCGACTGTCCTCTCGCTGTTTAAAACTCAGAAAATCCGGCTCTCCTCTCGCTGTCTTAAACTTTGAAAATCCTGGGTTCCACTCGCTTTCTTAAACTGTGAAAAACCTTCTCGCCTCTCGTTGATTTAAACTGTGAAATTCCTGCTCTCCTCTCGCTGTTTTAAACTGTGATAACCCTGCTCTCCTCTCGCTGTTTTAAACAGTGAAAACCCTGCTCTCCTCTAGCAGTTTAAAACTGTGGGAACCCTGCTCTCCTCTCGTTGTTTTAAACTGTTTAAATCCTGCTCACCACTCGTTGTTTTAAACTGTGAAAATCCTCCACTCCTCTCGCTGTTTTAAACAGTGAAAACCCAGCACTCCTCTCGCTGTTTTAAACTGTGAAAAACCTGCTGTCCTCCCGATGTTTTAAACAGTGAAAACCCTGCTCTCCTCTCGCTGTTTTAAACTGTGAAATTCCTGCTCTCCTCTCGCTGTTTTAAACAGTGAAAACCCTGCTCTCCTCTCGCTGTTTTAAACTGTGAAATCCCTGCTCTCCTCTCGCTGTTTTAAACTGTGAAATTCCTGCTCTCCACTCGCTATTTTAAACTGTGAAATTCCTGCTCACCACTCGTTGTTTTGAATTGTGAAAACCCTGCTCTCCTCGAGCTGTTTTAAACTGTGAAAATCCCGCTCTCCCCTCGCTATTTTGAACTGTGAAATTCCTGCTCTCCTCTCGCTGTATTAAAGTGTGAAAATCCCGATGTCCTGTCGCTGTGTTAAACTCTGAAAATCCCGCTCTCCCCTCGCTATTTTGAACTGTGAAAATCCGGCCCTCTTGTGTTGTTTGAAACAGTGAAAACCTGGCTCTGGTCTCGATGTTTTGAACTGTGAAAATGCCGCCTTTCTCTTGCTGTTTTAATCAGTGTAAATCCGGGCCCATTTCTCGTTGTTATAAATTGTGAAAACCTGGCTCTCCTCCCTCTGTTTCGAACTGTGAAAACGCTGTTTTTCTCTCGCTGTTTTAAACTGTGAAAAACTGGCTCTCCACTTGCTGTTTTAAACTGTGAAAACCCTGCTCACCTCTCGCTGTTTTAAACTGTAAAATTCCTGCTCTCCTGTCGCTGTTTTAAACTGTGAAAACCCAGCTCTCCTCTTGCTGATTTGAACTGTGAAAAACCTGCTACCTCTCGCTGTTTTAAACTGTGAAAACGCTGCTTACCTCTCGTTGTTTTAAACTGTGAAAACCCTGCTCTCCTCTCGCTGTTTTAAACAGTGAATAGCCGACTATCCCCTCACTGTTTTAAGCTCAGAAAATCCAGCTCTCCTCTCGCTGTTTTAAACTGTGAAAATCCTGGGTTCCACTCGCTTTCTTAAACTGTGAAAACCCTGCTCTCCTCTCGCTGTTTTAAACTGTGAAAATCATGCTCTCCTGTCGCTGTTTTAAACTCTGAAAACCCAGCTCTCCTCTTGCTGTTTTGAACTGTGAAAAACCTGCTCTCCTCTCGCTATTTTAAACTGTGAAAACCCTGCTCTCCTCTGGCTGTTTTAAACTGTGAAAACCCTGCTCTCCTCTCGCTGTTTTAAACAGTGAAATTCCTGCTCTCCTCTGGCTGTTTTAAACTTTGAAAACCCTGCTCTCCTCTCGCTGTTTTAAACTGTGAAATTCCTGTTCTCCTCTGGCTCTTTTAAACTGTGAAAAACCTGCTCTCCTCTCGCTGTTTTAAACTCTGAAAAACCTGCTCTCCTCTCGTTGTTTTAAACTCTGAAAAACCTGCTCTCCTCTCGCTGTTTTAAACTCTGAAAACCCTGCCTTCCTCTCGCTGTTTTAAACTCTGAAATTCCTGCTCTCCTCTCGCTGTTTTAAGCTGTGAAAACCCTGCTCTCCTCTCGCTGTTTTAAACTCTGAAAAACCTGCTCTCCTCTCGTTGTTTTAAACTGTGAAAATCCTGCTCCCCTCTTGCTGTTTTAAACTGTGAAAATCTTGCTCTCCTCTGGCTGTTTTAAACTTTGAAAACCCTGCTCTCCTCTCGCTGTTTTAAACTGTGAAATTCCTGTTCTCCTCTGGCTCTTTTAAACTGTGAAAAACCTGCTCTCCTCTCGCTGTTTTAAACTCTGAAAAACCTGCTCTCCTCTCGTTGTTTTAAACTCTGAAAAACCTGCTCTCCTCTCGCTGTTTTAAACTCTGAAAACCCTGCCTTCCTCTCGCTGTTTTAAACTCTGAAATTCCTGCTCTCCTCTCGCTGTTTTAAACTCTGAAAAACCTGCTCTCCTCTCGTTGTTTTAAACTGTGAAAAACCTGCTCTCCTCTAGCTGTTTTAAACTGTGAAAATCCCGCACTCCCCTCGCTATTTTGAACTGTGAAAGTCCCGCACTCTTGTGTTGTATGAAACAGTGAAAACCCGGCTCTCCTCTCGCTGTTTTGAACTGTGAAAATGCCGCCTTCCTATCGCTGTTTTAATCGGTGTAAATCCCGGCCCATGTCTCGTTGTTAGAAATTGTGAAAATCGTGCTGTCCTCTCGCTGTTTTAAACAGTGAATAGCCGACTATCCTCTCACTGTTTAAAACTCAGAAAATCCGGCTCTCCTCTCGCTGTTTTAAACTGTGAAAATCCTGGGTCTCCACTCGCTGTTTTAAACTGTGACAATCCTGCTCTCCTCTCGCTGTTTTAAAATGTGAAATTCCTGCTCTCCTCTCGCTGATTTACACTGTGAAATTCCTGCTCTCCTCTCGCTGTTTTAAACAGTGAAAACCCTGTTCTCCTCTCGCTGTTTTAAACTGTGAAAAACCTGCTCTCCTCTCGCTGTTTTAAACTGTGAAATTCCTGCTCTCCACTCACTATTTTAAACTGTGAAAATCCTAGTCCCCTCTCGCTGTTTTAAACTGTGAAATTCCTGCTCTCCTCTCGCTGTTTTAAAGTGTGAAAATCCTGATGTCCTCTAGCTGTGTTAAACTGTGAAAATCCCGCTCTCCCCTCGCTATTTTGAACTGTGAAAATCCGGCCCTCTTGTGTTGTTTTAAACAGTGAAAACCCGGCTCTCCTCTCGCTGTTTTGAACTGTGAAAATGCCGCCTTCCTCTCGCTGTTTTACTCTGTGTAAATCCCGTCCCATCTCTCGTTGTTATAAATTGTGAAAACCTGGCTCTCCTCTCTCTGTTTTAAACTGAGAAAATCCTGCTGTCCTCTCACTGTTTTAAAAAGTGAAAATCGTGCTGTCCTCTCGCTGTTTTAAAAAGTGAAAATCGTGCTGTCCTCTCGCTGTTTTAAACTGTGAAAATCGTGCTGTCCTCTCGCTGTTTAAACTGTGAATAGCCGACTGTCCTCTCGCTGTTTAAAACTCAGAAAATCCGGCTCTCCTCTCGCTGTCTTAAACTTTGAAAATCCTGGGTTCCACTCGCTTTCTTAAACTGTGAAAAACCTTCTCGCCTCTCGTTGATTTAAACTGTGAAATTCCTGCTCTCCTCTCGCTGTTTTAAACTGTGATAACCCTGCTCTCCTCTCGCTGTTTTAAACTGTGAAAACCCTGTTTTCCAATGGCAGTTTTAACTGTGAAAACACTGCTGTCCTCTCGCTGTTTTAAACTGTGAAAACCCTGCTCTCCTCTCGCTGTTTTAAACTGTGAAAACCCTGCTCTCCTCTAGCAGTTTAAAACTGTGGGAACCCTGCTCTCCTCTCGTTGTTTTAAACTGTTTAAATCCTGCTCACCACTCGTTGTTTTAAACTGTGAAAATCCTCCACTCCTCTCGCTGTTTTAAACAGTGAAAACCCAGCACTCCTCTCGCTGTTTTAAACTGTGAAAAACCTGCTGTCCTCCCGCTGTTTTAAACAGTGAAAACCCTGCTCTCCTCTCGCTGTTTTAAACTGTGAAATTCCTGCTCTCCTCTCGCTGTTTTAAACAGTGAAAACCCTGCTCTCCTCTCGCTGTTTTAAACTGTGAAATCCCTGCTCTCCTCTCGCTGTTTTAAACTGTGAAATCCCTGCTCTCCTCTTGCTGTTTTAAACTGTGAAAAACCTGCCCTCCACTCGCTATTTTAAACTGTGAAAATCCTGGTACCCTCTCGCTGTTTTAAACTGTGAAATTCCTGCTCTCCTCTCGCTGTTTTAAACTGTGAAATTCCTGCTCTCCTCTCGCTGTATTAAAGTGTGAAAATCCCGATGCCCTGTCGCTGTGTTAAACTGTGAAAATCCCGCTCTCCCCTCGCTATTTTGAACTGTGAAAATCCGGCCCTCTTGTGTTGTTTGAAAGAGTGAAAACCGGGCTCTCCACTCGCTGTTTTGAACTGTGAAAATGCCGCCTTCCTCTCGCTGTTTTAATCTGTGAAAATCCCGGACCATCTCTCGTTGTTAAAAATTGTGAAAACCTGGCTCTCCTCTCTATGTTTTAAACTGTGAAATTCGTGCTGTCCTCTCGCTGTTTTAAACAGTGAAAATCGTGCTGTCCTCTCGCTGTTTTAAACTGTGAATAGCCGACTATCCTCTCGCTGTTTAAAACTCAGAAAATCCGGCTCTCCTCTCGCTGTTTTAAACTCTGAAAATCCTGGGTCTCCACTCGCTGTTTTAAACCGTGAAAACACTGCGGTCCCCTCGCTGTTTTAAACTTTGAAAAACCTGCTCTCCTCTTGCTGTTCTAAACTGTGAAAACTCTGCTCTCCTCTAGCTGTTTAAAACTGTGAAAAACCTACTCTCCTCCCGCTGTTTTAAACTGTGAAAATCCTGCTCTCCCCTCGCTGTTTTAAAATGTGAAATTCCTGCTCTCCTCTCGCTGTTTTAAACTGTGACATTCCTGCTCTCCTCTCGCTGTTTTAAACTGTGAAATTCCTGCTCTCCACTCGCTATTTTAAACTGTGAAATTCCTGCTCACCACTCGTTGTTTTGAATTGTGAAAACCCTGCTCTCCTCGAGCTGTTTTAAACTGTGAAAATCCCGCTCTCCCCTCGCTATTTTGAACTGTGAAATTCCTGCTCTCCTCTCGCTGTATTAAAGTGTGAAAATCCCGATGTCCTGTCGCTGTGTTAAACTCTGAAAATCCCGCTCTCCCCTCGCTATTTTGAACTGTGAAAATCCGGCCCTCTTGTGTTGTTTGAAAGAGTGAAAACCTGGCTCTGGTCTCGATGTTTTGAACTGTGAAAATGCCGCCTTCCTCTTGCTGTTTTAATCAGTGTAAATCCGGGCCCATTTCTCGTTGTTATAAATTGTGAAAACCTGGCTCTCCTCCCTCTGTTTCAAACTGTGAAAACGCTGTTTTCCTCTCGCTGTTTTAAACTGTGAAAAACTGGCTCTCCACTTGCTGTTTTAAACTGTGAAAACCCTGCTCACCTCTCGCTGTTTTAAACTGTAAAATTCCTGCTCTCCTGTCGCTGTTTTAAACTGTGAAAACCCAGCTCTCCTCTTGCTGATTTGAACTGTGAAAAACCTGCTACCTCTCGCTGTTTTAAACTGTGAAAACGCTGCTTACCTCTCGTTGTTTTAAACTGTGAAAACCCTGCTCTCCTCTCGCTGTTTTAAACAGTGAATAGCCGACTATCCCCTCACTGTTTTAAACTCAGAAAATCCGGCTCTCCTCTCGCTGTTTTAAACTGTGAAAATCCTGGGTTCCACTCGCTTTCTTAAACTGTGAAAACCCTGCTCTCCTCTCGCTGTTTTAAACTGTGAAAATCATGCTCTCCTGTCGCTGTTTTAAACTGTGAAAACCCAGCTCTCCTCTTGCTGTTTTGAACTGTGAAAAACCTGCTCTCCTCTCGCTATTTTAAACTGTGAAAACCCTGCTCTCCTCTGGCTGTTTTAAACTGTGAAAACCCTGCTCTCCTCTCGCTGTTTTAAACTGTGAAATTCCTGCTCTCCTCTGGCTGTTTTAAACTTTGAAAACCCTGCTCTCCTCTCGCTGTTTTAAACTGTGAAATTCCTGTTCTCCTCTGGCTCTTTTAAACTGTGAAAAACCTGCTCTCCTCTCGCTGTTTTAAACTCTGAAAAACCTGCTCTCCTCTCGTTGTTTTAAACTCTGAAAAACCTGCTCTCCTCTCGCTGTTTTAAACTCTGAAAACCCTGCCTTCCTCTCGCTGTTTTAAACTCTGAAATTCCTGCTCTCCTCTGGCTGTTTTAAGCTGTGAAAACCCTGCTCTCCTCTCGCTGTTTTAAACTCTGAAAAACCTGCTCTCCTCTCGTTGTTTTAAACTGTGAAAATCCTGCTCCCCTCTTGCTGTTTTAAACTGTGAAAATCCTGCTCACCACTCGCTGTTTTAAACTGTGAAATTCCTGCTCTCCTCTCGCAGTTTTAAACTGTGAAAAACCTGCTCTCCTCTCACTGTTTTAAACTCTGAAAACCCTGCCTTCCTCTCGCTGTTTTAAACTGTGAAAACCCTGCTCTCAAATCGTTGTTTTAAACTGTGAAAATCCTGCTCCCCTCTCGCTGTTTGAAACTGTAAAAATCCTGCTCACCTCTCGTTGTCTTAAACTGTGAGAACCCTGCTCCCCTCTTGCTGATTTAAACTGTGAAAATCCTGCTCCCCTCTCGCTGTTTTAAACTGTGAAAATCCTGCTCACCTCTCGTTGTCTTAAACTGTGAGAACCCTGCTCCCCTCTTGCTGATTTAAACTGTGAAAATCCTGCTCACCTCTCGTTGTTTTAAACTGTGAAAACCCTGCTATCTTCTCGATGTTTTAAACTGTGAAAACCGTGCTCTCCTCTCGCTGTTTTAAACTGTGGAAAACCTGCTCTCCTCTCTCTGTTTTAAACTGTGAAAACCCTGCTCTCCTCTCGCGGTTTAAACTGTGAAAACCCTGCTCTCCTCTCGCTGTTTTAAACTGTGAAATTTCTGCTCTCCTCTCGCTGTTTTAAACAGTGAAAACTCTGCTCTCCTCTCGCTGTATTATACTGTGAAAAAGCTGCTCTCCTCTCGCTGTTTTAAACTGTGAAAATCCAGTAGTCTCTCGCGGTTTTAAACTGTGAAAATACTGCACACCTCTCGCTCTTTTATATTGTGAAAATCGTGCTCTTCTCTCGCGGATTTAACCTGTGAAATTCCTGCTTGCCTCTCGCTGTTTTAAAATGCGAAAATCCTGGCCAACATTCCCTGTTTTCATCTGTGAAAATCACAGCACTCCTCTCGGTGTTTGAAACGGTAAAAATCACAGCTCTCCTCTCGTTGTTTTACACTGTGAAAATGCTGCTCTCCTCTCGCTGTTTTAAACTGTGAAAATCCTGCTCACCTCTCGTTGTCTTAAACTGTGAAAACCCTGCTCTCCTCTTGCTGTTTTAAACTGTGAAATTCCTGCTCTCCTCTCACTGTTTTAAACTGTGGAAAACCTGCTCTCCTTTCTCTGTTTTAAACTGTGAAAACCCTGCTCTCCTCTCGCTGTTTTAAACTGTGGAAAACCTGCTCTCCTTTCTCTGTTTTAAACAGTGAAAATCCTGCTCTCCTCTCGCTGTTTTAAACCGTGAAAACCCTGCTCTCCTCTCGCTGTTTTAAACTGTGAAATTCCTGCTCTCCTCTCGCTGTTTTAAACTGTGAAAACCCTGCTCTCCTCTCGCTGTTTTAAACTGTGAAAAACATGCTCACCACTCGTTGTTTTAAACTCTGAAAAACCTGCTCACTTCTCGTTGTCTTAAACTGTGAGAACCCTGCTCCACTCTTGCTGATTTAAACTGTGAAAATCCTGCACACCTCTCGCTGTTTTAAACTGTGAAATTCCTGCTCTCCTCTGGCTCTTTTAAACTGTGAAAAACCTGCTCTCCTCTCGCTGTTTTAAACTCTGAAAAACCTGCTCTCCTCTCGTTGTTTTAAACTCTGAAAAACCTGCTCTCCTCTCGCTGTTTTAAACTCTGAAAACCCTGCCTTCCTCTCGCTGTTTGAAACTCTGAAATTCCTGCTCTCCTCTCGCTGTTTTAAGCTGTGAAAACCCTGCTCTCCTCTCGCTGTTTTAAACTCTGAAAAACCTGCTCTCCTCTCGTTGTTTTAAACTGTGAAAATCCTGCTCCCCTCTTGCTGTTTTAAACTGTGAAAATACTGCTCACCACTCGCTGTTTTAAACTGTGAAATTCCTGCTCTCCTCTCGCAGTTTTAAACTGTGAAAAACCTGCTCTCCTCTCGCTGTTTTAAACTCTAAAAACCCTGCCTTCCTCTCGCTGTTTTAAACTGTGAAAACCCTGCTCTCAAATTGTTGTTTTAAACTGTGAAAATCCTGCTCCCCTCTCGCTGTTTGAAACTGTAAAAATCCTGCTCACCTCTCGTTGTCTTAAACTGTGAGAACCCTGCTCCCCTCTTGCTGATTTAAACTGTGAAAATCCTGCTCCCCTCTCGCTGTTTTAAACTGTGAAAATCCTGCTCACCTCTCGTTGTCTTAAACTGTGAAAACCCTGCTATCTTCTCGATGTTTTAAACTGTGAAAACACTGCTCTCCTCTCGCTGTTTTAAACTGTGGAAAACCTGCTCTCCTCTCTCTGTTTTAAACTGTGAAAACCCTGCTCTCCTCTCGCTGTTTTAAACTGTGAAAACCCTGCTCTCCTCTCGCTGTTTTAAACTGTGAAATTTCTGCTCTCCTCTCGCTGTTTTAAACAGTGAAAACTCTGCTCTCCTCTCGCTGTATTATACTGTGAAAAAGCTGCTCTGCTCTCGCTGTTTTAAACTGTTAAAATCCAGTAGTCTCTCGCGGTTTTAAACTGTGAAAATACTGCACACCTCTCGCTGTTTTATATTGTGAAAATCGTGCTCTTCTCTCGCGGATTTAACCTGTGAAATTCCTGCTTGCCTCTCGCTGTTTTAAAATGCGAAAATCCTGGCCAACATTCCCTGTTTTCAACTGTGAAAATCACAGCACTCCTCTCGGTGTTTGAAACGGTAAAAATCACAGCTCTCCTCTCGTTGTTTTACACTGTGAAAATGCTGCTCTCCTCTCGCTGTTTTAAACTGTGAAAATCCTGCTCACCTCTCGTTGTCTTAAACTGTGAGAACCCTGCTCCCCTCTTGCTGATTTAAACTGTGAAAATCCTGCTCACCTCTCGTTGTTTTAAACTGTGAAAACCCTGCTATCTTCTCGATGTTTTAAACTGTGAAAACCCTGCTCTCCTCTCGCTGTTTTAAACTGTGGAAAACCTGCTCTCCTTTCTCTGTTTTAAACAGTGAAAACCCTGCTCTCCTCTCGCTGTTTTAAACAGTGAAAACTCTGCTCTCCTCTCGCTGTATTATACTGTGAAAAAGCTGCTCTCCTCTCGCTGTTTTAAACTGTGAAATTCCTGCTCTCCTCTCACTGTTTTAAACTGTGAAAACCCTGCTCTCCTCTCGCTGTTTTAAACTGTGAAAACCCTGCTCTCCTCTCGCTGTTTTAAACTGTGAAAAACATGCTCTCCTCTCGCTATTTTAAACTCTGAAAACCCTGATCTCCTCTCGCTGTTTTAAACTGTGAAAATCTAGCTCACCACTCGTTGTTTTAAACTCTGAAAAACCTGCTCACTTCTCGTTGTCTTAAACTGTGAGAACCTGCTCCACTCTTGCTGATTTAAACGGTGAAAATCCTGCACACCTCTCGATGTTTTAAACTGTGAAATTCCTTCTCTCCTCTCGCAGTTTTAAACTGTGAAAAACCTGCCTTCCTCTCGCTGTTTTAAACTGTGAAAACCCTGCTCTCCACTCGTTGTTTTAAACTGTGAAAGACCTGCTCACCTCTCGTTGTCTTAAACTGTGAGAACCCTGCTCCCCTCTTGCTGATTTAAACTCTGAAAATCCTGCTCACCTCTCGTTGTTTTAAACTGTGAAACACCTGCCCTCCTCTCGCTGCTTTAAACTGTAAAAATCCTGCTCACCTCTCGCCGTTTTAAACTGCGAAATTCCTGCTCTCCACTCTCAGTTCTAAACTCTGAAAATCCTGCTCACGTCTCGCTGTTTTCAACTGTGAAAACCCTGCTCTCCTCTCGTTGTTTTAAACTGTGAAAATCCTGCTCACCTCTCGTTGTTTTAAATTGTGAAAGACCTGCTCACCTCTCGTCTTAAACTGTGAGAACCCTGCTCCCTTCTTGCTGATTTAAACTGTGAAAATCCTGCTCACCTCTCATTTTAAACTGTGAAAAACCTGCCCTCCTCTCGCTGCTTTAAACTGTGAATATCCTGCTCACCTCTCGCCGTTTTAAACTGCGAAATTCCTGCTCTCCACTCGCTGTTCTAAACTCTGAAAACCCTGCTCACCTCTCGCTGTTTAAAACTGTGAAAACCCAGCTCTCCTCTCGCTGTTTTAAACAGTGAAAATCCTGCTCTCCTCTCGCTGTTTTAAACAGTAAAAATCCAGCGCTCCTCTGGCTGTTTCAAAACTGTGAAAATCCCGGCTCCCCTCTCGCTGATTAAAACTGCGAAAATCCTGCTCTCCTCTCGGTGTTTTAAAGTGTGAAAATCCTGCTCTCCTCTCGCTGTTTTAAACTGTGAATATCCTACTCTCCTCTCGCTGTTTTAAACTGTGAAAATCCCGGCTCTCCTCTCACTGTTTTAAACTGCGAAAATCCTACTTCCCTCTCGCTGTTTTAAACTATGAAAATCCAGATGTCTCTCGCAGTTTAAAACTGTGAAAATACTGCACACCTCTCGCTGTTTTATATTGTGAAAATCCTGCTCTCCTCTCGCTGTTTTACACTGTGAAAATCCTGTTTTCCTCTCGCTGTTTCAAACTGTGCAAATCCTGTTCTCCTCTCGCTGTTTTAAACTGTGAAAATCGTGCTCAACTCGCATTGTTTTAAACTGCGAAAATCCCAGCTCTAGTCTCGCTGTTTTAATCCGTGAATATCCTTCTCTCCTCTCGCTGAATTAAACTGTGAAAATCCTGGCTCTCCTCTGGCTGTTTTAAACTGCAAAATACCTGCTCTCCTCTCGCTGTTTTAAACTGTGAAAATCCTGCTCTCCTCTCGCTGTTTGAAACTGTGAAAATCCCAGCTCTCCTCTCGCTGTTTTAAAGTGTGAAAATCCCAGCTCTCCTCTCGCTGTTTTAAACTGTGAAAATCCCAGCTCTACTCTCGCTGTTTTAAACAGTGAAAATCCTGCACACTTCTCACAGTTTTAAAGTGTGAAAATCCCAGCTCTACTCTCGTTGTTTTAAACAGTGAAAATCCTGCTCTCCTCTCGCTGTTTTAAACTGTGAAATTCCTGCTCTCCTCTCGCTGTTTTAAACAGTGAAAATCCTGCGCTCCTCTGGCTGTTTCAAAACTGCAAAAATCCTGGCTCTCCTGTCGCTGTTTAAAAATCTAAATTACCTGCTCTCCTCTCGCTGAATAAAACTGTGAAAATCCTGCTCTCCTCTTGCTGTTTTAAACTGTGAAATTCAGGGTCAGCTCTCACTGTTTTAAACTGTGAAAATCCGGCTCTCCTCTGGCTGCTTTAACCTGTATAAATCCCAGCTCTCCTCTCGCTGTTTTAAACTGTGAAAATCCCAGCTCACCTCTCACTGTTTTAAACTGCGAAAATCCCAGGTCTCTTCTCACTGTTTCAAACTGCGAAAATCCTGCTTCCCTCTCGCTGTTTTAAACTGTGAAAATCCAGATGTCTCTCGCGGTTTTAAACTGTGAAAGTACTGCACACCTCTCGCTGTTTTATATTGTGAAAATCGTGCTCTTCTCTCGCTGTTTTAACCTGTGAAATTTCCGCTGTCCTCTCGCTGTTTTAAATTGCGAAAATCCTGGCCAACATTCCCTGTTTTCAACTGTGAAAATCACAGCACTCCTCTCGGTGTTTGAAATGGTAAAAATCACAGCTCTCTTCTCGTTGTTTTAAACTGTGAATATCCTGCTCACCTCTCGCTGTTTTAAACTGTGAAAATCCTGCTCTCCTCTCGCTGTTTTAAACTGTGAAAATCCTGCTCACCTCTCAATGCTGTAAACAGGGAAAATCCTGCTCACTTCACGCTATTTTAAACGGTGAAAATCACAGCTCTACTCTCGCTGTTTTAAACTGTGGAATTCCTGCTCTCCTCTCGCTGATTTAAACAGTGAAATTCAGGGTCAACTCTCGCTGTTTTAAACTGTGAAAATCCTGCTCTCCTTTGGCTTTTTTAAAATGTGAAAATCCAGGCTCTCCTCTCACTGTTTAAAACTGCGAAAATGCTGCTTCCCTCTCGCTGTTTTAAACTGTGAAAATCCAGTAGTCTCTCGCGGTTTTAAACTGTGAAAATACTGCACACCTCTCGCTGTTTTATATTGTGAAAATCGTGCTCTTCTCTCGCAGATTTAACCTGTGAAATTCCTGCTTGCCTCTCGCTGTTTTAAAATGCGAAAATCCTGGCCAACATTCCCTGTTTTCAACTGTGAAAATCACAGCACTCCTCTCGGTGTTTGAAACGGTAAAAATCACAGCTCTCCTCTCGTTGTTTTACACTGTGAAAATGCTGCTCTCCTCTCGCTGTTTTAAACTGTGAAAATCCTGCTTACCTCTCGTTGTATTAAACTGTGAGAACCCTGCTCCCCTCTTGCTGATTTAAACTGTGAAAATCCTGCTCACCTCTCGTTGTTTTAAACTGTGAAAACCCTGCTCTCCTCTCGCTGTTTTAAACTGTGGAAAACCTGCTCTCCTCTCGCTGTTTTAAACTGTGAAATTTCTGCTCTCCTCTCGCTGTTTTAAACAGTGAAAACTCTGCTCTCCTCTCGCTGTATTATACTGTGAAAAAGCTGCTCTCCTCTCGCTGTTTTAAACTGTGAAATTCCTGCTCTCCTTTCGCTGTTTTAAACTGTGAAAACCCTGCTCTCCTCTCGCTGTTTTAAACTGTGAAATTCCTGCTCTCCTCTCGCTGTTTTAAACTGTGAAAAACATGCTCTCCTCTTGCTGTTTTAAACTGTGAAAATCTAGCTCACCACTCGTTGTTTTAAACTCTGAAAAACCTGCTCACTTCTCGTTGTCTTAAACTGTGAGAACCTGCTCCACTCTTGCTGATTTAAACGGTGAAAATCCTGCACACCTCTCGATGTTTTAAACTGTGAAATTCCTTCTCTCCTCTCGCAGTTTTAAACTGTGAAAAACCTGCCTTCCTCTCGCTGTTTTAAACTGTGAAAACCCTGCTCTCCACTCGTTGTTTTAAACTGTGAAAGACCTGCTCACCTCTCGTTGTCTTAAACTGTGAGAACCCTGCTCCCCTCTTGCTGATTTAAACTCTGAAAATCCTGCTCACCTCTCGTTGTTTTAAACTGTGAAACACCTGCCCTCCTCTCGCTGCTTTAAACTGTAAAAATCCTGCTCACCTCTCGCCGTTTTAAACTGCGAAATTCCTGCTCTCCACTCTCAGTTCTAAACTCTGAAAATCCTGCTCACGTCTCGCTGTTTTCAACTGTGAAAACCCTGCTCTCGTCTCGCTCTTTTAAACTGTGAAAATCCTGCTCACCTCTCGTTGTTTTAAATTGTCAAAGACCTGCTCACCTCTCGTCTTAAACTGTGAGAACCCTGATCCCTTCTTGCTGATTTAAACTGTGAAAATCCTGCTCACCTCTCGTTTTAAACTGTGAAAAACCTGCCCTCCTCTCGCTGCTTTAAACTGTGAATATCCTGCTCACCTCTCGCCGTTTTAAACTGCGAAATTCCTGCTCTCCACTCGCTGTTCTAAACTCTGAAAACCCTGCTCACCTCTCGCTGTTTAAAACTGTGAAAACCCAGCTCTCCTCTCGCTGTTTTAAACAGTGAAAATCCTGCTCTCCTCTCGCTGTTTTAAACAGTAAAAATCCAGCTCTCCTCTGGCTGTTTCCAAACTGTGAAAATCCCGGCTCCCCTCTCGCTGATTAAAACTGCGAAAATCCTGCTCTCCTCTCGGTGTTTTAAAGTGTGAAAATCCTGCTCTCCTCTCGCTGTTTTAAACTGTGACATTCCTGCTCTCCTCTCGCTATTTTAAACTGTGAAATTCCTGCTCACCACTCGTTGTTTTAAACTGTGAAAAACCTGCTCTCCTCTAGCTGTTTTAAACTGTGAAAATCCCGCTCTCCCCTCGCTATTTTGAACTGTGAAAGTCCTGCACTCTTGTGTTGTATGAAACAGTGAAAACCCGGCTCTCCTCTCGCTGTTTTGAACTGTGAAAATGCCGCCTTCCTATCGCTGTTTTAATCGGTGTAAATCCCGGCCCATCTCTCGTTGTTAGAAATTGTGAAAATCGTGCTGTCCTCTCGCTGTTTTAAACAGTGAATAGCCGACTATCCTCTCACTGTTTAAAACTCAGAAAATCCGGCTCTCCTCTCGCTGTTTTAAACTGTGAAAATCCTGGGTCTCCACTCGCTGTTTTAAACTGTGACAATCCTGCTCTCCTCTCGCTGTTTTAAAATGTGAAATTCCTGCTCTCCTCTCGCTGATTTACACTGGGAAATTCCTGCTCTCCTCTCGCTGTTTTAAACAGTGAAAACCCTGTTCTCCTCTCGCTGTTTTAAAATGTGAAAAACCTGCTCACCTCTCGCTGTTTTAAACTGTGAAATTCCTGCTCTCCACTCACTATTTTAAACTGTGAAAATCCTAGTCCCCTCTCGCTGTTTTAAACTGTGAAATTCCTGCTCTCCTCTCGCTGTTTTAAAGTGTGAAAATCCTGATGTCCTCTAGCTGTGTTAAACTGTGAAAATCCCGCTCTCCCCTCGCTATTTTGAACTGTGAAAATCCGGCCCTCTTGTGTTGTTTTAAACAGTGAAAACCCGGCTCTCCTCTCGCTGTTTTGAACTGTGAAAATGCCTCCTTCCTCTCGCTGTTTTACTCTGTGTAAATCCCGTCCCATCTCTCGTTGTTATAAATTGTGAAAACCTGGCTCTCCTCTCTCTGTTTTAAACTGTGAAAATCGTGCTGTCCTCTCACTGTTTTAAAAAGTGAAAATCGTGCTGTCCTCTCGCTGTTTTAAAAAGTGAAAATCGTGCTGTCCTCTCGCTGTTTTAAACTGTGAAAATCGTGCTGTCCTCTCGCTGTTTAAACTGTGAATAGCCGACTGTCCTCTCGCTGTTTAAAACTCAGAAAATCCGGCTCTCCTCTCGCTGTCTTAAACTTTGAAAATCCTGGGTTCCACTCGCTTTCTTAAACTGTGAAAAACCTTCTCGCCTCTCGTTGATTTAAACTGTGAAATTCCTGCTCACCTCTCGCTGTTTTAAACTGTGATAACCCTGCTCTCCTCTCGCTGTTTTAAACTGTGAAAACCCTGTTTTCCAATGGCAGTTTTAACTGTGAAAACACTGCTGTCCTCTCGCTGTTTTAAACTGTGAAAACCCTGCTCTCCTCTCGCTGTT
The DNA here is from genome assembly GCA_026770705.1 of Isurus oxyrinchus. NCBI lineage: Eukaryota > Metazoa > Chordata > Chondrichthyes > Lamniformes > Lamnidae > Isurus > Isurus oxyrinchus. The sequence goes on along the minus strand of JANJGN010000704.1, from coordinate 54,480 downwards.
TTAAACTGTGAAAACCCTGCTCTCCTCTAGCAGTTTAAAACTGTGGGAACCCTGCTCTCCTCTCGTTGTTTTAAACTGTTTAAATCCTGCTCACCACTCGTTGTTTTAAACTGTGAAAATCCTCCACTCCTCTCGCTGTTTTAAACAGTGAAAACCCAGCACTCCTCTCGCTGTTTTAAACTGTGAAAAACCTGCTGTCCTCCCGCTGTTTTAAACAGTGAAAACCCTGCTCTCCTCTCGCTGTTTTAAACTGTGAAATTCCTGCTCTCCTCTCGCTGTTTTAAACAGTGAAAACCCTGCTCTCCTCTCGCTGTTTTAAACTGTGAAATCCCTGCTCTCCTCTCGCTGTTTTAAACTGTGAAATCCCTGCTCTCCTCTTGCTGTTTTAAACTGTGAAAAACCTGCCCTCCACTCGCTATTTTAAACTGTGAAAATCCTGGTACCCTCTCGCTGTTTTAAACTGTGAAATTCCTGCTCTCCTCTCGCTGTTTTAAACTGAAATTCCTGCTCTCCTCTCGCTGTATTAAAGTGTGAAAATCCCGATGCCCTGTCGCTGTGTTAAACTGTGAAAATCCCGCTCTCCCCTCGCTATTTTGAACTGTGAAAATCCGGCCCTCTTGTGTTGTTTGAAAGAGTGAAAACCGGGCTCTCCACTCGCTGTTTTGAACTGTGAAAATGCCGCCTTCCTCTCGCTGTTTTAATCTGTGAAAATCCCGGCCCATCTCTCGTTGTTAAAAATTGTGAAAACCTGGCTCTCCTCTCTATGTTTTAAACTGTGAAATTCGTGCTGTCCTCTCGCTGTTTTAAACAGTGAAAATCGTGCTGTCCTCTCGCTGTTTTAAACTGTGAATAGCCGACTATCCTCTCGCTGTTTAAAACTCAGAAAATCCGGCTCTCCTCTCGCTGTTTTAAACTCTGAAAATCCTGGGTCTCCACTCGCTGTTTTAAACCGTGAAAACACTGCGGTCCCCTCGCTGTTTTAAACTTTGAAAAACCTGCTCTCCTCTTGCTGTTCTAAACTGTGAAAACTCTGCTCTCTTCTAGCTGTTTAAAACTGTGAAAAACCTACTCTCCTCCCGCTGTTTTAAACTGTGAAATTCCTGCTCACCACTCGTTGTTTTGAATTGTGAAAAACCTGCTCTCCTCGAGCTGTTTTAAACTGTGAAAATCCCGCTCTCCCCTCGCTATTTTGAACTGTGAAATTCCTGCTCTCCTCTCGCTGTTCTAAAGTGTGAAAATCCCGATGTCCTGTCGCTGTGTTAAACTCTGAAAATCCCGCTCTCCCCTCGCTATTTTGAACTGTGAAAATCCGGCCCTCTTGTGTTGTTTGAAACAGTGAAAACCTGGCTCTGGTCTCGATGTTTTGAACTGTGAAAATGCCGCCTTCCTCTTGCTGTTTTAATCAGTGTAAATCCGGGCCCATTTCTCGTTGTTATAAATTGTGAAAACCTGGCTCTCCTCCCTCTGTTTCAAACTGTGAAAACGCTGTTTTCCTCTCGCTGTTTTAAACTGTGAAAAACTGGCTCTCCACTTGCTGTTTTAAACTGTGAAAACCCTGCTCACCTCTCGCTGTTTTAAACTGTAAAATTCCTGCTCTCCTGTCGCTGTTTTAAACTGTGAAAACCCAGCTCTCCTCTTGCTGATTTGAACTGTGAAAAACCTGCTACCTCGCGCTGTTTTAAACTGTGAAAACGCTGCTTACCTCTCGTTGTTTTAAACTGTGAAAACCCTGCTCTCCTCTCGCTGTTTTAAACAGTGAATAGTCGACTATCCCCTCACTGTTTTAAACTCAGAAAATCCGGCTCTCCTCTCGCTGTTTTAAACTGTGAAAATCCTGGGTTCCACTCGCTTTCTTAAACTGTGAAAACCCTGCTCTCCTCTCGCTGTTTTAAACTGTGAAAATCATGCTCTCCTGTCGCTGTTTTAAACTGTGAAAACCCAGCTCTCCTCTTGCTGTTTTGAACTGTGAAAAACCTGCTCTCCTCTCGCTATTTTAAACTGTGAAAACCCTGCTCTCCTCTGGCTGTTTTAAACTGTGAAAACCCTGCTCTCCTCTCGCTGTTTTAAACTGTGAAATTCCTGCTCTCCTCTGGCTGTTTTAAACTTTGAAAACCCTGCTCTCCTCTCGCTGTTTTAAACTGTGAAATTCCTGTTCTCCTCTGGCTCTTTTAAACTGTGAAAAACCTGCTCTCCTCTCGCTGTTTTAAACTCTGAAAAACCTGCTCTCCTCTCGTTGTTTTAAACTCTGAAAAACCTGCTCTCCTCTCGCTGTTTTAAACTCTGAAAAACCTGCTCTCCTCTCGTTGTTTTAAACTCTGAAAAACCTGCTCTCCTCTCGCTGTTTTAAACTCTGAAAACCCTGCCTTCCTCTCGCTGTTTTAAACTCTGAAATTCCTGCTCTCCTCTCGCTGTTTTAAGCTGTGAAAACCCTGCTCTCCTCTCGCTGTTTTAAACTCTGAAAAACCTGCTCTCCTCTCGTTGTTTTAAACTGTGAAAATCCTGCTCCCCTCTTGCTGTTTTAAACTGTGAAAATCCTGCTCACCACTCGCTGTTTTAAACTGTGAAATTCCTGCTCTCCTCTCGCAGTTTTAAACTGTGAAAAACCTGCTCTCCTCTCGCTGTTTTAAACTCTGAAAACCCTGCCTTCCTCTCGCTGTTTTAAACTGTGAAAACCCTGCTCTCAAATCGTTGTTTTAAACTGTGAAAATCCTGCTCCCCTCTCGCTGTTTGAAACTGTAAAAATCCTGCTCACCTCTCGTTGTCTTAAACTGTGAGAACCCTGCTCCCCTCTTGCTGATTTAAACTGTGAAAATCCTGCTCCCCTCTCGCTGTTTTAAACTGTGAAAATCCTGCTCACCTCTCGTTGTCTTAAACTGTGAGAACCCTGCTCCCCTCTTGCTGATTTAAACTGTGAAAATCCTGCTCACCTCTCGTTGTTTTAAACTGTGAAAACCCTGCTATCTTCTCGATGTTTTAAACTGTGAAAACCGTGCTCTCCTCTCGCTGTTTTAAACTGTGGAAAACCTGCTCTCCTCTCTCTGTTTTAAACTGTGAAAACCCTGCTCTCCTCTCGCTGTTTTAAACTGTGAAAACCCTGCTCTCCTCTCGCTGTTTTAAACTGTGAAATTTCTGCTCTCCTCTCGCTGTTTTAAACAGTGAAAACTCTGCTCTCCTCTCGCTGTATTATACTGTGAAAAAGCTGCTCTCCTCTCGCTGTTTTAAACTGTGAAAATCCAGTAGTCTCTCGCGGTTTTAAACTGTGAAAATACTGCACACCTCTCGCTGTTTTATATTGTGAAAATCGTGCTCTTCTCTCGCGGATTTAACCTGTGAAATTCCTGCTTGCCTCTCGCTGTTTTAAAATGCGAAAATCCTGGCCAACATTCCCTGTTTTCATCTGTGAAAATCACAGCACTCCTCTCGGTGTTTGAAACGGTAAAAATCACAGCTCTCCTCTCGTTGTTTTACACTGTGAAAATGCTGATCTCCTCTCGCTGTTTTAAACTGTGAAAATCCTGCTCACCTCTCGTTGTCTTAAACTGTGAAAACCCTGCTCTCCTCTTGCTGTTTTAAACTGTGAAATTCCTGCTCTCCTCTCACTGTTTTAAACTGTGGAAAACCTGCTCTCCTTTCTCTGTTTTAAACTGTGAAAACCCTGCTCTCCTCTCGCTGTTTTAAACTGTGGAAAACCTGCTCTCCTTTCTCTGTTTTAAACCGTGAAAACCCTGCTCTCCTCTCGCTGTTTTAAACCGTGAAAACCCTGCTCTCCTCTCGCTGTTTTAAACTGTGAAATTCCTGCTCTCCTCTCGCTGTTTTAAACTGTGAAAACCCTGCTCTCCTCTCGCTGTTTTAAACTGTGAAAAACATGCTCACCACTCGTTGTTTTAAACTCTGAAAAACCTGCTCACTTCTCGTTGTCTTAAACTGTGAGAACCCTGCTCCACTCTTGCTGATTTAAACTGTGAAAATCCTGCACACCTCTCGATGTTTTAAACTGTGAAATTCCTTCTCTCCTCTCGCTGTTTTAAACTGTGAAATTCCTGCTCTCCTCTGGCTGTTTTAAACTTTGAAAACCCTGCTCTCCTCTCGCTGTTTTAAACTGTGAAATTCCTGCTCTCCTCTGGCTCTTTTAAACTGTCAAAAACCTGCTCTCCTCTCGCTGTTTTAAACTCTGAAAAACCTGCTCTCCTCTCGTTGTTTTAAACTCTGAAAAACCTGCTCTCCTCTCGCTGTTTTAAACTCTGAAAACCCTGCCTTCCTCTCGCTGTTTTAAACTCTGAAATTCCTGCTCTCCTCTCGCTGTTTTAAGCTGTGAAAACCCTGCTCTCCTCTCGCTGTTTTAAACTCTGAAAAACCTGCTCTCCTCTCGTTGTTTTAAACTGTGAAAATCCTGCTCCCCTCTTGCTGTTTTAAACTGTGAAAATCCTGCTCACCACTCGCTGTTTTAAACTGTGAAATTCCTGCTCTCCTCTCGCAGTTTTAAACTGTGAAAAACCTGCTCTCCTCTCGCTGTTTTAAACTCTGAAAACCCTGCCTTCCTCTCGCTGTTTTAAACTGTGAAAACCCTGCTCTCAAATCGTTGTTTTAAACTGTGAAAATCCTGCTCCCCTCTCGCTGTTTGAAACTGTAAAAATCCTGCTCACCTCTCGTTGTCTTAAACTGTGAGAACCCTGCTCCCCTCTTGCTGATTTAAACTGTGAAAATCCTGCTCCCCTCTCGCTGTTTTAAACTGTGAAAATCCTGCTCACCTCTCGTTGTCTTAAACTGTGAGAACCCTGCTCCCCTCTTGCTGATTTAAACTGTGAAAATCCTGCTCACCTCTCGTTGTTTTAAACTGTGAAAACCCTGCTATCTTCTCGATGTTTTAAACTGTGAAAACCGTGCTCTCCTCTCGCTGTTTTAAACTGTGGAAAACCTGCTCTCCTCTCTCTGTTTTAAACTGTGAAAACGCTGCTTACCTCTCGTTGTTTTAAACTGTGAAAACCCTGCTCTCCTCTCGCTGTTTTAAACAGTGAATAGTCGACTATCCCCTCACTGTTTTAAACTCAGAAAATCCGGCTCTCCTCTCGCTGTTTTAAACTGTGAAAATCCTGGGTTCCACTCGCTTTCTTAAACTGTGAAAACCCTGCTCTCCTCTCGCTGTTTTAAACTGTGAAAATCATGCTCTCCTGTCGCTGTTTTAAACTGTGAAAACCCAGCTCTCCTCTTGCTGTTTTGAACTGTGAAAAACCTGCTCTCCTCTCGCTATTTTAAACTGTGAAAACCCTGCTCTCCTCTGGCTGTTTTAAACTGTGAAAACCCTGCTCTCCTCTCGCTGTTTTAAACTGTGAAATTCCTGCTCTCCTCTGGCTGTTTTAAACTTTGAAAACCCTGCTCTCCTCTCGCTGTTTTAAACTGTGAAATTCCTGTTCTCCTCTGGCTCTTTTAAACTGTGAAAAACCTGCTCTCCTCTCGCTGTTTTAAACTCTGAAAAACCTGCTCTCCTCTCGTTGTTTTAAACTCTGAAAAACCTGCTCTCCTCTCGCTGTTTTAAACTCTGAAAAACCTGCTCTCCTCTCGTTGTTTTAAACTCTGAAAAACCTGCTCTCCTCTCGCTGTTTTAAACTCTGAAAACCCTGCCTTCCTCTCGCTGTTTTAAACTCTGAAATTCCTGCTCTCCTCTCGCTGTTTTAAGCTGTGAAAACCCTGCTCTCCTCTCGCTGTTTTAAACTCTGAAAAACCTGCTCTCCTCTCGTTGTTTTAAACTGTGAAAATCCTGCTCCCCTCTTGCTGTTTTAAACTGTGAAAATCCTGCTCACCACTCGCTGTTTTAAACTGTGAAATTCCTGCTCTCCTCTCGCAGTTTTAAACTGTGAAAAACCTGCTCTCCTCTCGCTGTTTTAAACTCTGAAAACCCTGCCTTCCTCTCGCTGTTTTAAACTGTGAAAACCCTGCTCTCAAATCGTTGTTTTAAACTGTGAAAATCCTGCTCCCCTCTCGCTGTTTGAAACTGTAAAAATCCTGCTCACCTCTCGTTGTCTTAAACTGTGAGAACCCTGCTCCCCTCTTGCTGATTTAAACTGTGAAAATCCTGCTCCCCTCTCGCTGTTTTAAACTGTGAAAATCCTGCTCACCTCTCGTTGTCTTAAACTGTGAGAACCCTGCTCCCCTCTTGCTGATTTAAACTGTGAAAATCCTGCTCACCTCTCGTTGTTTTAAACTGTGAAAACCCTGCTATCTTCTCGATGTTTTAAACTGTGAAAACCGTGCTCTCCTCTCGCTGTTTTAAACTGTGGAAAACCTGCTCTCCTCTCTCTGTTTTAAACTGTGAAAACCCTGCTCTCCTCTCGCTGTTTTAAACTGTGAAAACCCTGCTCTCCTCTCGCTGTTTTAAACTGTGAAATTTCTGCTCTCCTCTCGCTGTTTTAAACAGTGAAAACTCTGCTCTCCTCTCGCTGTATTATACTGTGAAAAAGCTGCTCTCCTCTCGCTGTTTTAAACTGTGAAAATCCAGTAGTCTCTCGCGGTTTTAAACTGTGAAAATACTGCACACCTCTCGCTGTTTTATATTGTGAAAATCGTGCTCTTCTCTCGCGGATTTAACCTGTGAAATTCCTGCTTGCCTCTCGCTGTTTTAAAATGCGAAAATCCTGGCCAACATTCCCTGTTTTCATCTGTGAAAATCACAGCACTCCTCTCGGTGTTTGAAACGGTAAAAATCACAGCTCTCCTCTCGTTGTTTTACACTGTGAAAATGCTGATCTCCTCTCGCTGTTTTAAACTGTGAAAATCCTGCTCACCTCTCGTTGTCTTAAACTGTGAAAACCCTGCTCTCCTCTTGCTGTTTTAAACTGTGAAATTCCTGCTCTCCTCTCACTGTTTTAAACTGTGGAAAACCTGCTCTCCTTTCTCTGTTTTAAACTGTGAAAACCCTGCTCTCCTCTCGCTGTTTTAAACTGTGGAAAACCTGCTCTCCTTTCTCTGTTTTAAACCGTGAAAACCCTGCTCTCCTCTCGCTGTTTTAAACCGTGAAAACCCTGCTCTCCTCTCGCTGTTTTAAACTGTGAAATTCCTGCTCTCCTCTCGCTGTTTTAAACTGTGAAAACCCTGCTCTCCTCTCGCTGTTTTAAACTGTGAAAAACATGCTCACCACTCGTTGTTTTAAACTCTGAAAAACCTGCTCACTTCTCGTTGTCTTAAACTGTGAGAACCCTGCTCCACTCTTGCTGATTTAAACTGTGAAAATCCTGCACACCTCTCGATGTTTTAAACTGTGAAATTCCTTCTCTCCTCTCGCTGTTTTAAACTGTGAAATTCCTGCTCTCCTCTGGCTGTTTTAAACTTTGAAAACCCTGCTCTCCTCTCGCTGTTTTAAACTGTGAAATTCCTGCTCTCCTCTGGCTCTTTTAAACTGTCAAAAACCTGCTCTCCTCTCGCTGTTTTAAACTCTGAAAAACCTGCTCTCCTCTCGTTGTTTTAAACTCTGAAAAACCTGCTCTCCTCTCGCTGTTTTAAACTCTGAAAACCCTGCCTTCCTCTCGCTGTTTTAAACTCTGAAATTCCTGCTCTCCTCTCGCTGTTTTAAGCTGTGAAAACCCTGCTCTCCTCTCGCTGTTTTAAACTCTGAAAAACCTGCTCTCCTCTCGTTGTTTTAAACTGTGAAAATCCTGCTCCCCTCTTGCTGTTTTAAACTGTGAAAATCCTGCTCACCACTCGCTGTTTTAAACTGTGAAATACCTGCTCTCCTCTCGCAGTTTTAAACTGTGAAAAACCTGCTCTCCTCTCGCTGTTTTAAACTCTGAAAACCCTGCCTTCCTCTCGCTGTTTTAAACTGTGAAAACCTTGCTCTCAAATCGTTGTTTTAAACTGTGAAAATCCTGCTCCCCTCTCGCTGTTTGAAACTGTAAAAATCCTGCTCACCTCTCGTTGTCTTAAACTGTGAGAACCCTGCTCCCCTCTTGCTGATTTAAACTGTGAAAATCCTGCTCCCCTCTCGCTGTTTTAAACTGTGAAAATCCTGCTCACCTCTCGTTGTCTTAAACTGTGAGAACCCTGCTCCCCTCTTGCTGATTTAAACTGTGAAAATCCTGCTCACCTCTCGTTGTTTTAAACTGTGAAAACCCTGCTATCTTCTCGATGTTTTAAACTGTGAAAACCCTGCTCTCCTCTCGCTGTTTTAAACTGTGGAAAACCTGCTCTCCTCTCTCTGTTTTAAACTGTGAAAACCCTGCTCTCCTCTCGCTGTTTTAAACTGTGAAAACCCTGCTCTCCTCTCGCTGTTTTAAACTGTGAAATTTCTGCTCTCCTCTCGCTGTTTTAAACAGTGAAAACTCTGCTCTCCTCTCGCTGTATTATACTGTGAAAAAGCTGCTCTCCTCTCGCTGTTTTAAACTGTGAAAATCCAGTAGTCTCTCGCGGTTTTAAACTGTGAAAATACTGCACACCTCTCGCTGTTTTATATTGTGAAAATCGTGCTCTTCTCTCGCGGATTTAACCTGTGAAATTCCTGCTTGCCTCTCGCTGTTTTAAAATGCGAAAATCCTGGCCAACATTCCCTGTTTTCAACTGTGAAAATCACAGCACTCCTCTCGGTGTTTGAAACGGTAAAAATCACAGCTCTCCTCTCGTTGTTTTACACTGTGAAAATCGTGCTCTCCTCTCGCTGTTTTAAACTGTGAAAATCCTGCTCACCTCTCGTTGTCTTAAACTGTGAGAACCCTGCTCCCCTCTTGCTGATTTAAAATGTGAAAATCCTGCTCACCTCTCGTTGTTTTAAACTGTGAAAACCCTGCTATCTTCTCGATGTTTTAAACTGTGAAAACCCTGCTCTCCTCTCGCTGTTTTAAACTGTGGAAAACCTGCTCTCCTTTCTTTGTTTTAAACAGTGAAAACCCTGCTCTCCTCTCGCTGTTTTAAACAGTGAAAACTCTGCTCTCCTCTCGCTGTATTATACTGTGAAAAAGCTGCTCTCTTCTCGCTGTTTTAAACTGTGAAATTCCTGCTCTCCTCTCGCTGTTTTAAACTGTGAAAACCCTGCTCTCCTCTCGCTGTTTTAAACTGTGAACACCCTGCTCTCCTCTCGCTGTTTTAAACTGTGAAAAACATGCTCTCCTCTCGCTATTTTAAACTCTGAAAACCCTGATCTCCTCTCGCTGTTTTAAACTGTGAAAATCTAGCTCACCACTCGTTGTTTTAAACTCTGAAAAACCTGCTCACTTCTCGTTGTCTTAAACTGTGAGAACCTGCTCCACTCTTGCTGATTTAAACGGTGAAAATCCTGCTCACCTCTCGATGTTTTAAACTGTGAAATTCCTTCTCTCCTCTCGCAGTTTTAAACTGTGAAAAACCTGCCTTCCTCTCGCTGTTTTAAACTGTGAAAACCCTGCTCTCCTCTCGTTGTTTTAAACTGTGAAAGACCTGCTCACCTCTCGTTGTCTTAAACTGTGAGAACCCTGCTCCCCTCTTGCTGATTTAAACTGAAAATCCTGCTCACCTCTCGTTGTTTTAAACTGTGAAACACCTGCCCTCCTCTCGCTGCTTTAAACTGTAAAAATCCTGCTCACCTCTCGCCGTTTTAAACTGCGAAATTCCTGCTCTCCACTCTCAGTTCTAAACTCTGAAAATCCTGCTCACGTCTCGCTGTTTTCAACTGTGAAAACCCTGCTCTCCTCTCGTTGTTTTAAACTGTGAAAATCCTGCTCACCTCTCGTTGTTTTAAATTGTGAAAGACCTGCTCACCTCTCGTCTTAAACTGTGAGAACCCTGCTCCCTTCTTGCTGATTTAAACTGTGAAAATCCTGCTCACCTCTCATTTTAAACTGTGAAAAACCTGCCCTCCTCTCGCTGCTTTAAACTGTGAATATCCTGCTCACCTCTCGCCGTTTTAAACTGCGAAATTCCTGCTCTCCACTCGCTGTTCTAAACTCTGAAAACCCTGCTCACCTCTCGCTGTTTTAAACTGTGAAAACCCAGCTCTCCTCTCGCTGTTTTAAACAGTGAAAATCCTGCTCTCCTCTCGCTGTTTTAAACAGTAAAAATCCAGCTCTCCTCTGGCTGTTTCCAAACTGTGAAAATCCCGGCTCCCCTCTCGCTGATTAAAACTGCGAAAATCCTGCTCTCCTCTCGGTGTTTTAAAGTGTGAAAATCCTGCTCTCCTCTCGCTGTTTTAAACTGTGAATATCCTGCTCTCCTCTCGCTGTTTTAAACGGTGAAAATCCTGCTCTCCTGTCGCTGTTTTAAACTGTGAAAATCCCGGCTCTCCTCTCACTGTTTTAAACTGCGAAAATCCTACTTCCCTCTCGCTGTTTTAAACTATGAAAATCCAGATGTCTCTCGCAGTTTAAAACTGTGAAAATACTGCACACCTCTCGCTGTTTTATATTGTGAAAATCCTGCTCTCCTCTCGCTGTTTTACACTGTGAAAATCCTGTTTTCCTCTCGCTGTTTCAAACTGTGCAAATCCTGTTCTCCTCTCGGTGTTTTAAACTGTGAAAATCGTGCTCAACTCGCATTGTTTTAAACTGCGAAAATCCCAGCTCTAGTCTCGCTGTTTTAATCCGTGAATATCCTTCTCTCCTCTCGCTGAATTAAACTGTGAAAATCCTGGCTCTCCTCTGGCTGTTTTAAACTGCAAAATACCTGCTCTCCTCTCGCTGTTTTAAACTGTGAAAATCCTGCTCTCCTCTCGCTGTTTGAAACTGTGAAAATCCCAGCTCTCCTCTCGCTGTTTTAAAGTGTGAAAATCCCAGCTCTCCTCTCGCTGTTTTAAACTGTGAAAATCCCAGCTCTACTCTCGCTGTTTTAAACAGTGAAAATCCAGCACACTTCTCACAGTTTTAAAGTGTGAAAATCCCAGCTCTACTCTCGTAGTTTTAAACAGTGAAAATCCTGCTCTCCTCTCGCTGTTTTAAACTGTGAAATTCCTGCTCTCCTCTCGCTGTTTTAAACAGTGAAAATCCAGCGCTCCTCTGGCTGTTTCAAAACTGCAAAAATCCTGGCTCTCCTGTCGCTGTTTAAAAATCTAAATTACCTGCTCTCCTCTCGCTGATTAAAACTGTGAAAATCCTGCTCTCCTCTCGCTGTTTTAAACTGTGAAATTCAGGGTCAGCTCTCACTGTTTTAAACTGTGAAAATCCGGCTCTCCTCTGGCTGCTTTAACCTGTGTAAATCCCAGCTCTCCTCTCGCTGTTTTAAACTGTGAAAATCCCAGCTCACCTCTCGCTGTTTTAAACTGTGAAAATCCCAGCTCACCTCTCACTGTTTTAAACTGCGAAAATCCCAGGTCTCTTCTCACTGTTTCAAACTGCGAAAATCCTGCTTCCCTCTCGCTGTTTTAAACTGTGAAAATCCAGATGTCTCTCGCGGTTTTAAACTGTGAAAGTACTGCACACCTCTCGCTGTTTTATATTGTGAAAATCGTGCTCTTCTCTCGCTGTTTTAACCTGTGAAATTTCCGCTGTCCTCTCGCTGTTTTAAATTGCGAAAATCCTGGCCAACATTCCCTGTTTTCAACTGTGAAAATCACAGCACTCCTCTCGGTGTTTGAAATGGTAAAAATCACAGCTCTCTTCTCGTTGTTTTAAACTGTGAATATCCTGCTCACCTCTCGCTGTTTTAAACTGTGAAAATCCTGCTCTCCTCTCGCTGTTTTAAACTGTGAAAATCCTGCTCACCTCTCAATGCTGTAAACAGGGAAAATCCTGCTCACTTCACGCTATTTTAAACGGTGAAAATCACAGCTCTACTCTCGCTGTTTTAAACTGTGGAATTCCTGCTCTCCTCTCGCTGATTTAAACAGTGAAATTCAGGGTCAACTCTCGCTGTTCTAAACTGTGAAAATCCTGCTCTCCTCTGGCTTTTTTAAAATGTGAAAATCCAGGCTCTCCTCTCACTGTTTAAAACTGCGAAAATGCTGCTTCCCTCTCGCTGTTTTAAACTGTGAAAATCCAGTAGTCTCTCGCGGTTTTAAACTGTGAAAATACTGCACACCTCTCGCTGTTTTATATTGTGAAAATCGTGCTCTTCTCTCGCAGATTTAACCTGTGAAATTCCTGCTTGCCTCTCGCTGTTTTAAAATGCGAAAATCCTGGCCAACATTCCCTGTTTTCAACTGTGAAAATCACAGCACTCCTCTCGGTGTTTGAAACGGTAAAAATCACAGCTCTCCTCTCGTTGTTTTACACTGTGAAAATGCTGCTCTCCTCTCGCTGTTTTAAACTGTGAAAATCCTGCTCACCTCTCGTTGTCTTAAACTGTGAGAACCCTGCTCCCCTCTTGCTGATTTAAACTGTGAAAATCCTGCTCACGTCTCGTTGTTTTAAACTGTGAAAACCCTGCTATCTTCTCGATGTTTTAAACTGTGAAAACACTGCTCTCCTCTCGCTGTTTTAAACTGTGGAAAACCTGCTCTCCTCTCGCTGTTTTAAACTGTGAAATTTCTGCTCTCCTCTCGCTGTTTTAAACAGTGAAAACTCTGCTCTCCTCTCGCTGTATTATACTGTGAAAAAGCTGCTCTCCTCTCGCTGTTTTAAACTGTGAAATTCCTGCTCTCCTTTCGCTGTTTTAAACTGTGAAAACCCTGCTCTCCTCTCGCTGTTTTAAACTGTGAAATTCCTGCACTCCTCTTGCTGTTTTAAACTGTGAAAACCCTGCTCTCCTCTCGCTGTTTTAAACTGTGAAAAACATGCTCTCCTCTTGCTGTTTTAAACTGTGAAAATCTAGCTCACCACTCGTTGTTTTAAACTCTGAAAAACCTGCTCACTTCTCGTTGTCTTAAACTGTGAGAACCTGCTCCACTCTTGCTGATTTAAACGGTGAAAATCCTGCACACCTCTCGATGTTTTAAACTGTGAAATTCCTTCTCTCCTCTCGCAGTTTTAAACTGTGAAAAACCTGCCTTCCTCTCGCTGTTTTAAACTGTGAAAACCCTGCTCTCCACTCGTTGTTTTAAACTGTGAAAGACCTGCTCACCTCTCGTTGTCTTAAACTGTGAGAACCCTGCTCCCTTCTTGCTGATTTAAACTCTGAAAATCCTGCTCACCTCTCGTTTTAAACTGTGAAAAACCTGCCCTCCTCTCGCTGCTTTAAACTGTGAATATCCTGCTCACCTCTCGCCGTTTTAAACTGCGAAATTCCTGCTCTCCACTCGCTGTTCTAAACTCTGAAAACCCTGCTCACCTCTCGCTGTTTAAAACTGTGAAAACCCAGCTCTCCTCTCGCTGTTTAAAACTGTGAAAACCCAGCTCTCCTCTCGCTGTTTTAAACAGTGAAAATCCTGCTCTCCTCTCGCTGTTTTAAACAGTAAAAATCCAGCTCTCCTCTGGCTGTTTCAAAACTGTGAAAATCCCGGCTCCCCTCTCGCTGATTAAAACTGCGAAAATCCTGCTCTCCTCTCTGTGTTTTAAAGTGTGAAAATCCTGCTCTCCTCTCGCTGTTTTAAACTGTGAATATCCTGCTCTCCTCTCGCTGTTTTAAACTGTGAAAATCCTGCTCTCCTCTCGCTGTTTTAAACTGTGAAAATCCCGGCTCTCCTCTCACTGTTTTAAAGTGTGAAAATCCCAGCTCTACTCTCGCTGTTTTAAACAGTGAAAATCCTGCACACTTCTCACAGTTTTAAAGTGTGAAAATCCCAGCTCTACTCTCGCTGTTTTAAACAGTGAAAATCCTGCTCTCCTCTCGCTGTTTTAAACTGTGAAATTCCTGCTCTCCTCTCGCTGTTTTAAACAGTGAAAATCCTGCTCAACTCTCGCTGTTTTAAACAGTGAAAATCCTGCGCTCCTCTGGCTGTTTCAAAACTGCAAAAATCCTGGCTCTCCAGTCGCTGTTTAAAACTCTAAATTACCTGCTCTCCTCTCGCTGATTAAAACTGTGAAAATCCTGCTCTCCTCTCGCTGTTTTAAACTGTGAAATTCAGGGTCAGCTCTCACTGTTTTAATCTGTGTAAATCCCAGCTCTCCTCTCGCTGTTTTAAACTGTGAAAATCCCAGCTCACCTCTCACTGTTTTAAACTGCGAAAATCCCAGGTCTCTTCTCACTGTTTCAAACTGCGAAAATCCTGCTTCCCTCTCGCTGTTTTAAACTGTGAAAATCCAGATGTCTCTCGCGGTTTTAAACTGTGAAAGTACTGCACACCTCTCGCTGTTTTATATTGTGAAAATCGTGCTCTTCTCTCGCTGTTTTAACCTGTGAAATTTCCGCTGTCCTCTCGCTGTTTTAAATTGCGAAAATCCTGGCCAACATTCCCTGTTTTCAACTGTGAAAATCACAGCACTCCTCTCGGTGTTTGAAATGGTAAAAATCACAGCTCTCTTCTCGTTGTTTTAAACTGTGAATATCCTGCTCAACTCTCGCTGTTTTAAACTGTGAAAATCCTGCTCTCCTCTCGCTGTTTTAAACTGTGAAAATCCTGCTCACCTCTCAATGCTGTAAACAGGGAAAATCCTGCTCACTTCACGCTATTTTAAACGGTGAAAATCACAGCTCTACTCTCGCTGTTTTAAACTGTGGAATTCCTGCTCTCCTCTCGCTGATTTAAACAGTGAAATTCAGGGTCAACTCTCGCTGTTTTAAACTGTGAAAATCCTGCTCTCCTTTGGCTTTTTTAAAATGTGAAAATCCAGGCTCTCCTCTCACTGTTTAAAACTGCGAAAATCCTGCTTCCCTCTCGCTGTTTCAATACTGGGAAAATCCAGATGTCTCTCGCGGTTTTAAACTGTGAAAATACTGCACTCCTCTCGCTGTTTTATATTGTGAAAATCATGCTCTACTCTCGCTGTTTGAAACAGTGAAAATCCTGCTCACTTCTCACAGTTTTAAACTGTGAAAATCCCAGCTCACCTCTCGCTGTTTTAAACTGTGAAATTCCTGCTCTCCTCTCGTTGTTTTAAACAGTGAAAATCCTGCGCTCCTCTGGCTGTTTCAAAACTGCGAAAATCCCGGCTCTCCTGTCGCTGTTTAAAACTGTAAAAATCCTGCTTTCCTCTCGCTGATTAAAACTGTGAAAATCCTGCTTTCCTCTCGCTGTTTTAAACTGTGAAAATCCTGCTCACCTCTGGCTGTTTTAAACAGTGAAAATCCTGCTCACTTCTCACAGTTTTAAAGTGTGAAAATCCCAGCTCTCCTCTCGCTGTTTTAAATTGTAAAAATCCTGCTCTGCTGTCACTGCTTTAAACTGTGAAAATCCTGCTCACTTCACGCTGCTTTAAACGGTGAAAATCACAGCTCTACTCTCGCTGTTTTAAACTGTGAAATTGCTGCTCTCCTCTCGCTGTTTTAAACAGTGAAAATCCTGCGCTGCTCTGGCTGTTTAAAAACTGCGAAAATCCCGGCTCTCCTGTCGCTGTTTAAAACTGTAATAATCCTGCTCTCCTCTCGCTGATTAAAACTTTGAAAATCCTGCTTTCCTCTCGCTGTTTTAAACTGTGAAAATCCTGCTCACCTCTGGCTGCTTCAATACTGTGACAATCCCAGCTCACCTCTTGCTGTTTTAAACAGTGAAAATCCTGCTCACTTCTCACAGTTTTAAAGTGTGAAAATCCCAGCTCTCCTCTCGCTGTTTTAAATTGTAAAAATCCTGCTCTCCTGTCACTGCTTTAAACTGTGAAAATCCTGCTCACTTCACGCGGCTTTAAACGGTGAAAATCACAGCTCTACTCTCGCTGTTTTAAACTGTGAAATTCCTGCTCTCCTCTCGCTGTTTTAAACAGTAAAAATCCAGCGCTCCTCTGGCTGTTTCAAAACTGTGAAAATCCCGGCTCCCCTATCGCTGATTAAAACTGTGAAAATCCTGCTCTCCTCTCGCTGATTAAAACTGTGAAAATCCTGCTCTCCTCTCGCTGTTTTAAACTGTGAAAATCCTGCTCAACTCTCGTTGTTTTAAACTGTGAAATTCAGGGTCAGCTCTCACTGTTTTAAACAGTGAAAATCCGGCTCTCCTCTGGCTGTTTTAAACTGTGTAAATCCCAGCTCTCCTCTCGCTGTTTTAAACTGTGAAAATCCTGCTCTCCTCTCGCTGTTTTAAACTGTGAAAATCGTGCTCACCTCTCGGTGTTTTAAACTGTGAAAATCCTGTTATCCTCTGGCTCTGATAAAATGTGAAAATCCCGGCTCTCCTCTCACTGTTTTGAACTGCGAAAATCCTGCTTCCCTCTCGATGTTTTAAACTGTGAAAATCCAGATGTCTCTCGCGGTTTTAAAAAGTGAAAATACTGCACACCTCTCGCTGTTTTATATTGTGAAAATCATGCTCTTCTCTCGCAGATTTAACCTCTGAAATTCCTGCTTGCCTCTCGCTGTTTTAACCTGTCAAAATGCTGCTCTTCTCTCGCTGTTTTAAAATGCGAAAATCCTGGCCAACATCTCCCTGTTTTCAACTGTGAAAATCGCAGCACTCCTCTCGGTGTTTGAAACGGTAAAAATCACAGCTATCCTCTCGTTGTTTTACACTGTAAAAATGCTGCTCTCCTCTCGCTGTTTTAAACAGTGAAAATCCTGCTCTCCTCTCGCTGTTTTTAACAGTGAAAATCCTGCTCTCCTCTGGCTCTTTTAACATGTGAAAATCCCGGCTCTCCTCTCACTTTTTTAAACTGCGAAAATCCTGCTTCCCTCTCGCTGTTTAAAACTGTGAAAATCCTGATGTCTCTCGCAGTTTTAAACTGTGAAAATACTGCACACCTCTCGCTGTTTTATATTGTGAAAATCGTGCTCTTCTCTCGCTGTTTTAACCTGTGAAAATCCTGCTCTCCTCTCGCTGTTTTAAAAAGCAAAAATCCTGGCCAGCATCTCCCTGTTTTCAACTGTGAAAATCGCAGCACTCCTCTCGCTGTTTGAAACGGTAAAAATCACAGCTCTCCTCTCGTTGTTTTACACTGTGAAACTCCTGCTATCCTCTCGCTGTTTTAAACTCTGAAAATCGTGCTCACCTCGCATTGTTTTAATCTGCGAAAATCCCAGCTCAAATCTCGCTGTTTTAATCCGTGAATATCCTTCTCTCCTCTCGCTGAATTAAACTGTGAAAATCCTGGCTCTCCTCTGGCTGTTTTAAACTGTGTAAATCCCAGCTCACCTCTCGCTGTTTTAAACTGTGAAAATCCCAGCTCACCTCTCGCTGTTTTAAACTGTGAATAGCAGGCTGTCCTCTCGCTGTTTTAAACGGTGAAAATCCTGCTCTCCTCTGGCTCTTTTAAAATGTGAAAATCCCGGCTCTCCTCTTGCTGTTTTAAACTGCGAAAATCCTGCTTCCCTCTCGCTGTTTTAAACTGTGAAAATCCAGATGTCTCTCGCGGTTTTAAACTGTGAAAATATAGCTCTCCTCTCGCTTTTTAAATTGCGAAAATCCTGGCCAACATCTCCCTGTTTTCAACTGTGAAAATCCCAGCACTCCTCTCGCTGTTTGAAACGGTAAAAATCACAGCTCTTCTCTTGTTGTTTTACACTGTGAAAATGCTGCTCTACTCTCGCTGTTTTAAACTGTGAAAATCCTGCTCTCCTCTGGCTGTTTTAAACTGTGTAAATCCCAGATCTCCTCTCACTGTTTTTAACTGTGAAAATCCCAGCTCACCTCTCGCTGTTTTAAACTGTGAATATCGGGCTTCACTCTCGCTGTTTTAAACTGTGAAAATCCTGCTCTCCTCTCGCTGTTTTAAACTGTGAAAATCCTGCTCTCCTCTTGCTCTTTTAAAATGTGAAAATCCCGGCTCTCCTCTCACTGTTTTAAACTGCGAAAATCCTGCTTCCCTCTCGCTGTTTTAAACTGTGAAAATCCAGATGTCTCTCGCGGTTTTAAACTGTGAAAATACTGCACACCTCTCGCTGTTTT
Organism: Isurus oxyrinchus; assembly: GCA_026770705.1. Classification (NCBI taxonomy): domain Eukaryota; kingdom Metazoa; phylum Chordata; class Chondrichthyes; order Lamniformes; family Lamnidae; genus Isurus; species Isurus oxyrinchus. Next base: position 36,686 of record JANJGN010000704.1, on the reverse strand, counting down.
ATATTGTGAAAATCGTGCTCTTCTCTCGCAGATTTAACCTGTGAAAATGCTGCTGTCCTCCCGCTGTTTTAAAATGCGAAAATCCTGGCCAACACCACCCTGTTTTCAACTGTGAAAATCGCAGCACTACTCTCGGTGTTCGAAACGGTAAAAATCACAGCTCTCCTCTCGTTGTTTTACACTGTGAAAATCGTGCTCTCCTCTGGCTGTTTTAAACTTTGAAAATCATGCTCACCTTGCATTGTTTTAAACTGCGAAAATCCCAGCTCTACTCTCGCTGTTTCAAGCTGTGCAAATCCTGTTCTCCTCTCGCTGTTTTAAACTGTGAAATTCCTGCTCTCCTCTCACTGTTTTAATCCGTGAATATCCTTCTCTCCTCTCGCTGAATTAAACTGTGAAAATCCTGGCTCTCCTCTGGCTGTTTTAAACTGCAAAATACCTGCTCTCCTCTGGCTGTTTTAAACTGTGAAATTCAGGGTCAACTCTCACTGTTTTAAACTGTGAAAATCCTGCTCTCCTTTGGCTCTTTTAATATGTGAAAATCCCAGCTCTCCTCTCACTGTTTTAAACTGTGAAAATCCTGCTTCCCTCTCGCTGTTTTAAACTGTGAAAATCCAGATGTCTCTCGCGGTTTTAAACTGCGAAATACTGCACACCTCTCGCTGTTTTACATTGTGAAAATCGTGCTCTCCTCTCGCTGTTTTAAACTGTGAAAATCCTGCTCTCCGCTCGCTGTTTTAAACTGTGAAATTCCTGCTCTCCTCTCGCTGTTTTAAACTGTGAAAATCCAGCGCTCCTCTGGCTGTTTCAAAACTGTGAAAATCCCGGCTCCCCTCTCGCTGATTAAAACTGTGAAAATCCTGCTCTCCTCTCGGTGTTTTAAACTGTGAAAATCCTGCTTTCCTCTCGCTGTTTTAAACAGTGAAAATCCTGCTCACCTCTGGCTGCTTCAATACTGTGACAATCCCAGCTCACCTCTCGCTGTTTTAAACAGTGAAAATCCTGCTCTCCTCTCGCTGTTTAAAACTGTAAAAATCCTGATCTCCTCTCGCTGATTAAAACTGTGAAAATCCTGCTCTCCTCTTGGTGTTTGAAACTGTGAAAATCCTCCTCCCCTCTCACTGTTTTAAACTGTGAAAATCCTGCTCACCTCTGGCTGCTTCAATTCTGTGACAATCCCAGCTCACCTCTCGCTGTTTTAAACAGTGAAAATCCTGCACACTTCTCACAGTTTTAAAGTGTGAAAATCCCAGCTCTACTCTCGCTGTTTTAAATTGTAAAAATCCTGCTCTCCTCTAACTGCTTTAAACTGTCAAAATCCTGCTCACTTCACGCTGCTTTAAACGGTGAAAATCAAAGCTCTACTCTCGCTGTTTTAAACTGTGAAATTCCTGCTCTCCTCTGGCTGTTTTAAACAGTAAAAATCCAGCGCTCCTCTGGCTGTTTCAAAACTGTGAAAATCCCGGCTCACCTTCGCTGATTAAAACTGTGAAAATCCCGGGTCCCCTCTCGCTGATTAAAACTGTGAAAATCCTGCTCTCCTCTCGGTGTTTTAAACTGTGAAAATCCTGCTCTCCGCTCGCTGTTTTAAACTGTGAAAATCCTGCTCAACTCTCGCTGTTTTAAACTGTGAAATTCAGGGTCAGCTCTCACTGTTTTAAACTGTGAAAATCCTGCTCTCCTCTCGCTGTTTTAAACTGTGAAAATCCCAGCTCACCTCTCGCTGTTTTAAACTGTGAATATCGGGCTCTCCTCTCGCTGTTTTAAACTGTGAAAATCCTGCTCAACTCTCGCTGTTTTAAACTGTGAAAATCCTGCTCTCCTCTGGCTCTTTTAAAATGTGAAAATCCAGGCTCTCCTCTCACTGTTTCAAACTGCGAAAATCCTGCTTCCCTCTCGCTGTTTCAATACTGGGAAAATCCAGATGTCTCTCGCGGTTTTAAACTGTGAAAATACTGCACTCCTCTCGCTGTTTTATATTGTGAAAATCATGCTCTACTCTCGCTGTTTGAAACAGTGAAAATCCTGCCTTCCTCTCGCTGTTTTAAACTGTGAATATCCCAGCTCTATTCTCGCTGTTTTAAACAGTGAAAATCCTGCTCACTACTCACAGTTTTAAAGTGTGAAAATCCCAGCTCTCATCTCGCTGTTTTAAACAGTGCAAATCCTGCACTCCTCTGGCTGCTTCGATACTGTGAAAATCCCAGCTCACCTCTCGCTGTTTTAAACTGTGAAATTCCTGCTCTTCTCTCGCTGTTTTAAACTGTGAAAATCCTGCTCTCCTCTCGCTGTTTTAAACTGTGAAAATACTGCACACCTCTCGCTGTTTTATATTGTGAAAATCGTGCTCTACTCTCACTGTTTTAACCTGTGAAATTCCTGCTTGCCTCTCGCTGTTTTAAAATGCGAAAACCCTGGCCAACATCTCCCTGTTTTCAACTGTGAAAATCGCAGCACTCCTCTTGGTGTTTGATTTGGTAAAAATCACAGCTCTCCTCTCGTTGTTTTACACTGTGAAAATGCTGCTCTCCTCTCGCTGTTTTAAACTGTGAAAATCGTGCTCACCTCGCATTGTTTTAATCTGCGAAAATCCCAGCTCTTATCTCGCTGTTTTAATCCATGAATATCCTTCTCTCCTCTTGCTGAATTAAACTGTGAAAATCCTGGCTCTCCTCTGGCTGTTTTAAACAGCAAAATACCTGCTCTCCTCTGGCTGTTTTAAACTGTGAAAATCCTGCTCTCCTCTCGCTGTTTGAAACAGTGAAAATCCTGCTTTCCTCTCGCTGTTTTAAACTGTGAAAATCCCAGCTCTACTCTCGCTGTTTTAAACAGTGAAAATCCTGCTCACTTCTCACAGTTTTAAAGTGTGAAAATCCCAGCTCACCTCTCGCTGTTTTAAACTGTGAAATTCCTGCTCTCCTCTCGCTGTTTTAAACAGTGAAAATCCTGCGCTCCTCTGGCTGTTTCAAAACTGCGAAAATCCCGGCTCTCCTGTCGCTGTTTAAAACTGTAAAAATCCTGCTTTCCTCTCGCTGATTAAAACTGTGAAAATCCTGCTTTCCTCTCGCTGATTAAAACTGTGAAAATCCTGCTTTCCTCTCGCTGTTTTAAACTGTGAAAATCCTGCTCACCTCTGGCTGTTTTAAACAGTGAAAATCCTGCTCACTTCTCACAGTTTTAAAGTGTGAAAATCCCAGCTCTCCTCTCGCTGTTTTAAATTGTAAAAATCCTGCTCTCCTGTCACTGCTTTAAACTGTGAAAATCCTGCTCACTTCACGCTGCTTTAAACGGTGAAAATCACAGCTCTACTCTCGCTGTTTTAAACTGTGAAATTGCTGCTCTCCTCTCGCTGTTTTAAACAGTGAAAATCCTGCGCTGCTCTGGCTGTTTAAAAACTGCGAAAATCCCGGCTCTCCTGTCGCTGTTTAAAACTGTAAAAATCCTGCTTTCCTCTCGCTGATTAAAACTTTGAAAATCCTGCTTTCCTCTCGCTGTTTTAAACTGTGAAAATCCTGCTCACCTCTGGCTGCTTCAATACTGTGACAATCCCAGCTCACCTCTTGCTGTTTTAAACAGTGAAAATCCTGCTCACTTCTCACAGTTTTAAAGTGTGAAAATCCCAGCTCTCCTCTCGCTGTTTTAAATTGTAAAAATCCTGCTCTCCTGTCACTGCTTTAAACTGTGAAAATCCTGCTCACTTCACGCGGCTTTAAACGGTGAAAATCACAGCTCTACTCTCGCTGTTTTAAACTGTGAAATTCCTGCTCTCCTCTCGCTGTTTTAAACAGTAAAAATCCAGCGCTCCTCTGGCTGTTTCAAAACTGTGAAAATCCTGGCTCCCCTATCGCTGATTAAAACTGTGAAAATCCTGCTCTCCTCTCGCTGATTAAAACTGTGAAAATCCTGCTCTCCTCTCGCTGTTTTAAACTGTGAAAATCCTGCTCAACTCTCGTTGTTTTAAACTGTGAAATTCAGGGTCAGCTCTCACTGTTTTAAACAGTGAAAATCCGGCTCTCCTCTGGCTGTTTTAAACTGTGTAAATCCCAGCTCTCCTCTCGCTGTTTTAAACAGTGAAAAACCTGCTCACTTCTCGTTGTCTTAAACTGTGAGAACCTGCTCCACTCTTGCTGATTTAAACGGTGAAAATCCTGCACACCTCTCGATGTTTTAAACTGTGAAATTCCTTCTCTCCTCTCGCAGTTTTAAACTGTGAAAAACCTGCCTTCCTCTCGCTGTTTTAAACTGTGAAAACCCTGCTCTCCTCTCGTTGTTTTAAACTGTGAAAGACCTGCTCACCTCTCGTTGTCTTAAACTGTGAGAACCCTGCTCCCCTCTTGCTGATTTAAACTCTGAAAATCCTGCTCACCTCTCGTTGTTTTAAACTGTGAAACACCTGCCCTCCTCTCGCTGCTTTAAACTGTAAAAATCCTGCTCACCTCTCGCCGTTTTAAACTGCGAAATTCCTGCTCTCCACTCTCAGTTCTAAACTCTGAAAATCCTGCTCACGTCTCGCTCTTTTAAACTGTGAAAACCCTGCTCTCGTCTCGCTCTTTTAAACTGTGAAAATCCTGCTCACCTCTCGTTGTTTTAAATTGTCAAAGACCTGCTCACCTCTCATCTTAAACTGTGAGAACCCTGCTCCCTTCTTGCTGATTTAAACTGTGAAAATCCTGCTCACCTCTCGTTTTAAACTGTGAAAAACCTGCCCTCCTCTCGCTGCTTTAAACTGTGAATATCCTGCTCACCTCTCGCCGTTTTAAACTGCGAAATTCCTGCTCTCCACTCGCTGTTCTAAACTCTGAAAACCCTGCTCACCTCTCGCTGTTTAAAACTGTGAAAACCCAGCTCTCCTCTCGCTGTTTAAAACTGTGAAAACCCAGCTCTCCTCTCGCTGTTTTAAACAGTGAAAATCCTGCTCTCCTCTCGCTGTTTTAAACAGTAAAAATCCAGCTCTCCTCTGGCTGTTTCAAAACTGTGAAAATCCCGGCTCCCCTCTCGCTGATTAAAACTGCGAAAATCCTGCTCTCCTCTCTGTGTTTTAAAGTGTGAAAATCCTGCTCTCCTCTCGCTGTTTTAAACTGTGAATATCCTGCTCTCCTCTCGCTGTTTTAAACTGTGAAAATCCTGCTCTCCTCTCGCTGTTTTAAACTGTGAAAATCCCGGCTCTCCTCTCACTGTTTTAAAGTGTGAAAATCCCAGCTCTACTCTCGCTGTTTTAAACAGTGAAAATCCTGCACACTTCTCACAGTTTTAAAGTGTGAAAATCCCAGCTCTACTCTCGCTGTTTTAAACAGTGAAAATCCTGCTCTCCTCTCGCTGTTTTAAACTGTGAAATTCCTGCTCTCCTCTCGCTGTTTTAAACAGTGAAAATCCTGCTCAACTCTCGCTGTTTTAAACAGTGAAAATCCTGCGCTCCTCTGGCTGTTTCAAAACTGCAAAAATCCTGGCTCTCCAGTCGTTGTTTAAAACTCTAAATTACCTGCTCTCCTCTCGCTGATTAAAACTGTGAAAATCCTGCTCTCCTCTCGCTGTTTTAAACTGTGAAATTCAGGGTCAGCTCTCACTGTTTTAATCTGTGTAAATCCCAGCTCTCCTCTCGCTGTTTTAAACTGTGAAAATCCCAGCTCACCTCTCACTGTTTTAAACTGCGAAAATCCCAGGTCTCTTCTCACTGTTTCAAACTGCGAAAATCCTGCTTCCCTCTCGCTGTTTTAAACTGTGAAAATCCAGATGTCTCTCGCGGTTTTAAACTGTGAAAGTACTGCACACCTCTCGCTGTTTTATATTGTGAAAATCGTGCTCTTCTCTCGCTGTTTTAACCTGTGAAATTTCCGCTGTCCTCTCGCTGTTTTAAATTGCGAAAATCCTGGCCAACATTCCCTGTTTTCAACTGTGAAAATCACAGCACTCCTCTCGGTGTTTGAAATGGTAAAAATCACAGCTCTCTTCTCGTTGTTTTAAACTGTGAATATCCTGCTCAACTCTCGCTGTTTTAAACTGTGAAAATCCTGCTCTCCTCTCGCTGTTTTAAACTGTGAAAATCCTGCTCACCTCTCAATGCTGTAAACAGGGAAAATCCTGCTCACTTCACGCTATTTTAAACGGTGAAAATCACAGCTCTACTCTCGCTGTTTTAAACTGTGGAATTCCTGCTCTCCTCTCGCTGATTTAAACAGTGAAATTCAGGGTCAACTCTCGCTGTTTTAAACTGTGAAAATCCTGCTCTCCTTTGGCTTTTTTAAAATGTGAAAATCCAGGCTCTCCTCTCACTGTTTAAAACTGCGAAAATCCTGCTTCCCTCTCGCTGTTTCAATACTGGGAAAATCCAGATGTCTCTCGTGGTTTTAAACTGTGAAAATACTGCACTCCTCTCGCTGTTTTATATTGTGAAAATCATGCTCTACTCTCGCTGTTTGAAACAGTGAAAATCCTGCTCACTTCTCACAGTTTTAAACTGTGAAAATCCCAGCTCACCTCTCGCTGTTTTAAACTGTGAAATTCCTGCTCTCCTCTCGTTGTTTTAAACAGTGAAAATCCTGCGCTCCTCTGGCTGTTTCAAAACTGCGAAAATCCCGGCTCTCCTGTCGCTGTTTAAAACTGTAAAAATCCTGCTTTCCTCTCGCTGATTAAAACTGTGAAAATCCTGCTTTCCTCTCGCTGTTTTAAACTGTGAAAATCCTGCTCACCTCTGGCTGTTTTAAACAGTGAAAATCCTGCTCACTTCTCACAGTTTTAAAGTGTGAAAATCCCAGCTCTCCTCTCGCTGTTTTAAATTGTAAAAATCCTGCTCTGCTGTCACTGCTTTAAACTGTGAAAATCCTGCTCACTTCACGCTGCTTTAAACGGTGAAAATCACAGCTCTACTCTCGCTGTTTTAAACTGTGAAATTGCTGCTCTCCTCTCGCTGTTTTAAACAGTGAAAATCCTGCGCTGCTCTGGCTGTTTAAAAACTGCGAAAATCCCGGCTCTCCTGTCGCTGTTTAAAACTGTAATAATCCTGCTTTCCTCTCGCTGATTAAAACTTTGAAAATCCTGCTTTCCTCTCGCTGTTTTAAACTGTGAAAATCCTGCTCACCTCTGGCTGCTTCAATACTGTGACAATCCCAGCTCACCTCTTGCTGTTTTAAACAGTGAAAATCCTGCTCACTTCTCACAGTTTTAAAGTGTGAAAATCCCAGCTCTCCTCTCGCTGTTTTAAATTGTAAAAATCCTGCTCTCCTGTCACTGCTTTAAACTGTGAAAATCCTGCTCACTTCACGCGGCTTTAAACGGTGAAAATCACAGCTCTACTCTCGCTGTTTTAAACTGTGAAATTCCTGCTCTCCTCTCGCTGTTTTAAACAGTAAAAATCCAGCGCTCCTCTGGCTGTTTCAAAACTGTGAAAATCCCGGCTCCCCTATCGCTGATTAAAACTGTGAAAATCCTGCTTTCCTCTCGCTGATTAAAACTGTGAAAATCCTGCTCTCCTCTCGCTGTTTTAAACTGTGAAAATCCTGCTCAACTCTCGTTGTTTTAAACTGTGAAATTCAGGGTCAGCTCTCACTGTTTTAAACAGTGAAAATCCGGCTCTCCTCTGGCTGTTTTAAACTGTGAAAATCCTGCTCAACTCTCGTTGTTTTAAACTGTGAAATTCAGGGTCAGCTCTCACTGTTTTAAACAGTGAAAATCCGGCTCTCCTCTGGCTGTTTTAAACTGTGTAAATCCCAGCTCTCCTCTCGCTGTTTTAAACTGTGAAAATCCTGCTCTCCTCTCGCTGTTTTAAACTGTGAAAATCGTGCTCACCTCTCGGTGTTTTAAACTGTGAAAATCCTGTTATCCTCTGGCTCTGATAAAATGTGAAAATCCCGGCTCTCCTCTCACTGTTTTGAACTGCGAAAATCCTGCTTCCCTCTCGATGTTTTAAACTGTGAAAATCCAGATGTCTCTCGCGGTTTTAAAAAGTGAAAATACTGCACACCTCTCGCTGTTTTATATTGTGAAAATCATGCTCTTCTCTCGCAGATTTAACCTCTGAAATTCCTGCTTGCCTCTCGCTGTTTTAACCTGTCAAAATGCTGCTCTTCTCTCGCTGTTTTAAAATGCGAAAATCCTGGCCAACATCTCCCTGTTTTCAACTGTGAAAATCGCAGCACTCCTCTCGGTGTTTGAAACGGTAAAAATCACAGCTATCCTCTCGTTGTTTTACACTGTAAAAATGCTGCTCTCCTCTCGCTGTTTTAAACAGTGAAAATCCTGCTCTCCTCTCGCTGTTTTTAACAGTGAAAATCCTGCTCTCCTCTGGCTCTTTTAACATGTGAAAATCCCGGCTCTCCTCTCACTTTTTTAAACTGCGAAAATCCTGCTTCCCTCTCGCTGTTTAAAACTGTGAAAATCCTGATGTCTCTCGCAGTTTTAAACTGTGAAAATACTGCACACCTCTCGCTGTTTTATATTGTGAAAATCGTGCTCTTCTCTCGCTGTTTTAACCTGTGAAAATCCTGCTCTCCTCTCGCTGTTTTAAAAAGCGAAAATCCTGGCCAGCATCTCCCTGTTTTCAACTGTGAAAATCGCAGCACTCCTCTCGCTGTTTGAAACGGTAAAAATCACAGCTCTCCTCTCGTTGTTTTACACTGTGAAACTCCTGCTATCCTCTCGCTGTTTTAAACTCTGAAAATCGTGCTCACCTCGCATTGTTTTAATCTGCGAAAATCCCAGCTCAAATCTCGCTGTTTTAATCCGTGAATATCCTTCTCTCCTCTCGCTGAATTAAACTGTGAAAATCCTGGCTCTCCTCTGGCTGTTTTAAACTGTGTAAATCCCAGCTCACCTCTCGCTGTTTTAAACTGTGAAAATCCCAGCTCACCTCTCGCTGTTTTAAACTGTGAATAGCAGGCTGTCCTCTCGCTGTTTTAAACGGTGAAAATCCTGCTCTCCTCTGGCTCTTTTAAAATGTGAAAATCCCGGCTCTCCTCTTGCTGTTTTAAACTGCGAAAATCCTGCTTCCCTCTCGCTGTTTTAAACTGTGAAAATCCAGATGTCTCTCGCGGTTTTAAACTGTGAAAATATAGCTCTCCTCTCGCTTTTTAAATTGCGAAAATCCTGGCCAACATCTCCCTGTTTTCAACTGTGAAAATCCCAGCACTCCTCTCGCTGTTTGAAACGGTAAAAATCACAGCTCTTCTCTTGTTGTTTTACACTGTGAAAATGCTGCTCTACTCTCGCTGTTTTAAACTGTGAAAATCCTGCTCTCCTCTGGCTGTTTTAAACTGTGTAAATCCCAGATCTCCTCTCACTGTTTTTAACTGTGAAAATCCCAGCTCACCTCTCGCTGTTTTAAACTGTGAATATCGGGCTTCACTCTCGCTGTTTTAAACTGTGAAAATCCTGCTCTCCTCTCGCTGTTTAAAACTGTGAAAATCCTGCTCTCCTCTTGCTCTTTTAAAATGTGAAAATCCCGGCTCTCCTCTCACTGTTTTAAACTGCGAAAATCCTGCTTCCCTCTCGCTGTTTTAAACTGTGAAAATCCAGATGTCTCTCGCGGTTTTAAACTGTGAAAATACTGCACACCTCTCGCTGTTTTATATTGTGAAAATCGTGCTCTTCTCTCGCAGATTTAACCTGTGAAAATGCTGCTGTCCTCCCGCTGTTTTAAAATGCGAAAATCCTGGCCAACACCACCCTGTTTTCAACTGTGAAAATCGCAGCACTACTCTCGGTGTTCGAAACGGTAAAAATCACAGCTCTCCTCTCGTTGTTTTACACTGTGAAAATCGTGCTCTCCTCTGGCTGTTTTAAACTTTGAAAATCATGCTCACCTTGCATTGTTTTAAACTGCGAAAATCCCAGCTCTACTCTCGCTGTTTCAAGCTGTGCAAATCCTGTTCTCCTCTCGCTGTTTTAAACTGTGAAATTCCTGCTCTCCTCTCACTGTTTTAATCCGTGAATATCCTTCTCTCCTCTCGCTGAATTAAACTGTGAAAATCCTGGCTCTCCTCTGGCTGTTTTAAACTGCAAAATACCTGCTCTCCTCTGGCTGTTTTAAACTGTGAAATTCAGGGTCAACTCTCACTGTTTTAAACTGTGAAAATCCTGCTCTCCTTTGGCTCTTTTAATATGTGAAAATCCCAGCTCTCCTCTCACTGTTTTAAACTGTGAAAATCCTGCTTCCCTCTCGCTGTTTTAAACTGTGAAAATCCAGATGTCTCTCGCGGTTTTAAACTGCGAAATACTGCATACCTCTCGCTGTTTTACATTGTGAAAATCGTGCTCTCCTCTCGCTGTTTTAAACTGTGAAAATCCTGCTCTCCGCTCGCTGTTTTAAACTGTGAAATTCCTGCTCTCCTCTCGCTGTTTTAAACTGTGAAAATCCAGCGCTCCTCTGGCTGTTTCAAAACTGTGAAAATCCCGGCTCCCCTCTCGCTGATTAAAACTGTGAAAATCCTGCTCTCCTCTCGGTGTTTTAAACTGTGAAAATCCTGCTTTCCTCTCGCTGTTTTAAACAGTGAAAATCCTGCTCACCTCTGGCTGCTTCAATACTGTGACAATCCCAGCTCACCTCTCGCTGTTTTAAACAGTGAAAATCCTGCTCTCCTCTCGCTGTTTAAAACTGTAAAAATCCTGATCTCCTCTCGCTGATTAAAACTGTGAAAATCCTGCTCTCCTCTTGGTGTTTGAAACTGTGAAAATCCTCCTCCCCTCTCACTGTTTTAAACTGTGAAAATCCTGCTCACCTCTGGCTGCTTCAATTCTGTGACAATCCCAGCTCACCTCTCGCTGTTTTAAACAGTGAAAATCCTGCACACTTCTCACAGTTTTAAAGTGTGAAAATCCCAGCTCTACTCTCGCTGTTTTAAATTGTAAAAATCCTGCTCTCCTCTAACTGCTTTAAACTGTCAAAATCCTGCTCACTTCACGCTGCTTTAAACGGTGAAAATCAAAGCTCTACTCTCGCTGTTTTAAACTGTGAAATTCCTGCTCTCCTCTGGCTGTTTTAAACAGTAAAAATCCAGCGCTCCTCTGGCTGTTTCAAAACTGTGAAAATCCCGGCTCACCTTCGCTGATTAAAACTGTGAAAATCCCGGGTCCCCTCTCGCTGATTAAAACTGTGAAAATCCTGCTCTCCTCTCGGTGTTTTAAACTGTGAAAATCCTGCTCTCCGCTCGCTGTTTTAAACTGTGAAAATCCTGCTCAACTCTCGCTGTTTTAAACTGTGAAATTCAGGGTCAGCTCTCACTGTTTTAAACTGTGAAAATCCTGCTCTCCTCTCGCTGTTTTAAACTGTGAAAATCCCAGCTCACCTCTCGCTGTTTTAAACTGTGAATATCGGGCTCTCCTCTCGCTGTTTTAAACTGTGAAAATCCTGCTCAACTCTCGCTGTTTTAAACTGTGAAAATCCTGCTCTCCTCTGGCTCTTTTAAAATGTGAAAATCCAGGCTCTCCTCTCACTGTTTCAAACTGCGAAAATCCTGCTTCCCTCTCGCTGTTTCAATACTGGGAAAATCCAGATGTCTCTCGCGGTTTTAAACTGTGAAAATACTGCACTCCTCTCGCTGTTTTATATTGTGAAAATCATGCTCTACTCTCGCTGTTTGAAACAGTGAAAATCCTGCCTTCCTCTCGCTGTTTTAAACTGTGAATATCCCAGCTCTATTCTCGCTGTTTTAAACAGTGAAAATCCTGCTCACTACTCACAGTTTTAAAGTGTGAAAATCCCAGCTCTCATCTCGCTGTTTTAAACAGTGCAAATCCTGCACTCCTCTGGCTGCTTCGATACTGTGAAAATCCCAGCTCACCTCTCGCTGTTTTAAACTGTGAAATTCCTGCTCTTCTCTCGCTGTTTTAAACTGTGAAAATCCTGCTCTCCTCTCGCTGTTTTAAACTGTGAAAATACTGCACACCTCTCGCTGTTTTATATTGTGAAAATCGTGCTCTACTCTCACTGTTTTAACCTGTGAAATTCCTGCTTGCCTCTCGCTGTTTTAAAATGCGAAAACCCTGGCCAACATCTCCCTGTTTTCAACTGTGAAAATCGCAGCACTCCTCTTGGTGTTTGATTTGGTAAAAATCACAGCTCTCCTCTCGTTGTTTTACACTGTGAAAATGCTGCTCTCCTCTCGCTGTTTTAAACTGTGAAAATCGTGCTCACCTCGCATTGTTTTAATCTGCGAAAATCCCAGCTCTTATCTCGCTGTTTTAATCCATGAATATCCTTCTCTCCTCTCGCTGAATTAAACTGTGAAAATCCTGGCTCTCCTCTGGCTGTTTTAAACAGCAAAATACCTGCTCTCCTCTGGCTGTTTTAAACTGTGAAAATCCTGCTCTCCTCTCGCTGTTTGAAACAGTGAAAATCCTGCTTTCCTCTCGCTGTTTTAAACTGTGAAAATCCCAGCTCTACTCTCGCTGTTTTAAACAGTGAAAATCCTGCTCACTTCTCACAGTTTTAAAGTGTGAAAATCCCAGCTCACCTCTCGCTGTTTTAAACTGTGAAATTCCTGCTCTCCTCTCGCTGTTTTAAACAGTGAAAATCCTGCGCTCCTCTGGCTGTTTCAAAACTGCGAAAATCCCGGCTCTCCTGTCGCTGTTTAAAACTGTAAAAATCCTGCTTTCCTCTCGCTGATTAAAACTGTGAAAATCCTGCTTTCCTCTCGCTGATTAAAACTGTGAAAATCCTGCTTTCCTCTCGCTGTTTTAAACTGTGAAAATCCTGCTCACCTCTGGCTGTTTTAAACAGTGAAAATCCTGCTCACTTCTCACAGTTTTAAAGTGTGAAAATCCTGCTCTCCTCTTGCTCTTTTAAAATGTGAAAATCCCGGCTCTCCTCTCACTGTTTTAAACTGCGAAAATCCTGCTTCCCTCTCGCTGTTTTAAACTGTGAAAATCCAGATGTCTCTCGCGGTTTTAAACTGTGAAAATACTGCACACCTCTCGCTGTTTTATATTGTGAAAATCGTGCTCTTCTCTCGCAGATTTAACCTGTGAAAATGCTGCTGTCCTCCCGCTGTTTTAAAATGCGAAAATCCTGGCCAACACCACCCTGTTTTCAACTGTGAAAATCGCAGCACTACTCTCGGTGTTCGAAACGGTAAAAATCACAGCTCTCCTCTCGTTGTTTTACACTGTGAAAATCGTGCTCTCCTCTGGCTGTTTTAAACTTTGAAAATCATGCTCACCTTGCATTGTTTTAAACTGCGAAAATCCCAGCTCTACTCTCGCTGTTTCAAGCTGTGCAAATCCTGTTCTCCTCTCGCTGTTTTAAACTGTGAAATTCCTGCTCTCCTCTCACTGTTTTAATCCGTGAATATCCTTCTCTCCTCTCGCTGAATTAAACTGTGAAAATCCTGGCTCTCCTCTGGCTGTTTTAAACTGCAAAATACCTGCTCTCCTCTGGCTGTTTTAAACTGTGAAATTCAGGGTCAACTCTCACTGTTTTAAACTGTGAAAATCCTGCTCTCCTTTGGCTCTTTTAATATGTGAAAATCCCAGCTCTCCTCTCACTGTTTTAAACTGTGAAAATCCTGCTTCCCTCTCGCTGTTTTAAACTGTGAAAATCCAGATGTCTCTCGCGGTTTTAAACTGCGAAATACTGCACACCTCTCGCTGTTTTACATTGTGAAAATCGTGCTCTCCTCTCGCTGTTTTAAACTGTGAAAATCCTGCTCTCCGCTCGCTGTTTTAAACTGTGAAATTCCTGCTCTCCTCTCGCTGTTTTAAACTGTGAAAATCCAGCGCTCCTCTGGCTGTTTCAAAACTGTGAAAATCCCGGCTCCCCTCTCGCTGATTAAAACTGTGAAAATCCTGCTCTCCTCTCGGTGTTTTAAACTGTGAAAATCCTGCTTTCCTCTCGCTGTTTTAAACAGTGAAAATCCTGCTCACCTCTGGCTGCTTCAATACTGTGACAATCCCAGCTCACCTCTCGCTGTTTTAAACAGTGAAAATCCTGCTCTCCTCTCGCTGTTTAAAACTGTAAAAATCCTGATCTCCTCTCGCTGATTAAAACTGTGAAAATCCTGCTCTCCTCTTGGTGTTTGAAACTGTGAAAATCCTCCTCCCCTCTCACTGTTTTAAACTGTGAAAATCCTGCTCACCTCTGGCTGCTTCAATTCTGTGACAATCCCAGCTCACCTCTCGCTGTTTTAAACAGTGAAAATCCTGCACACTTCTCACAGTTTTAAAGTGTGAAAATCCCAGCTCTACTCTCGCTGTTTTAAATTGTAAAAATCCTGCTCTCCTCTAACTGCTTTAAACTGTCAAAATCCTGCTCACTTCACGCTGCTTTAAACGGTGAAAATCAAAGCTCTACTCTCGCTGTTTTAAACTGTGAAATTCCTGCTCTCCTCTGGCTGTTTTAAACAGTAAAAATCCAGCGCTCCTCTGGCTGTTTCAAAACTGTGAAAATCCCGGCTCACCTTCGCTGATTAAAACTGTGAAAATCCCGGGTCCCCTCTCGCTGATTAAAACTGTGAAAATCCTGCTCTCCTCTCGGTGTTTTAAACTGTGAAAATCCTGCTCTCCGCTCGCTGTTTTAAACTGTGAAAATCCTGCTCAACTCTCGCTGTTTTAAACTGTGAAATTCAGGGTCAGCTCTCACTGTTTTAAACTGTGAAAATCCTGCTCTCCTCTCGCTGTTTTAAACTGTGAAAATCCCAGCTCACCTCTCGCTGTTTTAAACTGTGAATATCGGGCTCTCCTCTCGCTGTTTTAAACTGTGAAAATCCTGCTCAACTCTCGCTGTTTTAAACTGTGAAAATCCTGCTCTCCTCTGGCTCTTTTAAAATGTGAAAATCCAGGCTCTCCTCTCACTGTTTCAAACTGCGAAAATCCTGCTTCCCTCTCGCTGTTTCAATACTGGGAAAATCCAGATGTCTCTCGCGGTTTTAAACTGTGAAAATACTGCACTCCTCTCGCTGTTTTATATTGTGAAAATCATGCTCTACTCTCGCTGTTTGAAACAGTGAAAATCCTGCCTTCCTCTCGCTGTTTTAAACTGTGAATATCCCAGCTCTATTCTCGCTGTTTTAAACAGTGAAAATCCTGCTCACTACTCACAGTTTTAAAGTGTGAAAATCCCAGCTCTCATCTCGCTGTTTTAAACAGTGCAAATCCTGCACTCCTCTGGCTGCTTCGATACTGTGAAAATCCCAGCTCACCTCTCGCTGTTTTAAACTGTGAAATTCCTGCTCTTCTCTCGCTGTTTTAAACTGTGAAAATCCTGCTCTCCTCTCGCTGTTTTAAACTGTGAAAATACTGCACACCTCTCGCTGTTTTATATTGTGAAAATCGTGCTCTACTCTCACTGTTTTAACCTGTGAAATTCCTGCTTGCCTCTCGCTGTTTTAAAATGCGAAAACCCTGGCCAACATCTCCCTGTTTTCAACTGTGAAAATCGCAGCACTCCTCTTGGTGTTTGATTTGGTAAAAATCACAGCTCTCCTCTCGTTGTTTTACACTGTGAAAATGCTGCTCTCCTCTCGCTGTTTTAAACTGTGAAAATCGTGCTCACCTCGCATTGTTTTAATCTGCGAAAATCCCAGCTCTTATCTCGCTGTTTTAATCCATGAATATCCTTCTCTCCTCTCGCTGAATTAAACTGTGAAAATCCTGGCTCTCCTCTGGCTGTTTTAAACAGCAAAATACCTGCTCTCCTCTGGCTGTTTTAAACTGTGAAAATCCTGCTCTCCTCTCGCTGTTTGAAACAGTGAAAATCCTGCTTTCCTCTCGCTGTTTTAAACTGTGAAAATCCCAGCTCTACTCTCGCTGTTTTAAACAGTGAAAATCCTGCTCACTTCTCACAGTTTTAAAGTGTGAAAATCCCAGCTCACCTCTCGCTGTTTTAAACTGTGAAATTCCTGCTCTCCTCTCGCTGTTTTAAACAGTGAAAATCCTGCGCTCCTCTGGCTGTTTCAAAACTGCGAAAATCCCGGCTCTCCTGTCGCTGTTTAAAACTGTAAAAATCCTGCTTTCCTCTCGCTGATTAAAACTGTGAAAATCCTGCTTTCCTCTCGCTGATTAAAACTGTGAAAATCCTGCTTTCCTCTCGCTGTTTTAAACTGTGAAAATCCTGCTCACCTCTGGCTGTTTTAAACAGTGAAAATCCTGCTCACTTCTCACAGTTTTAAAGTGTGAAAATCCCAGCTCTCCTCTCGCTGTTTTAAATTGTAAAAATCCTGCTCTCCTGTCACTGCTTTAAACTGTGAAAATCCTGCTCACTTCACGCTGCTTTAAACGGTGAAAATCACAGCTCTACTCTCGCTGTTTTAAACTGTGAAATTGCTGCTCTCCTCTCGCTGTTTTAAACAGTGAAAATCCTGCGCTGCTCTGGCTGTTTAAAAACTGCGAAAATCCCGGCTCTCCTGTCGCTGTTTAAAACTGTAAAAATCCTGCTTTCCTCTCGCTGATTAAAACTTTGAAAATCCTGCTTTCCTCTCGCTGTTTTAAACTGTGAAAATCCTGCTCACCTCTGGCTGCTTCAATACTGTGACAATCCCAGCTCACCTCTTGCTGTTTTAAACAGTGAAAATCCTGCTCACTTCTCACAGTTTTAAAGTGTGAAAATCCCAGCTCTCCTCTCGCTGTTTTAAATTGTAAAAATCCTGCTCTCCTGTCACTGCTTTAAACTGTGAAAATCCTGCTCACTTCACGCGGCTTTAAACGGTGAAAATCACAGCTCTACTCTCGCTGTTTTAAACTGTGAAATTCCTGCTCTCCTCTCGCTGTTTTAAACAGTAAAAATCCAGCGCTCCTCTGGCTGTTTCAAAACTGTGAAAATCCCGGCTCCCCTATCGCTGATTAAAACTGTGAAAATCCTGCTCTCCTCTCGCTGATTAAAACTGTGAAAATCCTGCTCTCCTCTCGCTGTTTTAAACTGTGAAAATCCTGCTCAACTCTCGTTGTTTTAAACTGTGAAATTCAGGGTCAGCTCTCACTGTTTTAAACAGTGAAAATCCGGCTCTCCTCTGGCTGTTTTAAACTGTGTAAATCCCAGCTCTCCTCTCGCTGTTTTAAACAGTGAAAATCCTGCTCTCCTCTCGCTGTTTTTGACAGTGAAAATCCTGCTCTCCTCTGGCTCTTTTAATATGTGAAAATCCCGGCTCTCCTCTCACTTTTTTAAACTGCGAAAATCCTGCTTCCCTCTCGCTGTTTGAAACAGTGAAAATCCTGCCTTCCTCTCGCTGTTTTAAAAAGTGAATATCCCAGCTCTACTCTCGCTGTTTTAAACAGTGAAAATCCTGCTCACTACTCACAGTTTTAAAGTGTGAAAATCCCAGCTCTCATCTCGCTGTTTTAAGCAGTGCAAATCCTGCACTCCTCTGGCTGCTTCGATACTGTGAAAATCCCAGCTCACCTCTCGCTGTTTTAAACTGTGAAATTCCTGCTCTTCTCTCGCTGTTTTAAACTGTGAAAATCCTGCTCTCCTCTCGCTGTTTTAAACTGTGAAAATACTGCACACCTCTCGCTGTTTTATATTGTGAAAATCGTGCTCTACTCTCACTGTTTTAACCTGTGAAATTCCTGCTTGCCTCTCGCTGTTTTAAAATGCGAAAACCCTGGCCAACATCTCCCTGTTTTCAACTGTGAAAATCGCAGCACTCCTCTTGGTGTTTGATTTGGTAAAAATCACAGCTCTCCTCTCGTTGTTTTACACTGTGAAAATGCTGCTCTCCTCTCGCTGTTTTAAACTGTGAAAATCGTGCTCACCTCGCATTGTTTTAATCTGCGAAAATCCCAGCTCTTATCTCGCTGTTTTAATCCATGAATATCCTTCTCTCCTCTTGCTGAATTAAACTGTGAAAATCCTGGCTCTCCTCTGGCTGTTTTAAACAGCAAAATACCTGCTCTCCTCTGGCTGTTTTAAACTGTGAAAATCCTGCTCTCCTCTCGCTGTTTGAAACAGTGAAAATCCTGCTTTCCTCTCGCTGTTTTAAACTGTGAAAATCCCAGCTCTACTCTCGCTGTTTTAAACAGTGAAAATCCTGCTCACTTCTCACAGTTTTAAAGTGTGAAAATCCCAGCTCACCTCTCGCTGTTTTAAACTGTGAAATTCCTGCTCTCCTCTCGCTGTTTTAAACAGTGAAAATCCTGCGCTCCTCTGGCTGTTTCAAAACTGCGAAAATCCCGGCTCTCCTGTCGCTGTTTAAAACTGTAAAAATCCTGCTTTCCTCTCGCTGATTAAAACTGTGAAAATCCTGCTTTCCTCTCGCTGATTAAAACTGTGAAAATCCTGCTTTCCTCTCGCTGTTTTAAACTGTGAAAATCCTGCTCACCTCTGGCTGTTTTAAACAGTGAAAATCCTGCTCACTTCTCACAGTTTTAAAGTGTGAAAATCCTGCTCTCCTCTTGCTCTTTTAAAATGTGAAAATCCCGGCTCTCCTCTCACTGTTTTAAACTGCGAAAATCCTGCTTCCCTCTCGCTGTTTTAAACTGTGAAAATCCAGATGTCTCTCGCGGTTTTAAACTGTGAAAATACTGCACACCTCTCGCTGTTTTATATTGTGAAAATCGTGCTCTTCTCTCGCAGATTTAACCTGTGAAAATGCTGCTGTCCTCCCGCTGTTTTAAAATGCGAAAATCCTGGCCAACACCACCCTGTTTTCAACTGTGAAAATCGCAGCACTACTCTCGGTGTTCGAAACGGTAAAAATCACAGCTCTCCTCTCGTTGTTTTACACTGTGAAAATCGTGCTCTCCTCTGGCTGTTTTAAACTTTGAAAATCATGCTCACCTTGCATTGTTTTAAACTGCGAAAATCCCAGCTCTACTCTCGCTGTTTCAAGCTGTGCAAATCCTGTTCTCCTCTCGCTGTTTTAAACTGTGAAATTCCTGCTCTCCTCTCACTGTTTTAATCCGTGAATATCCTTCTCTCCTCTCGCTGAATTAAACTGTGAAAATCCTGGCTCTCCTCTGGCTGTTTTAAACTGCAAAATACCTGCTCTCCTCTGGCTGTTTTAAACTGTGAAATTCAGGGTCAACTCTCACTGTTTTAAACTGTGAAAATCCTGCTCTCCTTTGGCTCTTTTAATATGTGAAAATCCCAGCTCTCCTCTCACTGTTTTAAACTGTGAAAATCCTGCTTCCCTCTCGCTGTTTTAAACTGTGAAAATCCAGATGTCTCTCGCGGTTTTAAACTGCGAAATACTGCACACCTCTCGCTGTTTTACATTGTGAAAATCGTGCTCTCCTCTCGCTGTTTTAAACTGTGAAAATCCTGCTCTCCGCTCGCTGTTTTAAACTGTGAAATTCCTGCTCTCCTCTCGCTGTTTTAAACTGTGAAAATCCAGCGCTCCTCTGGCTGTTTCAAAACTGTGAAAATCCCGGCTCCCCTCTCGCTGATTAAAACTGTGAAAATCCTGCTCTCCTCTCGGTGTTTTAAACTGTGAAAATCCTGCTTTCCTCTCGCTGTTTTAAACAGTGAAAATCCTGCTCACCTCTGGCTGCTTCAATACTGTGACAATCCCAGCTCACCTCTCGCTGTTTTAAACAGTGAAAATCCTGCTCTCCTCTCGCTGTTTAAAACTGTAAAAATCCTGATCTCCTCTCGCTGATTAAAACTGTGAAAATCCTGCTCTCCTCTTGGTGTTTGAAACTGTGAAAATCCTCCTCCCCTCTCACTGTTTTAAACTGTGAAAATCCTGCTCACCTCTGGCTGCTTCAATTCTGTGACAATCCCAGCTCACCTCTCGCTGTTTTAAACAGTGAAAATCCTGCACACTTCTCACAGTTTTAAAGTGTGAAAATCCCAGCTCTACTCTCGCTGTTTTAAATTGTAAAAATCCTGCTCTCCTCTAACTGCTTTAAACTGTCAAAATCCTGCTCACTTCACGCTGCTTTAAACGGTGAAAATCAAAGCTCTACTCTCGCTGTTTTAAACTGTGAAATTCCTGCTCTCCTCTGGCTGTTTTAAACAGTAAAAATCCAGCGCTCCTCTGGCTGTTTCAAAACTGTGAAAATCCCGGCTCACCTTCGCTGATTAAAACTGTGAAAATCCCGGGTCCCCTCTCGCTGATTAAAACTGTGAAAATCCTGCTCTCCTCTCGGTGTTTTAAACTGTGAAAATCCTGCTCTCCGCTCGCTGTTTTAAACTGTGAAAATCCTGCTCAACTCTCGCTGTTTTAAACTGTGAAATTCAGGGTCAGCTCTCACTGTTTTAAACTGTGAAAATCCTGCTCTCCTCTCGCTGTTTTAAACTGTGAAAATCCCAGCTCACCTCTCGCTGTTTTAAACTGTGAATATCGGGCTCTCCTCTCGCTGTTTTAAACTGTGAAAATCCTGCTCAACTCTCGCTGTTTTAAACTGTGAAAATCCTGCTCTCCTCTGGCTCTTTTAAAATGTGAAAATCCAGGCTCTCCTCTCACTGTTTCAAACTGCGAAAATCCTGCTTGCCTCTCGCTGTTTCAATACTGGGAAAATCCAGATGTCTCTCGCGGTTTTAAACTGTGAAAATACTGCACTCCTCTCGCTGTTTTATATTGTGAAAATCATGCTCTACTCTCGCTGTTTGAAACAGTGAAAATCCTGCCTTCCTCTCGCTGTTTTAAACTGTGAATATCCCAGCTCTATTCTCGCTGTTTTAAACAGTGAAAATCCTGCTCACTACTCACAGTTTTAAAGTGTGAAAATCCCAGCTCTCATCTCGCTGTTTTAAACAGTGCAAATCCTGCACTCCTCTGGCTGCTTCGATACTGTGAAAATCCCAGCTCACCTCTCGCTGTTTTAAACTGTGAAATTCCTGCTCTTCTCTCGCTGTTTTAAACTGTGAAAATCCTGCTCTCCTCTCGCTGTTTTAAACTGTGAAAATACTGCACACCTCTCGCTGTTTTATATTGTGAAAATCGTGCTCTACTCTCACTGTTTTAACCTGTGAAATTCCTGCTTGCCTCTCGCTGTTTTAAAATGCGAAAACCCTGGCCAACATCTCCCTGTTTTCAACTGTGAAAATCGCAGCACTCCTCTTGGTGTTTGATTTGGTAAAAATCACAGCTCTCCTCTCGTTGTTTTACACTGTGAAAATGCTGCTCTCCTCTCGCTGTTTTAAACTGTGAAAATCGTGCTCACCTCGCATTGTTTTAATCTGCGAAAATCCCAGCTCTTATCTCGCTGTTTTAATCCATGAATATCCTTCTCTCCTCTCGCTGAATTAAACTGTGAAAATCCTGGCTCTCCTCTGGCTGTTTTAAACAGCAAAATACCTGCTCTCCTCTGGCTGTTTTAAACTGTGAAAATCCTGCTCTCCTCTCGCTGTTTGAAACAGTGAAAATCCTGCTTTCCTCTCGCTGTTTTAAACTGTGAAAATCCCAGCTCTACTCTCGCTGTTTTAAACAGTGAAAATCCTGCTCACTTCTCACAGTTTTAAAGTGTGAAAATCCCAGCTCACCTCTCGCTGTTTTAAACTGTGAAATTCCTGCTCTCCTCTCGCTGTTTTAAACAGTGAAAATCCTGCGCTCCTCTGGCTGTTTCAAAACTGCGAAAATCCCGGCTCTCCTGTCGCTGTTTAAAACTGTAAAAATCCTGCTTTCCTCTCGCTGATTAAAACTGTGAAAATCCTGCTTTCCTCTCGCTGATTAAAACTGTGAAAATCCTGCTTTCCTCTCGCTGTTTTAAACTGTGAAAATCCTGCTCACCTCTGGCTGTTTTAAACAGTGAAAATCCTGCTCACTTCTCACAGTTTTAAAGTGTGAAAATCCCAGCTCTCCTCTCGCTGTTTTAAATTGTAAAAATCCTGCTCTCCTGTCACTGCTTTAAACTGTGAAAATCCTGCTCACTTCACGCTGCTTTAAACGGTGAAAATCACAGCTCTACTCTCGCTGTTTTAAACTGTGAAATTGCTGCTCTCCTCTCGCTGTTTTAAACAGTGAAAATCCTGCGCTGCTCTGGCTGTTTAAAAACTGCGAAAATCCCGGCTCTCCTGTCGCTGTTTAAAACTGTAAAAATCCTGCTTTCCTCTCGCTGATTAAAACTTTGAAAATCCTGCTTTCCTCTCGCTGTTTTAAACTGTGAAAATCCTGCTCACCTCTGGCTGCTTCAATACTGTGACAATCCCAGCTCACCTCTTGCTGTTTTAAACAGTGAAAATCCTGCTCACTTCTCACAGTTTTAAAGTGTGAAAATCCCAGCTCTCCTCTCGCTGTTTTAAATTGTAAAAATCCTGCTCTCCTGTCACTGCTTTAAACTGTGAAAATCCTGCTCACTTCACGCGGCTTTAAACGGTGAAAATCACAGCTCTACTCTCGCTGTTTTAAACTGTGAAATTCCTGCTCTCCTCTCGCTGTTTTAAACAGTAAAAATCCAGCGCTCCTCTGGCTGTTTCAAAACTGTGAAAATCCCGGCTCCCCTATCGCTGATTAAAACTGTGAAAATCCTGCTCTCCTCTCGCTGATTAAAACTGTGAAAATCCTGCTCTCCTCTCGCTGTTTTAAACTGTGAAAATCCTGCTCAACTCTCGTTGTTTTAAACTGTGAAATTCAGGGTCAGCTCTCACTGTTTTAAACAGTGAAAATCCGGCTCTCCTCTGGCTGTTTTAAACTGTGTAAATCCCAGCTCTCCTCTCGCTGTTTTAAACAGTGAAAATCCTGCTCTCCTCTCGCTGTTTTTAACAGTGAAAATCCTGCTCTCCTCTGGCTCTTTTAATATGTGAAAATCCCGGCTCTCCTCTCACTTTTTTAAACTGCGAAAATCCTGCTTCCCTCTCGCTGTTTGAAACAGTGAAAATCCTGCCTTCCTCTCGCTGTTTTAAACTGTGAATATCCCAGCTCTACTCTCGCTGTTTTAAACAGTGAAAATCCTGCTCACTACTCACAGTTTTAAAGTGTGAAAATCCCAGCTCTCATCTCGCTGTTTTAAACAGTGCAAATCCTGCACTCCTCTGGCTGCTTCGATACTGTGAAAATCCCAGCTCACCTCTCGCTGTTTTAAACTGTGAAATTCCTGCTCTTCTCTCGCTGTTTTAAACTGTGAAAATCCTGCTCTCCTCTCGCTGTTTTAAACTGTGAAAATACTGCACACCTCTCGCTGTTTTATATTGTGAAAATCGTGCTCTACTCTCACTGTTTTAACCTGTGAAATTCCTGCTTGCCTCTCGCTGTTTTAAAATGCGAAAACCCTGGCCAACATCTCCCTGTTTTCAACTGTGAAAATCGCATCACTCCTCTTGGTGTTTGATTTGGTAAAAATCACAGCCATCCTCTCGTTGTTTTACACTGTGAAAATGCTGCTCTCCTCTCGCTGTTTTAAACTGTGAAAATCGTGCTCACCTCGCATTGTTTTAATCTGCGAAAATCCCAGCTCTTATCTCGCTGTTTTAATCCATGAATATCCTTCTCTCCTCTCGCTGAATTAAACTGTGAAAATCCTGGCTCTCCTCTGGCTGTTTTAAACAGCAAAATACCTGCTCTCCTCTGGCTGTTTTAAACTGTGAAAATCCTGCTCTCCTCTCGCTGTTTGAAACAGTGAAAATCCTGCTTTCCTCTCGCTGTTTTAAACTGTGAAAATCCCAGCTCTACTCTCGCTGTTTTAAACAGTGAAAATCCTGCTCACTTCTCACAGTTTTAAAGTGTGAAAATCCCAGCTCACCTCTCGCTGTTTTAAACTGTGAAATTCCTGCTCTCCTCTCGCTGTTTTAAACAGTGAAAATCCTGCGCTCCTCTGGCTGTTTCAAAACTGCGAAAATCCCGGCTCTCCTGTCGCTGTTTAAAACTGTAAAAATCCTGCTTTCCTCTCGCTGATTAAAACTGTGAAAATCCTGCTTTCCTCTCGCTGTTTTAAACTGTGAAAATCCTGCTCACCTCTGGCTGTTTTAAACAGTGAAAATCCTGCTCACTTCTCACAGTTTTAAAGTGTGAAAATCCCAGCTCTCCTCTCGCTGTTTTAAATTGTAAAAATCCTGCTCTGCTGTCACTGCTTTAAACTGTGAAAATCCTGCTCACTTCACGCTGCTTTAAACGGTGAAAATCACAGCTCTACTCTCGCTGTTTTAAACTGTGAAATTGCTGCTCTCCTCTCGCTGTTTTAAACAGTGAAAATCCTGCGCTGCTCTGGCTGTTTAAAAACTGCGAAAATCCCGGCTCTCCTGTCGCTGTTTAAAACTGTAATAATCCTGCTTTCCTCTCGCTGATTAAAACTTTGAAAATCCTGCTTTCCTCTCGCTGTTTTAAACTGTGAAAATCCTGCTCACCTCTGGCTGCTTCAATACTGTGACAATCCCAGCTCACCTCTTGCTGTTTTAAACAGTGAAAATCCTGCTCACTTCTCACAGTTTTAAAGTGTGAAAATCCCAGCTCTCCTCTCGCTGTTTTAAATTGTAAAAATCCTGCTCTCCTGTCACTGCTTTAAACTGTGAAAATCCTGCTCACTTCACGCGGCTTTAAACGGTGAAAATCACAGCTCTACTCTCGCTGTTTTAAACTGTGAAATTCCTGCTCTCCTCTCACTGTTTTAAACAGTAAAAATCCAGCGCTCCTCTGGCTGTTTCAAAACTGTGAAAATCCCGGCTCCCCTATCGCTGATTAAAACTGTGAAAATCCTGCTTTCCTCTCGCTGATTAAAACTGTGAAAATCCTGCTCTCCTCTCGCTGTTTTAAACTGTGAAAATCCTGCTCAACTCTCGTTGTTTTAAACTGTGAAATTCAGGGTCAGCTCTCACTGTTTTAAACAGTGAAAATCCGGCTCTCCTCTGGCTGTTTTAAACTGTGTAAATCCCAGCTCTCCTCTCGCTGTTTTAAACTGTGAAAATCCTGCTCTCCTCTCGCTGTTTTAAACTGTGAAAATCGTGCTCACCTCTCGGTGTTTTAAACTGTGAAAATCCTGTTATCCTCTGGCTCTGATAAAATGTGAAAATCCCGGCTCTCCTCTCACTGTTTTGAACTGCGAAAATCCTGCTTCCCTCTCGATGTTTTAAACTGTGAAAATCCAGATGTCTCTCGCGGTTTTAAAAAGTGAAAATACTGCACACCTCTCGCTGTTTTATATTGTGAAAATCATGCTCTTCTCTCGCAGATTTAACCTCTGAAATTCCTGCTTGCCTCTCGCTGTTTTAACCTGTCAAAATGCTGCTCTTCTCTCGCTGTTTTAAAATGCGAAAATCCTGGCCAACATCTCCCTGTTTTCAACTGTGAAAATCGCAGCACTCCTCTCGGTGTTTGAAACGGTAAAAATCACAGCTATCCTCTCGTTGTTTTACACTGTAAAAATGCTGCTCTCCTCTCGCTGTTTTAAACAGTGAAAATCCTGCTCTCCTCTCGCTGTTTTTAACAGTGAAAATCCTGCTCTCCTCTGGCTCTTTTAACATGTGAAAATCCCGGCTCTCCTCTCACTTTTTTAAACTGCGAAAATCCTGCTTCCCTCTCGCTGTTTAAAACTGTGAAAATCCTGATGTCTCTCGCAGTTTTAAACTGTGAAAATACTGCACACCTCTCGCTGTTTTATATTGTGAAAATCGTGCTCTTCTCTCGCTGTTTTAACCTGTGAAAATCCTGCTCTCCTCTCGCTGTTTTAAAAAGCAAAAATCCTGGCCAGCATCTCCCTGTTTTCAACTGTGAAAATCGCAGCACTCCTCTCGCTGTTTGAAACGGTAAAAATCACAGCTCTCCTCTCGTTGTTTTACACTGTGAAACTCCTGCTATCCTCTCGCTGTTTTAAACTCTGAAAATCGTGCTCACCTCGCATTGTTTTAATCTGCGAAAATCCCAGCTCAAATCTCGCTGTTTTAATCCGTGAATATCCTTCTCTCCTCTCGCTGAATTAAACTGTGAAAATCCTGGCTCTCCTCTGGCTGTTTTAAACTGTGTAAATCCCAGCTCACCTCTCGCTGTTTTAAACTGTGAAAATCCCAGCTCACCTCTCGCTGTTTTAAACTGTGAATAGCAGGCTGTCCTCTCGCTGTTTTAAACGGTGAAAATCCTGCTCTCCTCTGGCTCTTTTAAAATGTGAAAATCCCGGCTCTCCTCTTGCTGTTTTAAACTGCGAAAATCCTGCTTCCCTCTCGCTGTTTTAAACTGTGAAAATCCAGATGTCTCTCGCGGTTTTAAACTGTGAAAATATAGCTCTCCTCTCGCTTTTTAAATTGCGAAAATCCTGGCCAACATCTCCCTGTTTTCAACTGTGAAAATCCCAGCACTCCTCTCGCTGTTTGAAACGGTAAAAATCACAGCTCTTCTCTTGTTGTTTTACACTGTGAAAATGCTGCTCTACTCTCGCTGTTTTAAACTGTGAAAATCCTGCTCTCCTCTGGCTGTTTTAAACTGTGTAAATCCCAGCTCTCCTCTCACTGTTTTAAACTGTGAAAATCCCAGCTCACCTCTCGCTGTTTTAAACTGTGAATATCGGGCTTCACTCTCGCTGTTTTAAACTGTGAAAATCCTGCTCTCCTCTCGCTGTTTTAAACTGTGAACATCCTGCTCTCCTCTTGCTCTTTTAAAATGTGAAAATCCCGGCTCTCCTCTCACTGTTTTAAACTGCGAAAATCCTGCTTCCCTCTCGCTGTTTTAAACTGTGAAAATCCAGATGTCTCTCGCGGTTTTAAACTGTGAAAATACTGCACACCTCTCGCTGTTTTATATTGTGAAAATCGTGCTCTTCTCTCGCAGATTTAACCTGTGAAAATGCTGCTGTCCTCCCGCTGTTTTAAAATGCGAAAATCCTGGCCAACACCACCCTGTTTTCAACTGTGAAAATCGCAGCACTACTCTCGGTGTTCGAAACGGTAAAAATCACAGCTCTCCTCTCGTTGTTTTACACTGTGAAAATCGTGCTCTCCTCTGGCTGTTTTAAACTTTGAAAATCATGCTCACCTTGCATTGTTTTAAACTGCGAAAATCCCAGCTCTACTCTCGCTGTTTCAAGCTGTGCAAATCCTGTTCTCCTCTCGCTGTTTTAAACTGTGAAATTCCTGCTCTCCTCTCACTGTTTTAATCCGTGAATATCCTTCTCTCCTCTCGCTGAATTAAACTGTGAAAATCCTGGCTCTCCTCTGGCTGTTTTAAACTGCAAAATACCTGCTCTCCTCTGGCTGTTTTAAACTGTGAAATTCAGGGTCAACTCTCACTGTTTTAAACTGTGAAAATCCTGCTCTCCTTTGGCTCTTTTAATATGTGAAAATCCCAGCTCTCCTCTCACTGTTTTAAACTGTGAAAATCCTGCTTCCCTCTCGCTGTTTTAAACTGTGAAAATCCAGATGTCTCTCGCGGTTTTAAACTGCGAAAATACTGCACACCTCTCGCTGTTTTACATTGTGAAAATCGTGCTCTCCTCTCGCTGTTTTAAACTGTGAAAATCCTGCTCTCTGCTCGCTGTTTTAAACTGTGAAATTCCTGCTCTCCTCTCGCTGTTTTAAACTGTGAAAATCCAGCGCTCCTCTGGCTGTTTCAAAACTGTGAAAATCCCGGCTCCCCTCTCGCTGATTAAAACTGTGAAAATCCTGCTCTCCTCTCGGTGTTTTAAACTGTGAAAATCCTGCTTTCCTCTCGCTGTTTTAAACAGTGAAAATCCTGCTCACCTCTGGCTGCTTCAATACTGTGACAATCCCAGCTCACCTCTCGCTGTTTTAAACAGTGAAAATCCTGCTCTCCTCTCGCTGTTTAAAACTGTAAAAATCCTGATCTCCTCTCGCTGATTAAAACTGTGAAAATCCTGCTCTCCTCTTGGTGTTTGAAACTGTGAAAATCCTCCTCCCCTCTCACTGTTTTAAACTGTGAAAATCCTGCTCACCTCTGGCTGCTTCAATTCTGTGACAATCCCAGCTCACCTCTCGCTGTTTTAAACAGTGAAAATCCTGCACACTTCTCACAGTTTTAAAGTGTGAAAATCCCAGCTCTACTCTCGCTGTTTTAAATTGTAAAAATCCTGCTCTCCTCTAACTGCTTTAAACTGTCAAAATCCTGCTCACTTCACGCTGCTTTAAACGGTGAAAATCAAAGCTCTACTCTCGCTGTTTTAAACTGTGAAATTCCTGCTCTCCTCTGGCTGTTTTAAACAGTAAAAATCCAGCGCTCCTCTGGCTGTTTCAAAACTGTGAAAATCCCGGCTCACCTTCGCTGATTAAAACTGTGAAAATCCCGGGTCCCCTCTCGCTGATTAAAACTGTGAAAATCCTGCTCTCCTCTCGGTGTTTTAAACTGTGAAAATCCTGCTCTCCGCTCGCTGTTTTAAACTGTGAAAATCCTGCTCAACTCTCGCTGTTTTAAACTGTGAAATTCAGGGTCAGCTCTCACTGTTTTAAACTGTGAAAATCCTGCTCTCCTCTCGCTGTTTTAAACTGTGAAAATCCCAGCTCACCTCTCGCTGTTTTAAACTGTGAATATCGGGCTCTCCTCTCGCTGTTTTAAACTGTGAAAATCCTGCTCAACTCTCGCTGTTTTAAACTGTGAAAATCCTGCTCTCCTCTGGCTCTTTTAAAATGTGAAAATCCAGGCTCTCCTCTCACTGTTTCAAACTGCGAAAATCCTGCTTCCCTCTCGCTGTTTCAATACTGGGAAAATCCAGATGTCTCTCGCGGTTTTAAACTGTGAAAATACTGCACTCCTCTCGCTGTTTTATATTGTGAAAATCATGCTCTACTCTCGCTGTTTGAAACAGTGAAAATCCTGCCTTCCTCTCGCTGTTTTAAACTGTGAATATCCCAGCTCTATTCTCGCTGTTTTAAACAGTGAAAATCCTGCTCACTACTCACAGTTTTAAAGTGTGAAAATCCCAGCTCTCATCTCGCTGTTTTAAACAGTGCAAATCCTGCACTCCTCTGGCTGCTTCGATACTGTGAAAATCCCAGCTCACCTCTCGCTGTTTTAAACTGTGAAATTCCTGCTCTTCTCTCGCTGTTTTAAACTGTGAAAATCCTGCTCTCCTCTCGCTGTTTTAAACTGTGAAAATACTGCACACCTCTCGCTGTTTTATATTGTGAAAATCGTGCTCTACTCTCACTGTTTTAACCTGTGAAATTCCTGCTTGCCTCTCGCTGTTTTAAAATGCGAAAACCCTGGCCAACATCTCCCTGTTTTCAACTGTGAAAATCGCAGCACTCCTCTTGGTGTTTGATTTGGTAAAAATCACAGCTCTCCTCTCGTTGTTTTACACTGTGAAAATGCTGCTCTCCTCTCGCTGTTTTAAACTGTGAAAATCGTGCTCACCTCGCATTGTTTTAATCTGCGAAAATCCCAGCTCTTATCTCGCTGTTTTAATCCATGAATATCCTTCTCTCCTCTCGCTGAATTAAACTGTGAAAATCCTGGCTCTCCTCTGGCTGTTTTAAACAGCAAAATACCTGCTCTCCTCTGGCTGTTTTAAACTGTGAAAATCCTGCTCTCCTCTCGCTGTTTGAAACAGTGAAAATCCTGCTTTCCTCTCGCTGTTTTAAACTGTGAAAATCCCAGCTCTACTCTCGCTGTTTTAAACAGTGAAAATCCTGCTCACTTCTCACAGTTTTAAAGTGTGAAAATCCCAGCTCACCTCTCGCTGTTTTAAACTGTGAAATTCCTGCTCTCCTCTCGCTGTTTTAAACAGTGAAAATCCTGCGCTCCTCTGGCTGTTTCAAAACTGCGAAAATCCCGGCTCTCCTGTCGCTGTTTAAAACTGTAAAAATCCTGCTTTCCTCTCGCTGATTAAAACTGTGAAAATCCTGCTTTCCTCTCGCTGATTAAAACTGTGAAAATCCTGCTTTCCTCTCGCTGTTTTAAACTGTGAAAATCCTGCTCACCTCTGGCTGTTTTAAACAGTGAAAATCCTGCTCACTTCTCACAGTTTTAAAGTGTGAAAATCCCAGCTCTCCTCTCGCTGTTTTAAATTGTAAAAATCCTGCTCTCCTGTCACTGCTTTAAACTGTGAAAATCCTGCTCACTTCACGCTGCTTTAAACGGTGAAAATCACAGCTCTACTCTCGCTGTTTTAAACTGTGAAATTGCTGCTCTCCTCTCGCTGTTTTAAACAGTGAAAATCCTGCGCTGCTCTGGCTGTTTAAAAACTGCGAAAATCCCGGCTCTCCTGTCGCTGTTTAAAACTGTAAAAATCCTGCTTTCCTCTCGCTGATTAAAACTTTGAAAATCCTGCTTTCCTCTCGCTGTTTTAAACTGTGAAAATCCTGCTCACCTCTGGCTGCTTCAATACTGTGACAATCCCAGCTCACCTCTTGCTGTTTTAAACAGTGAAAATCCTGCTCACTTCTCACAGTTTTAAAGTGTGAAAATCCCAGCTCTCCTCTCGCTGTTTTAAATTGTAAAAATCCTGCTCTCCTGTCACTGCTTTAAACTGTGAAAATCCTGCTCACTTCACGCGGCTTTAAACGGTGAAAATCACAGCTCTACTCTCGCTGTTTTAAACTGTGAAATTCCTGCTCTCCTCTCGCTGTTTTAAACAGTAAAAATCCAGCGCTCCTCTGGCTGTTTCAAAACTGTGAAAATCCCGGCTCCCCTATCGCTGATTAAAACTGTGAAAATCCTGCTCTCCTCTCGCTGATTAAAACTGTGAAAATCCTGCTCTCCTCTCGCTGTTTTAAACTGTGAAAATCCTGCTCAACTCTCGTTGTTTTAAACTGTGAAATTCAGGGTCAGCTCTCACTGTTTTAAACAGTGAAAATCCGGCTCTCCTCTGGCTGTTTTAAACTGTGTAAATCCCAGCTCTCCTCTCGCTGTTTTAAACAGTGAAAATCCTGCTCTCCTCTCGCTGTTTTTAACAGTGAAAATCCTGCTCTCCTCTGGCTCTTTTAATATGTGAAAATCCCGGCTCTCCTCTCACTTTTTTAAACTGCGAAAATCCTGCTTCCCTCTCGCTGTTTGAAACAGTGAAAATCCTGCCTTCCTCTCGCTGTTTTAAACTGTGAATATCCCAGCTCTACTCTCGCTGTTTTAAACAGTGAAAATCCTGCTCACTACTCACAGTTTTAAAGTGTGAAAATCCCAGCTCTCATCTCGCTGTTTTAAACAGTGCAAATCCTGCACTCCTCTGGCTGCTTCGATACTGTGAAAATCCCAGCTCACCTCTCGCTGTTTTAAACTGTGAAATTCCTGCTCTTCTCTCGCTGTTTTAAACTGTGAAAATCCTGCTCTCCTCTCGCTGTTTTAAACTGTGAAAATACTGCACACCTCTCGCTGTTTTATATTGTGAAAATCGTGCTCTACTCTCACTGTTTTAACCTGTGAAATTCCTGCTTGCCTCTCGCTGTTTTAAAATGCGAAAACCCTGGCCAACATCTCCCTGTTTTCAACTGTGAAAATCGCAGCACTCCTCTTGGTGTTTGATTTGGTAAAAATCACAGCTCTCCTCTCGTTGTTTTACACTGTGAAAATGCTGCTCTCCTCTCGCTGTTTTAAACTGTGAAAATCGTGCTCACCTCGCATTGTTTTAATCTGCGAAAATCCCAGCTCTTATCTCGCTGTTTTAATCCATGAATATCCTTCTCTCCTCTCGCTGAATTAAACTGTGAAAATCCTGGCTCTCCTCTGGCTGTTTTAAACAGCAAAATACCTGCTCTCCTCTGGCTGTTTTAAACTGTGAAAATCCTGCTCTCCTCTCGCTGTTTGAAACAGTGAAAATCCTGCTTTCCTCTCGCTGTTTTAAACTGTGAAAATCCCAGCTCTACTCTCGCTGTTTTAAACAGTGAAAATCCTGCTCACTTCTCACAGTTTTAAAGTGTGAAAATCCCAGCTCACCTCTCGCTGTTTTAAACTGTGAAATTCCTGCTCTCCTCTCGCTGTTTTAAACAGTGAAAATCCTGCGCTCCTCTGGCTGTTTCAAAACTGCGAAAATCCCGGCTCTCCTGTCGCTGTTTAAAACTGTAAAAATCCTGCTTTCCTCTCGCTGATTAAAACTGTGAAAATCCTGCTTTCCTCTCGCTGATTAAAACTGTGAAAATCCTGCTTTCCTCTCGCTGTTTTAAACTGTGAAAATCCTGCTCACCTCTGGCTGTTTTAAACAGTGAAAATCCTGCTCACTTCTCACAGTTTTAAAGTGTGAAAATCCCAGCTCTCCTCTCGCTGTTTTAAATTGTAAAAATCCTGCTCTCCTGTCACTGCTTTAAACTGTGAAAATCCTGCTCACTTCACGCTGCTTTAAACGGTGAAAATCACAGCTCTACTCTCGCTGTTTTAAACTGTGAAATTGCTGCTCTCCTCTCGCTGTTTTAAACAGTGAAAATCCTGCGCTGCTCTGGCTGTTTAAAAACTGCGAAAATCCCGGCTCTCCTGTCGCTGTTTAAAACTGTAAAAATCCTGCTTTCCTCTCGCTGATTAAAACTTTGAAAATCCTGCTTTCCTCTCGCTGTTTTAAACTGTGAAAATCCTGCTCACCTCTGGCTGCTTCAATACTGTGACAATCCCAGCTCACCTCTTGCTGTTTTAAACAGTGAAAATCCTGCTCACTTCTCACAGTTTTAAAGTGTGAAAATCCCAGCTCTCCTCTCGCTGTTTTAAATTGTAAAAATCCTGCTCTCCTGTCACTGCTTTAAACTGTGAAAATCCTGCTCACTTCACGCGGCTTTAAACGGTGAAAATCACAGCTCTACTCTCGCTGTTTTAAACTGTGAAATTCCTGCTCTCCTCTCGCTGTTTTAAACAGTAAAAATCCAGCGCTCCTCTGGCTGTTTCAAAACTGTGAAAATCCCGGCTCCCCTATCGCTGATTAAAACTGTGAAAATCCTGCTCTCCTCTCGCTGATTAAAACTGTGAAAATCCTGCTCTCCTCTCGCTGTTTTAAACTGTGAAAATCCTGCTCAACTCTCGTTGTTTTAAACTGTGAAATTCAGGGTCAGCTCTCACTGTTTTAAACAGTGAAAATCCGGCTCTCCTCTGGCTGTTTTAAACTGTGTAAATCCCAGCTCTCCTCTCGCTGTTTTAAACAGTGAAAATCCTGCTCTCCTCTCGCTGTTTTTAACAGTGAAAATCCTGCTCTCCTCTGGCTCTTTTAATATGTGAAAATCCCGGCTCTCCTCTCACTTTTTTAAACTGCGAAAATCCTGCTTCCCTCTCGCTGTTTGAAACAGTGAAAATCCTGCCTTCCTCTCGCTGTTTTAAACTGTGAATATCCCAGCTCTACTCTCGCTGTTTTAAACAGTGAAAATCCTGCTCACTACTCACAGTTTTAAAGTGTGAAAATCCCAGCTCTCATCTCGCTGTTTTAAACAGTGCAAATCCTGCACTCCTCTGGCTGCTTCGATACTGTGAAAATCCCAGCTCACCTCTCGCTGTTTTAAACTGTGAAATTCCTGCTCTTCTCTCGCTGTTTTAAACTGTGAAAATCCTGCTCTCCTCTCGCTGTTTTAAACTGTGAAAATACTGCACACCTCTCGCTGTTTTATATTGTGAAAATCGTGCTCTACTCTCACTGTTTTAACCTGTGAAATTCCTGCTTGCCTCTCGCTGTTTTAAAATGCGAAAACCCTGGCCAACATCTCCCTGTTTTCAACTGTGAAAATCGCATCACTCCTCTTGGTGTTTGATTTGGTAAAAATCACAGCTCTCCTCTCGTTGTTTTACACTGTGAAAATGCTGCTCACTTCACGCTCTTTTAAACGGTTAAAATCACAGCTCTACTCTCGCTGTTTTAAACTGTGGAATTCCTGCTCTCCTCTCGCTGTTTTAAACAGTGAAAATCCTGCTCAACTCTCGCTGTTTTAAACTGTGAAATTCAGGGTCAACTCTCACTGTTTTAAACTGTGAAAATCCTGCTCTCCTCTGGCTCTTTTAAAATGTGAAAATCCCGGCTCTCCTCTCACTGTTTTAAACTGCGAAAATCCTGCTTCCCTCTCGCTGTTTTAAACTGTGAAAATCCAGATGTCTCTCACTGTTTTAACCTGTGAAAATCCTGCTGTCCTCTCGCTGTTTTAAAATGCGAAAATCCTGGCCAACATTCCCTGTTTTCAACTGTGAAAATCACAGCACTCGTCTTGGTGTTTGAAACGATAAAAATCACAGCTCTCCTCTCGTTGTTTTACACTGTGAAAATCGTGCTCACCTCGCATTGTTTAAAAGTGTGAAAATCCGGCTCTCTGCTCGCTGTTTTAAACAGTGAAAATCCTGCTCCCCTCTGGCTGCTTCAATACTGTGAAAATCCCAGCTCACCTCTCGCTGTTTTAAACAGTGAAAATCCTGCTCTCCGCTCGCTGTTTTAAATGGTGAAAATCCCAGCTCACCTCTCGCTGTTTTAAACTGTGAATATCGGGCTCTCCTCTCGCTGTTTTAAACTGTGAAAATCCAGATGTCTCTCGGTGTTTTAAACTGTGAAAATACTGCACACCTCTCGCTTTTTTATATTGTGAAAATCCTGCTCCTCTCTCGCAGATTTAACCTGTGAAAAATCCGCTGTCCTCTCTTTGTTTTAAAATGCGAAAATCCTGGCCAACATCTCCCTGTTTTCAACTGTGAAAATCGCAGCACTCCTCTCGGTGTTTCAAACGGTAAAAATCACAGCACTCCTCTCGTTTTTTTACACTGTGAAACTCGTGCTCACCTCGCATTGTTTTAAAGTGTGAAAATCCGGCTCTCTGCTCGCTGTTTTAAACAGTGAAAATCCTGCTCCCCTCTGGCTGCTTCAATACTGTGAAAATCCCGGCTCCCCTCTCGCTGATTAAAACTGTGAAAATCCTGCCCTCCTCTCGGTGTTTTAAACTGTGAAAATCCTGCTTTCCTCTCGCTGTTTTAAAATGTGAAAATTCCAGCTCTACTCTCGCTGTTTTAAACGGTGAAAATCCTGCTCCCCTCTCACTGTTTTAAACTGTGAAAATCATGCTTCCCTCTCACTGTTTTAAACGGTGAAAATCATGCTTCCCTCTCGCTGTTTAAAACTGTGAAAATCCCAGCTCTACTCTCGCTGTTTTAAACTGTGAAATTCCTGCTCTCCTCTCGCAATTTAATCCGTGAATATCTTCTCTCCTCTCGTTGAATTAAACTGCGAAATTACCAGCTCCCCTCTGGCTGCTTCAATGCTGTGAAAATCCCAGCTCACCTCTCGCTGTTTTAAACTGTGAAAATCCTGCTCTCCGCTCGCTGTTTTAAACGGTGAAAATCCCAGCTCACCTCTCGCTGTTTTAAACTGTGAATATCAGGCTCTCCTCTCGCTGTTTTAAACTGTGAAAATCCTGCTCTCCTCTGGCTCTTTTAAAAAGTGAAAATCCTGGCTCTCCTCTCACTGTTTCAAACTGCGAAAATCCTGCTTCCCTCTCGCTGTATTAAACTGTGAAAATCCAGATGTCTCTCGGTGTTTTAAACTGTGAAAATACTGCACACCTCTCGCTGTTTTATATTGTGAAAATCCTGCTCTTCTCTCGCAGATTTAACCTGTGAAAATTCCGCTGTCCTCTCGCTGTTTTAAAATGCGAAAATCCTGGCCAACATCTCCCTGTTTTCAACTGTGAAAATCGCAGCACTCCTCTCGGTGTTTGAAACGCTAAAAATCACAGCTCTCCTCTCGTTGTTTTAAACTGTGAAAATCCTGCTCTACTCTCGCTGTTTTAAACATTGAAAATCCTGCTCCCCTCTGGCTGCTTCAATACTGTGAAAATCCCAGCTCACCTCTCGCTGTTTTAAACTGTGAAATTCCTGCTCACTTCACGCTGTTTTAAACGGTTAAAATCACAGCTCTACTCTCGCAGTTTTAAACTGTGGAATTCCTGCTCTCCTCTCGCTGTTTTAAACAGTGAAAATCCTGCTCAACTCTCGCTGTTTTAAACTGTGAAATTCAGGGTCAACTCTCACTGTTTTAAACTGTGAAAATCCTGCTCTCCTCTGGCTCTTTTAAAATGTGAAAATCCCGGCTCTCCTCTCACTGTTTTAAACTGCGAAAATCCTGCTTCCCTCTCGCTGTTTTAAACTGTGAAAATCCAGATGTCTCTCACTGTTTTAAGCTGTGAAAATCCTGCTGTCCTCTCGCTGTTTTAAAATGCGAAAATCCTGGCCAACATTCCCTGTTTTCAACTGTGAAAATCACAGCACTCCTCTCGGTGTTTGAAACGGTAAAAATCACAGCTCTCCTCTCGTTGTTTTACACTGTGAAAATCGTGCTCACCTCGCATTGTTTTAAAGTGTGAAAATCCGGCTCTCTGTTCGATGTTTTAAACAGTGAAAATGCTGCTCCCCTCTGGCTGCTTCAATACTGTGAAAATCTCGGCTCCCCTCTCGCTGATTAAAACTGTGAAAATCCTGCCCTCCTCTCGGTGTTTTAAACTGTGAAAATCCTGCTTTCCTCTCGCTGTTTTAAACGGTGAAAATCCTGCTCCCCTCTCACTGTTTTAAACTGTGAAAATCCTGCTTCCCTCTCGCTGTGTTAAACGGTGAAAATCATGCTTCCCTCTCGCTGTTTAAAACTGTGAAAATCCCAGCTCTACTCTCGCTGTTTTAAACTGTGAAATTCCTGCTCTCCACTCGCAATTTAATCCGTGAATATCCTTCTCTCCTCTCGTTGAATTAAACTGCGAAATTACCTGCTCCCCTCTGGCTGCTTCAATACTGTGAAAATCCCTGCTCACCCCTCGCTGTTTTAAACAGTGAAAATCCTGCTCTCCGCTCGCTGTTTTAAACGGTGAAAATCCCAGCTCACCTCTCGCTGTTTTAAACTGTGAATATCGGGCTCTCCTCTCGCTGTTTTAAACTGTGAAAATCCTGCTCTCCTCTGGCTCTTTTAAAATGTGAAAATCCCGGCTCTCCTCTCACTGTTTCAAACTGCGAAAATCCTGCTTCCCTCTCGCTGTATTAAACTGTGAAAATCCAGATGTCTCTCGGTGTTTTAAACTGTGAAAATACTGC